>JBBMOC010000029.1:2265778-2592314 GCA_037975185.1 Centropyge bicolor
TGTGTGTGTGTGTGTGTGTGTGTGTGTGTGTGTGTGTGTGTGATGCAGTGTTAGAGAGCAAGTGAGAGAGAAGCCCCATCTTGATCTGCTTACCTTATCCCATTAAGACAGTGATATCCTAATCCATCAACATGGCAGCCTATTGCTCCATGCATGCAATTCTAAAGGTAGTGGACAAAATAATAGGAACACACTGTACTATTTCCCAGGCTCTGTGTGTACACGTGTGTGTTAACTTTTAATCATCTGTCACCCTAACCTGCACACACACACACACACACACACAGAGGTCAGTTTTGCTGTAAGGCTCGGCAGCACATTCCTAACCAAGGCGAGAGTGAGAGAGGGCAGCCTTCTGACGGCCAGCAGAGAGGTTTAACGCCAAGGAAAAATGCACTAATATCTGAGAGCCGCTTCGCACGTACACACAGTGAAGCCTGTTCTCGGCGGGAGCTCACACTCAAACAATGGCTGCCTTTGTCAGGGACTCTGTTGGCAGCACAGACTGAGGTAGATGGAAATATTATGGAAAGGTTCGAGCGTCCTTCTGTGTTGCAGTGGCACTCCGGATACACAAGCATGGACCAGGAGAGGTCTAATGAGGAATTCACTGAGCAGATGGCATGGTTAATTTTGATTTCCACTTGTCATACAGGACAGTATATTTCCTCTCTGCCATCACTTGTATGACACTGTAGTGAAGCCACTGTTAGTGCACCGGTGACTGAATAACAGGGCCGTGTTGCTGCTGCCAGTAGCATGCAGGGTTAATCTCTACATTCTCTGTGTGTAAGCTGATTAGCCTGCTGTTTGGTGCCGAGCGCTCTGGAAACAACACATACTCACCTCAAACTAAGTTCTGTGTGCACTTTATATGTCTATTAAAATCTGTGTTACTCACTGTGGTCCCCTTTCATGTGCAGCTGAACGATGTAAACAACCATCTCCCATTTGCTTTTAAGTTAAATGTTTTGCCATTTCTACTTTACCACCCCCAGCTCCTGTAACATCTCCAGCTGTCCTAAATCTTTTACTTTTTTTGTGAGGCTTTTTGCTGTCTAGGAAAACATTATGCAATGTGTGTTTACAAACCTTTGTAATTGGTTTTCGAACAGAACAACAACAAATAACTGGACAGACAAAACACTGTAAACATCTTTACAAACATAAAAAAAGACACGAGGAAAACAAAATATGAAAAGGAAATAAATAAAAACTGTTGTAAAATAACTTTGTATAAACAAACTTTACTAAATAGATTCAAAGAAATGGAGGCTGGCAATGAAGACTCATGAAAACAAGGGCATATAAGTCTAACTTGACCTCTGACCTGGCTACAGTCCTGTGTGGGTAAAGGTAATTGTTTCTAGAAACTTCAGGCCTGCAAGCACTGATTTAAGCTACTTTACACTTAATGGCATTGCACATCTCTCTGAGGCTTTTATTTAAACTGTGGATGCTCGTTTTAGTCCTCCAGCACCTCTATTCATGTTCCAGGGTTTTTGACTTTTCATGAGTTCCTCTGGCTTGAATATACAAATAAATATCACGTAAAGAAAAACCACACTGGACATAAAAGAGAGAAAACAAAAGTGACGTGTCAGTGGCTGTGGGTGTGAAAAACATCTTTCCATCCCAGCTGCAGCACACACTCACACTGGATGCATTGTGTGTGTGTTTGTGATGGAGCACAGATTCCATTGCGGCCCACTCCTCGGAAAAATGAAGGAGCTCTTACACTTGTCTGTGCCTCCAAACTTCACACAAACACTGACCTGGTGTCAGATTATATCGTTTATGTAAGTTAAAGCCTGCATTAGGTCAAATAAGCACATTCACCAATCGCGAAATAGATCTTGTCTGTCATATGTTGAATACTGCCACATGACATATGACCTCCATATGACAGGATTTTTACTGGTCTTAACCAAAATCGTACCAACATACCCGACTCCAACCATTCCATAACCTCAAATTTAATGCTTAGTTTCTTGTCTGCACTTCCCTCACAATGAGATTAATACACACATACACACACATTTTCACTTGAGACAGCGATTAATATTTGCTCTGACAAAGAGCGATTGTGTGGAGGAGACACTGACATACCAGAGAAAGCAGAAAAAATCAAACAAGCAGCCCGAGGAGTCGGCAGATGGACAAATATTCAGACGGACACGCAGACAGACAGATATGCCGATTGGTGACTATCATGGCTTGGTTGGAAGATAACAGGTCCGCTGCTGTGGATTAAACTAAACATTTGTCGTGAGCTGAATACGTCAGTTTGGTTTTTGGTTACTGGGGTAAGAAGCCGTCTTTTCAACCCATTTGGAATGAACTGGACTGTTCAGCATGTCCCTGTATGACATCGCTGTTAAAAAATTGGGCTTCCCTACCATTGAGCTGTTTGTGAAGGTAAGCAACGAGGACAACTTCTGCAAATCTTCCACCGATTATATTCATTGTTTTTGAACAGATGACTGAGTATTCATACAGTGTCCATGCACGGCAGCTCTAGTGTGGTTTGGTGAAGAGTAGACTAATTCACAAAGCTTGTTGCTTGAGAGTCTCCCCTCTGTCTTTAGGTTGTCAGATTTTCTTAAGGTGGTATTAAGGTTATGACCTCCCATTGGAGCTGTTATCATGTGACCAGTCTCCCATACCTAATCATATGATGACAGTTGAACCAGCCAACTGATGCTGTTGAAAGACCATCTTTGTTTGTGTGTGTGTGTGTATAGGCGGGAAGTGATGGGGAGAGCATTGGCAACTGTCCATTCTCTCAGAGGCTCTTTATGATCCTGTGGCTGAAAGGAGTCATCTTCAACGTCACCACCGTTGACCTCAAACGGTAAAACTAACACTACACACACATGTTCATTCTCTGAACTTCTATAGTGGAAGTATGTGCACTTAAGTTTTTTTTCTCTTTAATGCATTTTGTCCTGAGGGCCCACCAAGCAGAACATTCAGGGAAAAGCTTTTATTCTCTCTATATGTAAAGACAGTTGAGATAACAGGAAGTTGTAATGCCCATAATAATGTTCCAGTATCGTCATCTTCATCCTTAGAGCAGTCTTTTTGTTTTGTATTGTCAGGAAGCCGGCCGACCTGCAGGACCTCGCCCCAGGAACCAACCCTCCTTTTGTGACCTTTAACGGCGAGGTCAAGGTCGACGTCAACAAGATCGAGGAGTTCCTGGAGGAGAAACTGACCCCGCCACGGTACACAAGCACACACACACTCAAAAGAAACTGGATTTGAATGGACGTGACCATGACAAGATGGACAACGATATATGTCAGTACAGTACATGAGCATCAGTGTATATATGGGCGTACAGTTAACGTTTCTCCTGTGTCTTTACCAACAGCTACCCCAGACTGGCTCCCAAACACCGTGAAGCCAACACAGCGGGCATCGACGTGTTCGCCAAGTTCTCGGCTTACATCAAAAACCCACGGAAAGACACCAACGAAGGTAAGAGGGAGAGCATCTGTGTGCGACAAAACATTGGTATTTGACAGCCTGGACATTTGAATTGCTTGTGATTTATATTTAGTCTTGAACTGGTGATTGTTTCCCAGATTTCTGTCAAAAGGATTATTGGACACACACAGACTCTAAATGCTAAAGTTGCTCTGTTTGTGTTTATGTGCAAATAGCCAATGAATAATTGGTCCGTGAGCTTGTTCCACTGACTCCAAGTAGACACAAATATGCAGCTTTACTGTAATATTTGAACAACTGTCATTTAGTTGAGGTTAGAGGATCTAGGATGATCTAAAATTTCTGCTTCTCAAGGTCAAGTTTGCTGCCTTAAAAAGCAATCACATGTCTGTATAACTCTATGTGCAGCCTTAGAGAAAGCCTTGCTGAAATCTCTCCGGCACCTTGACGACTTCCTGAGGACTCCCCTGCCTGAGGAGATCGATGCTGACGCCTCAGGAGACGTGCCCGAGTCCTCCAGGAGCTTCCTGGACGGGTCTGAGCTCACCCTGGCCGACTGCAACCTGCTGCCTAAACTACACATTCTTAAGGTTCATTCAACCTGATTTTCATATCGTAGCTAAATCGTAACTTATCTCAAAGTCAAGAGCTAATTAATTTTGAGAACACAAGCCTTAGATGATCACAAACAAAACTCCTCTCAACTCACATTTTTCCGCAGGTCGTCGCCAAGAAATACCGCGACTTTGAGATTCCAGCCGAGATGACGGGGGTGTGGAGGTATTTGAACAGCGCCTATCAGAGGGAGGAGTTCACCAGCACCTGCCCGGCGGAGAGGGAGATCCAGTTTGCTTATCTGGATGTTGCAAAGCGAATCAAATGAGAAAAAGAGTGGGAAATGAAGGAAAGAAGGGGGGGTTAATACATTAGGTAAAACTGAGTAACTGTGGAGAAATTTGAAGATGAAGAAGTAAGGGATGGGGGGAAATGATGAGAACTCCAGGTTATAGACTGATCCAAACTGATATGAAAACATTTATTAACTCCTACTGACATTTAATATCTGTGCACCAGTTCGGAAGTGTGTGTGTCTACAGTGAATGTGTGTGTGTGTGTGTGCTCTCACAGGTTGGGTTGCACAGTTTATCTTTATGCTAATCATTTCATAAATAATGACAACTGGTATTTAGTATTTAGTATTAACATCTGATTTATTTCGTTCAGTTTTCAGACGATGGCAGGGCCAAGTTCACTGCAGACTAAATATAATATCTCAATGTACAAACATTATTCAGTATGACTGTATTAAAAACTAACTAGTCCTTTTGTTGGCTAAGATCATTAAGTCAAACAATTCAGTTAACGAGCCTGTGAGAAATGACAAAGTGACTGCAGACTATGAAAATAATACTTAAATTATAATAAATCAGATTTATCCTTTAAGCCTTACATGATGAAATCCATTTATAATCTTAACTTAATTTGCATGCTGCTTCCATCATTTGATTGAATTTTCTTCATTGAATATTTCTGTCTGTTAAAGATGAATCAGTAGTCGGATTAAAATGTTTAATGTCGAGGCCCGATTAGCTCAGAGCCTTTTCTACTTGTACATTTTATAAACAGTTAATTGTACTGGATGTGTTTTCTCTGTACTGATGCAATGACAGCATTTACTCATATCGTGATTTTCCTTGACATATTCTTTTGTATCTAATGCGTCTGACTGGCTGAGTGTGGGCAGGCCTGGGTGCTGGTTGGTTTAACTGGTGAAGATGACCTTTTGATTGACACATTATAGTTCAAAACATGCAAGGACCACCATCATAATCTTGTGTCATTTATCCAAAGTCCTTGCTCCTCTTGCATCGACCATCATTTTAAGTATAAAGCATTGGTGATAAAGTTTTTCTGTCGTGCAAAAATCACGTTTATCTTCTGAAATCAGTGCCTCCTTCACTAGTAATTTATTGTTTTAAATTGGAAACAAAATCACTTGTAATTTTCATTATTCTTTTTTGTTTAATTTGAATCAATTTGGCATTTTGTTACAGCTATTTTGGAGACAAATTCATCATAATCACTTGTTGGATTGTTGAATATGTTTTTGCACCAAACCACCTCTTTGATCGACGTCTTCCAGCCATTCAGTGTTTGGCAGAGATGTGCGACTGTTATCTGCACCAAACCAACCGTGACACCAGCCTGCTGTGTTCTGGCCTTATATCCTCTCTGGGGAGAATCTTTATTAAACTGATTTTATCACTATGTGGATGCTCGTCACTGTTTTCTGTTATTGTTTCAGGGGATTTTTAGTGTCAGTGTGTATGTGCTCAGTTAAGTGACCTTTCTACTTAACATGAAAAACTGTTGTAAGATGTGAACTGAAAAAAGCATAGTACTTCATATATTGCAAGCCGATGCACTGAATCATCGTCACTCACTGAATCTGCAGCTCTTTACACTGGAGCGCCTCTCAGTGGTGACTCTTATCAGCTCAGCTGTCATAAGCAGTTTGCAACCTCATGGCTAAAAGCTCATTGAAACACTGTGAATGCATCAGTGTGTCACAGTATTAAGAAACTTTAAAACAATAATAATAATGATAACAAACTTTTCCAACACTAAATCATAACATTTGCTATTAGTTATTTCACTGAGGCCTTTTGATGACTCTTTGCTCAAAGAATCCAAAATGACAGACACACACATACACACACACACGTAACACTGGAGCATGTGCAGACACACACACTCATCACTGGGGCAACAGTGATGGTGACCTCTGTGGAAACCCTCTGAATGTAATGACCCACCGTTTACACACCCAGACAGCAAACACAGCTCACTTACCATAGAAACATCCAGAGGAAGAATGTGCTTGCGTTCATTTTGTGGTGCTGTGAACTAATAACACTGAGCAAAGTCACACTTCAAACAGCGTCATTAAGCAGGTTTCCATTTAAATTCAGGGCAAAATTTTACCGAATTTTGAGAAAATCAGAAGGAAAATTCAAAAGAATGTTTGTCTACAAAGCCTGTGCATCTTCTATAATGAGCATGTGATTTACATCTGAAGACATAATCAATACCTTTGTCGAGCCATGCTGAGCAGATCTCTTTATTCTTCAGGTACATTGTATGTTGAATTTAAGTTCTTTCTGATTGGATGATTCAGCAGGTGACCTCAGATCGTCAGTCTGTCTGAATAATGAACAACTAAAGAGAGTGGAACTGTACAAAAATAAAATATCAATCTTTATTATCACAGTGCGTTTTTGCAATGTTGGAAATCAACTTTATTCTAGAGTCGGCGCACACGTTCAAAAATGTGTGTCTGTCTTATGGGGGAAAGAAAAGGGTTAACAGGGGTGTTTGTTCATGCGCCCGGCCACGAGCACACATCGTCATCTTTCATTGGTCAGTCTTGTTAATTAATGAGTGAAAGAAAAGGTCCGAGTCGAGGCTGGCGCCGGTGTGGGGGGAGATGCGGGCTTGGCTTCCTGGTGTCACGGCAACTGTTGCTTAGCACTCAGAGGTCAGAGAGGATCCAGAGGAGAGGAAGGGAGACTGGATGGAGGGATGGATTGGTGGAAGGATGGATGGGAGAAGATGACTGGTGGGTGAGGAGTAAGAAAAGGTGGGATAGAATAAAAGGAGACCAGCCCTGTAAAGGTCAACGCCAGCTGAGAGATGATCAGTTCTGAGAGCAGTACTTCCAGAAGCACACTGCAGGAGAAGAGAAGAAGAACATTAGGTTACAAAACAGAGTGAATACTTGTGTGAAAGCTGCAAAGGATGAGGACTGTAATTCCTTTTAAAAATACTAAGGTGATGCAAAGTTTAGGCCCCTGACTCTGACCTCTTTTGTTGGTCTTCTTGGTCTGTGGCGGCAGCGACTTCTTGAAGTTTCGGCCGGTCAGACTGGGGACGATGACGTCTGCACTCGCTCTGGACGCAGTGCTGTTGACTGGGGCCGCAGTGGTGAGCTTCACTCCTCCGTCAGCAGCAGGAAGCTTCAACCACAGCAGCAGAAGAAAGGATGGAGCGGGCGATTAGTCATGGATTGGTTGATTGATTATTGCTGAACTGCCTGCATTAGACACTTCATTTATGTATGATCAAGGTTTAGATTCTAAAGTTATTGTAAGCTTAGTTTTGAAAATTTATTCAAGGTGTCAAACACATTAGCAATTCACAAGATTTGTTGTTGAAATGCAAGAGTGCAAATATTTTACTCACCACTTTATTTTTTCTTCCTGAACTTCTGGCGTTTGCTGAAATGAGAAAGTGAAAAAGCCACTGATGAAGAGCAGCACAGTTGCTCAGTTCTGACTTCAGGTGGAGACAAAAGACACTAGATAGTCCAAATGTCAGTGTGATCATTCTTTTGTCATCAGAAGGTAAGATGAACATGCCAACAGAATCCTTACCTCGTGACATGATGGTGATCCGTGAGCTCAGTGTGCTGTTAAAGGTCCTGTGCAGCTCTTCCAGGGCTGAGATCATCTTCAGCATCTGGGCTCGTTTACCTGGGCCTGCTGTCCCGGGGTCGGCCCTCGGCTGCCTTGCCCTGATGTTGGCAGAGATCGTCCCTATCGTGGTCCTGTCAGTGAGTCTGGTCCGATCCACTCCAGCAGCTTTGGTGCTCAGAAGCCAGTGTTTCAGGTACTGGCTTTTGTTTAGTGCTGAAGACTTCTCCGGTGCAGCTGATGCACGAGTGAGACCTGGAGGAGGATGTGGAAGTTTACATCTATATTTATATATATTTTTAAATGCAGATTAAAGTGGGTTTGGTGTGAGAAAGTTGTCTGAGTTCAGGTCTTGAATTTACTGATGTCTCTGCAGACACACGATCCTCAAACACACAGTATTTTGGTTGGATTCCACTGCTGTGCTGGTTGTTAGACGAGTTGCTGTGGGACCATCAGCTGTGACATAAGAGCTGTATGAGTAGTGTTTATGTGTGTGCATAATGACGTCTGAGTTTTTGCAACAAAGCAGCTCAGTGTGTTTGTGTGTGAGCAAGATTTGTAAGGAATGAAAGGAATGTCACCAGATCAGACGGGACCAAAAAATCCTGCAACCCTGTTTTTTTTACAACTTAATTTAGTGTCCAAATCTAAATTTGAACAGTTAGTTTACTATCGAACCTATGCCATTATGTGCTAATGCTAAAAGGCTCGAACACATAAAATCAAATCTTTGAGAGAAATGTTATCTATCGGTCTGTGACTCATCCATTGACCCAACACAAGCCTTCAATGTCAAAACCCTTCCACAAGATTATTAAGTGACCTTAAATAAACTTGTCATCAACCAACTTTGAAAGCTTGAAATGCCTTATTCTTGTATACACCATCTTTTCTGGAATTACATCCACATTATCCTAGGACTTCGGCTGATATTGGAAAAGTTGTAGTTTAATTCCAGTTCCAATGCAAAAATAGTGTCTCCTGTTTCTCTCAGCATCACCCTCTCTTCCCTGTTATCTCAGCTATCTCTAGCAGCTTCCTTACCTCTGTCAGCTGGTGCTGCCTCCACTGCTGTCCCGAGAATCATCAGCACCATCATGGCTGCCTTCATCACAGACACTAGTGCTGAACTGTTAAACATGGCGGCTGTTACTGAGCACGTGAAAAGACTAGTGGGTAATTTACGATGTGCAAAACTATGATCTCTAACGCTGATAAATGAAGTTCTTCTTTGTTCCTTCTGCTACACAGGTTCTCAAACTGTGCTGCTTCTTCTCATGCTCAACTCATCCTTCTGTTTTCTGTTGATGTTGTTGATGGTATAGACATCAGCCTAGGTGATTTTAAAGTCGGTCTGTTGGTCTCAATTCAAACAGCTTGTTTTAGATACTTCTTATTCTGATGTTTTCAGCTCTGTAAGTTCGTTGTCCTCTGAAGTTCTGTTGGTTCCAAACTCTCTTCAGCTGTGATAGGTCAAGAAGTTTCTAAGCTTTTCTTCCACCAGATGTTGGCATTCGTCTACTTTAGCTCCACTCCACAGCTTTACAGGTAAATATCTTTCCTTTTATCCGTGTAACAAAGTTAGTCTCTGCGTTCATTTTCCATGGATGCGCCTCTTGAAAAAGGCTTGTCAACAGATGCGTTCCTCTTCCGAACACCCGACCCATCTTGCCTTTATAACCCAGAGTTTGCCCCAGAATGACTGACTGATCGTTCAGCGTCGACCAATGGTTGACCTGAAAGGCTCCTTAGCCCCGCCTCTTCCTCTTCGATGGATCGGTGACATTTGGGGAGTTTGGCGGCGAGCTTTGTGTGTTTGCAGTCAAAGCTATCTTTTTGTGAATGTGGTGTGTGTGTGTGTCTTTAGGATTGTATTTAATGTGTGTGTGGCCCTGGCTGTATAAGCAGTGATAAGGTAGTTCTTAATATGTTTGCTCAGGGGCCACAGAAAGAGAAAGGCCCTCTGACGCATGAGGGCCTGGAGCCACACTGACTGCACACACACACACATACACACACACAAAGCTCGCAAATACAACATTCAAACACAGAAAACGACATGGCAAACTCATGTACACACACACACACACAATCCAGGGGTCAGTTTGAACTTGGAAGAAAGGGTGGAACACACACACACAGATTGTAAAAAGAAGCGTGGGATGCACATCAAAGGGCACAGAAAGGCTGAGAAGTCGTGTCCAAATGACAAAAGACCAAGAGAAGGTCTTTGCCTTTTGCTTTGTTCCGCATTGTGACGACTAATCCCTCAGACAGGAAGTTGACAGAGTGACGGTGGGACGCCACCTCACCAATAACCGCCGCAAACTCCCCCCAACACACGTGACTGAGGGATGAAAGAAAGATGAATGAATTTGGGGTGAAGGAGAGGAACAGAGGACAAAATACTGAAGTCTGCAAAGAGTAAGAATGATATGAAGTGTGTGTGTGTCCTAGTGTGTGTGTGTCAGTTGCTGGGCGAAGAGAATTTAGCTGAAGAACATCCACTCATTCATTATTGCTCTGTCTGTCTGCAGAGCCTTTCTAATACACTGTATATGTGTGTGTGTGTGTGTGAGACAGAGAGAGAGATGGGAGAGCAACAGGAAGTGAAGGAGGGAAATAAAGAAGAAGCATTTTATTCTTTCTTCCAGCTCATCCATCTTCTAGAAACCTCCAGTCTGTCTGCCTCTGCGTTTACACATCCCACTTCTTCTTCTTCTTAAATTATTTATTTCCTTTATTCACCCGTTGCTTTTTCTCAGGTAATTTAAAGTCCTTGTGATAAAGATATTAAAGGGCCAGTTCATCAAAATTAGAGAACATCATCAGCTGATCATATGTCGTTTTGGGAGTTGCTGACAATTCAGTCCTTTAGGTATTTTCACTGGTTTGGTTCACCTGCTTTTATCTCTCTGCTTCGTCCAGATGGAGAAAGGAAGGAAAGGTCAGCAAACACAGAGCTTTCATTAGTCATTCCAGTATGGTCAACATATTTGTGGTTGTTTCCCTTCCAACCAGCACTGTCCTCTTTTCTGCTTGACATTCATGCGCCGCTATAACAGCCTCCACCCTTCTGCTTGTCCAGATCCAGGTCAGTCACCGATGTGGCCTGACCACATGTTGGTGTTCCACCTCATCCTAAAGGTGTTTGAGGGTTTTCTACTGGTGTCTGTAATCAAGACAGACCCCTCCAGAGTGACCTCTAGAGGGCAGTCTTCCTCTATAGGTGCCTCAGTGCAGCTGCAGGGATGCAGAGGACACAGTTGGTCCGCATCCGTGAACGATGTACATTAAACGGTCCACATCAAGCTGTTTGGTAATTTTAGTCCATTTATGTATTAGTTCATTCACTCTAAAATAATCAACAGTATTTCAAAATAAAGTCTTTGAGTGTCCCTTGACAAAACTAAAATTAATCTGGATTTACTTAAAAATCTCAAAAAAAAAAAAATTATTTTGCTCCTCGGATTTTATTGGAGCCTCAATAAAAATAAATGTATGAAATAAAGTAATAGCAACATACAACTGATGTATTTATTTGCTTTGTGTGTATGATGCATGTATTTACGACAATGATAAAAAGTTCTGACAATAATGTTATTTCACTGATACCTCAAAAAATTGTTTGTTCCAGCCTTGATATTTAGCACATTTTTAATGACCATTTCAATGTTAAGAAAAGAAAAGGATTGAGGTTTTTTTTTTAAATTCCCTGCAGGTGAAGCTCAGGTTGTTCTGAAAATGTCTTTGTTTCAAGACAGAAAATGCAGAACAGAAAAGAATGATGTAACATTATTGAAATAAATACATTAAGCAAAAACATATGTGTCCTACAAAAGCAGCAAAGTCCAATATGATATTTCTATGCTAACAATAGAATACAGAAAAGATACAGACCAAAAATGTTCTTTTAATTCTGACTAGTCCAGCACACCAAAGCCAACTTGGTCTTAATCAAGTCTTGTTTGTTTAACCTGACTTAATAGGTTGCGGCCTGCAGGTGGGCCAACTATTCCCAACTCAACAGGCTAAATAAAATTTGAGCATGCCCCCAAAGTTTGACCAAAGATAATGATAACATGAGCAAGTTGTCAACAGTAATGCTAATAATAAAACAAAGATAATAATTACTTTTAAAAATGAGTCAAACCAGATCAGAGAAAATAATTGACAACTATATTTATGAAATACATTGTAAATAAAATTAGGTTTGATGTCAACTATAGACATGTTTATATAATTTATGCAGACAAATAATAATAGTATCAATGATCACAATAACCCTAGTGCAACAATAATAATAATTTCTAATGCAGAAATAACAACTAAACTGTTTCATTTAGTGACTGTCAAACATCAGAAATGACTAACTTCAGTGACTTTAACAATCCGACATGTGTGACACAGATGACACCGGGTTAAAAAGAGACTGCGAGAAAGTGAGAAAAAGAGGAGGCGATAGAAAAGGAGAGATAGGATGGAAATAAAAGGATGGTGGGCTGAGTGACGGAGAGGAAGAGGAGAGCACCCATGGGAGAGAGATGAGAGAGAGAGAGAGGAGGAAGGTCAGAGACGAGGATGAAGAGGAGAGAGAGGGTGAAAGAGAAAATGGGAAGAGAGTGTGTGGAAAGAGAGGTGGAAAAGAAGCGTGTGTGTGTGTGAGCGGCAGAGAAAGAGAGTGATTTGTTTTCAGTGAAAGGTGAGGCCACTTAGCCGAGGCGTAGAGCTACAGCGGAATCTATTACCATGTGTCAAAGGAAACACGAGAAGGGCACGACCTGACTCTGTGTGTGTGTGTGTGTGTGTGTGTGTGTGTGTGTGTGTGTGTGTGTGNGTGTGTTTGTGCCAAAGCCGCAGGCCGCTGGCCATCCGCTCTGTGTGTATAACAATATTTCTTGTGCGCCTGCACACGAGTTGAGGCGAACCAAGCGCTCCTCATCTCTTCCCAGATATTTGAAACACAGTCGGCACACACACACACACACACACACACACACACACACACACACTAGTTCGACACTCTTTTCCTCACTACGAATCATCATCTTGGTGCCATGAATTCATTATCTAAAAGATGAGTTACGTTAAAAACATTTTAAGTCGTATTTCTGTCATATTTGATGCTTGTCAGACAGAACGTAACGATTCTGATCAGTTATTAAACTCATCATAACACTGACGGCTCCCAGGCTGACATGACATCATTGTCCTGTGAGTTAAATGCCGCCTTATTAGCGACTTTGTCCCGGAGCAGCTGAGCCACTCTGATAATATTTGTGAGTGTGTGTGGAGAAGCTGTGTCAGCATTTGGTCCACACGCCACTGGGTTTGGAACAAAACAAGAAAAAAGAGAGAGGGAGGGAGGGGGGGGGAGGAGGCGGAGGAGGCGATGGGTAGATGGATGTGAAAACGAGTGAGCGGACTGACAGTCAGGGGAGCCATTGATCCTCCTCTCTGCTCCCTCCATCCCATCCTGCTCTCCATCGGCAGAAGACAGATAGTGTTGAGGTGGCCTGTATTGGATTTATGAGTTAATGGCCTTGCCAGGATGAGACAGATGGAGAAATAAGGAAGAGGAGAAAGACAGAGGGAGGGGAGAAGAAGAGCAGGAGATTATCTGTGGGGAGGGAGAGGACGGAGTAGAGGGGAGGGGACGGGGAGGATGGTGTGAAGGAAAAGTGAGAGAGAGCAAGAAAAAGAAGTGAAGGAAAAGTTATGTACAGATGTTAAGGAGACGATACTCCCTAACTAAAACAGATGAAAACCATGTCATATAGCTGAAAGCTCCACAAAAAGTGAGAAAGTGGAAAGTGTGTTGGTCGTGTTTTGCCAGTTGCTGCACTATTTTACGCTTTAAAATAAGAAAAACTCCGTGAATTAATTTGAGTGATATGGTCAAAAGTTTCAATTATTTTGTCGGTTAAAAAAAACAGTTTTGGGGGATTTTCAGAACATCTTCCCAAAGCAAACAGAAAAGCTAATTAGTGTGATTTCCTTGTAAATAAATTAATCTTTTTTTTTCACTGTTTTTAATAAGAAGCCTTGGCTTGGCCTTGACACTATTTGAAAATAAACGTACAGCCGTGCAGAAAATGCTAATCAGAGCAACCTTTGCTTCACTGATAATCAGGTGATTACTAGCCTGTGATATGTGTGATATCTGTGTGTGTGCATGTAGGAGAAAAACAGCACGTGTGGAAATGAACCGTGATTACCTCCCAAACTTTGACCGTGATGTTGCTGTTATTGTCGACAAACACACACAGATACATACAAGAAATATGAAACGTGTGATCTACTATGATAGTATAGTAAAGGTCAGTAGCTCGGCCGTATGTTGGCTAAGATTGATCTTATTTTCAACCAAATCAGTCATGTTATTTTATTGAAACACTCAGCTTTGAACTAAAAAACGGATCAGGCTAATGATTTTTTTTTCAACATTTACATTTAGTAGGTTCATCTTCATTGTTCAAACATTTGCATTTAAATCAGGTGGTTCCACATAAAAAGCAAAAGGAACAGACTGAAAATAAGAGGCTTTAAGTATTCATAAGGGATTTAATAAGATTTTTCTTTCTTTTCTTCTTTTCATACCAAGACTAGAATGTTGCTTTTTTATTTATTTAGCTGGTTTAACCATAGCCAATCAGATAAAAGCAGGTGCAGAAAAAGGAGCAAAGAAGAAGACGTTAAGAGGACGGGGGACAACAAATAGAGAGACGTTCAGCTCCTTAATGACATTTGGACCAAGGTCGTGACTCTTATCCTGCCGGGAGTGACGAGTGTTGTAATCTATATCACTTACTGTGTCTGCTGCCTCTGCTCGTGTGTATTCATGCAGCGTGTGTGTGTGTGTGTGTGTGTGTGTGTGTTAGGGGCCGGGGGTTGGAGTGGCCTCCGACTGTAATGATAATAAATATGATTATTAATAACATTAAAGTGAGGTATGTTTACCCCGGAGAGATGATGTACTGGAGACGTGTCCTCCGCAGGTCAGCCCGCAGCCATCTGTCTGACAGAGGTCTGCCATTAAAACCAGCAAGGGCTCCCAGTGCTTCACTCCAACGAGAAACTGCAATGTATGTTTCAGTGTGTTACAAGGTGGCAAGGGGTTGTCATACATTTGTGCAAAATTGGTTTGTTTGCTCGTGAAGAACAGGACTAGAAATCCATTCAGAAGCAGAGAACATGTTGAACAGACGTCAGGTTTCGCTCTGGCCTGAAGACAGAAAATACATTTCTCATCTGCTCCTAGTAATCTTTGTAACTCTTAACTAATAATTAATCTCTTGAAACTAGAGCAAGGAGAACGACACATTTTCCCTTTCACCTCTTCACCAGCCGTGAATGATCATATCACTGAAGAGAAACTAGATTAGAGCAACATCAGCTTCAAAATCTGATGATCGTGTGTTAGCCAAGAACCAACATTTGCCATGCAAATTAATAAAACCTGCTGTTTTAATTCTCTCTTATTGCAAACAATGTCTTCTATTGTAACACCAGCGGCTGTAGACAAATGGCCAAAAGGTTGACTGATGCTCATGTTTCTTTAGTGAGTTGAAAATAATTGAGTCTGGATATGAATTTGGTGCAGAGGTTGAAGCATTCAAAGCAAACTGAAATAAACTGAAACTAAAACTTACCCAGACAGAGGGAGTCAGTCTAAAAATGTATAATTTGTTTTGGAAAATAGTTAAAAAAATGTGAAAGCAAAGCATCAGTGCAGGACTTTAAAGTCGGCCAATGTTAACATATGCTGTCTCTCCTGACTGCCACCCCTCCGCTCGCCCCCTCTCCCTGCCAGCTGACCTCCGCCGACCCCTCCGAGTCTCTATATTCATCCACATCGAGAATTCTCCTCTCATTCCGCTGCCGTTCCATCCTGCGCTCACGTCTTTTTTCTTTTTTTTTTTTTTATTGTCATCCGCGGAGGAAAATTAAAAATGTAGATCTAATCGGAGGGGGGTTGTAATGTGATCAGGATGACAGGGGATCAATGGAGGCTGTCACACACACATACATACACATTACAAGCACTGATGCATGTCGTGGAGGGGAAGTATGGATGGATGGAAGGAGGAAGAGGAGAGGAGGACATAGGCTATAGTCCTAGAGCTTCCAACAAGGCTGTTATTTTCATGTAACAGGCGGATGTGGAAGGAAGGTTTGTCGTCATTAAAGCATAAACCTACTTGTGTAAAATGTATACTTACACACTGTAAAAGTAAAAAGTAGGTCAATGTGGGCTTCCCTGTGTCTCCGTGTGAAAGAAACAATAACCAGTATGAATACTCTACAAACTATTAAGATTTATAGTGTAGATAATTGAGTGCTGTTGAAACCATGTGAGACTTTGGCCTTTAAACTTTAAACTCCAACCTCATGCAAGAAGAACATCCACAGTGTTCCTGATCCCAATCTAATCACCCTTTAATCATTAACTGTGCTCTTATCACACCTACATATACACAAACACAGCACACACACACACACACACACACACACACACACACACACACACACACACACACACACACACACACACACATTGCACCTGCACATCTGATTGTGCAAAATGGAGGATAAATGAAATATTGACCCCGGAGGATTCATGCACACTCAACACTTTATGTGAGCGATGTATGAATTAGATATGCTAATGAGGCCGCACAGACTGCCAATAAGAGATATGATGATGATATAGAGGAAGGGAATCAAGTTGTTTGGAAGTCACGTCAGCCTTTTAACCTCCCCTTGGCAGCTTGTTTGCATACAGAAGCTTTAAAAGTAAGAGCTGGATAAATAAGAGTGCAACTATTTTAAGAAGGCTGTCGATCTTTGGACTATGTTGTTGGTCGTAAACGTATATGCCACAACAGAAGTGACAGATTTTAGCCCATTAACTATCAGTTCTTTTTGTAATTGCAAAAATACTTTTAAATAATTCCAAATATTTCCTCCTTGTAAATGATGCCAGTTAAAAGTAAGTTGTATCACATGTTTTCAGAGTCAAAGCAGATGCAGATAATTTCAAAAGTGTATCACCACAAAAGTATTATTTTGTACTTCATATTTCATTTGTGTACTATTGTTACTCAAGTATTAGTAAAGGATTGGACTGTAGGTAGATGCCCTTGACCTGGAATGACAACACATACATAGTGGTGTGTGTGTGTGTCTGTGTGTCTGTGTTGGCGGTGAATTTTTGTGGGTTGTATAAATCGTCCACCGACTGACCACTGTGGTCAGACGCAGTGGTCAGCTTAAGTGCCCGCTTTCCTCCACATCCCCAACACACACACCCATGCACACACACACCCACACACACACGCTGGACACACACACATCTTCATTAACAAAGAAACATTTCTATTGATCTGGTCTACAGCTCATGTTACAGCAAAGAAATATGTATGGGGAGCACTAAATGGGTTACACACACTCACAGACACACACACACTCACACTTTGTCACATACACATTCACTTACACTGAAAAGGAAAACATGCAAACACACTCCTTCCTCTCTTTCACTTATACACACACACATACACACACACATGGAGTGACTGGTCAGTGCTAAGCAGGTTAGGGTTAGTGGATTAGTATTGACCAGCTCCTTACAGCATTATCTGTGGCTACAGCTTGCCACTGGTGTCAGAACCGCTAAAAAGTGTGTGTGCGTGTGTGTGTGTAAAATAACATGAATTACATGAAAAAATAATGATGTCATAATCCACAGTTTTAATTTTCCTGAACTTTCCACCTGTAATAGAGTGGAATTGTTTGGATTCCTCTGTGTGTGTGTGTGTGTGAGAGAGAGAGACAGAGAGAGATCCTTTAGCATCATAACTGTCATAGAGGAGATTCTCCACAGACCTAATGCAGCCATCACTCATACACACTGACAAGGAGTCTCATTTGTGTGTGTGCGTGTGTGTCATTTCTCAGAGAGTTTTTATAAGGAGGATTAATCTCAGTTTGCAGACTTCCACACAGTGACAGAGAGACAGAGGGAGAGGATGCAGAGAGAGAGAGAGAGAGAGATGACTGATGCAGAGTCACATTCAGCGGTGGTCCTGGTGTGTTTAGAGACCGGGGCAACATCATGAAGACCCCCAGTGTGTAACGATCACACGGTTATGTCAGATTGTTTCAGTCGGTGCGCGGAAGACGTTTCCTCTGAATCTCTCATCAAGATGCAGCCGAAACAGCCACTAAATATAATCAGAGGCTGCCTTTTACCTCTTGTCCTTGTGTCCTGCCGAGACTTGTTTGGGTTGATTTGAGCTTGAGCAGGTCAAAGGTCACACACTTAAAAAAAATAGCTTGAAATCTATTTGATGCATTGGCACGAAATACTGCATTCATGATCCCCAGAGGATGAACTTACTTACTTTGCTGAATTCGCAGAAAAATGCCTGTGTGGGGTTTTTTAATTTATTTTCAAGCTACTTGCAGTTTTCTTGAAATGCCTGTAATACAGAAAATGCAGCTTATTCTGCGGTCGCACTCAACTTGATCGCATTAGCTTAATGTCTGAAATGTGAAATGTAACATGAGACCCAGTACATCTCTATATGACAGATCGTCCAACGCTGGACCTCTGCAGACATCAGTCAGAGCTGGCACTGCTTCAAAACCTCAAACCGTGACACATGTCGACCACAATCACACACACCATCCACCCTACCACCTACACATACACACACACGCACAGACAGTCCGTCCTGTCTGTACGTCCATAGCAATAATACATCAGATCTACCTTCATTGGAGCAGAGCTAAAATCAAACCGACCCCCCCTCCGCCCACCCACCTCACCCCGTCAGCCCCGGCCAAATCCAATCACAGCTCGATACTCGCCGTGATTGATTGGCTTCCAATCCAATTGAATCTCTCTCAGATGGAGGTGGGAGGTGGTGGTGGTGGTGGTGGAGGGGGGACGGGCTGCCTTGCTCAAAGCCATTAGGCATTGGCATTGGCAGGAGGGTTGAGGGGGATGAAAATGGGGAGACAGAAGAGAGAAAAGAGAGATGGCAGGAGAAGAGAAGTAATTGAGAGAGATTGAGGGTGCGCGAGATGGAAGAAGACTGAGAGAGAGAGCGAGAGGGATGTCCGTACGTTTGCCAGCTCCCATTTAAAGCAAGAGACAGTGGGAAGTGTGTGTGTGTGTGTGTGTGTGAGGGAGAGAGAGGCAGGTTTCTGTGTGTCTGCCAGCTCCTGTTTTAATTGCCTTGTTAGAAGTTGACTGTAACTGTAAACTGCAAAAGTGCTTCGAGACACCAGGGAGGAAAAATAAAAATGTCTCATATTTCTCTGTCTGCTTTTTCTAAAGTAGCGGACTGAAGACACGGCGCAGGCTCGATCCACAATAAAGCCCAGTTAGACCGGCTTTTTATCGAAAGCAGCATCTGATTACATATTTGTTGTAGTACTGATCAATACTGCACCGGTTGAGATCCCACTTAAACTGAACATATTCGGCTGAAATGTTTTGATCCGATTCCACAGCTGAACAACTCTTAACAGCCGGAGCGCTAGTATCATTACTGCTGTCTGGATTTTAAAAGACTGCGAACGTGCTTCCACTTGTCAAGTGAGCATGAAGTAAATGAAGTAAGTCTGCACTGAGTTTAACTTGACTCATGCCTCATTACAACAGTGTAAATCTTTGAAGGAGCTGAGACGTGGTGAATCCAAAATGGAGGAAGCTGTAGTTTAAATCTTGCTCAGTCAGAATTTTAGAAATCTGTAAAACAAGAAATGCTGACAAACCTGTCTTTAGAATAAACTGTATATGCGCTACAGTAGCTCTCAGAGGCTTCAATACTGCAATACTTCCTCCTCTTGGGAGAACAAATACTCTCAGCTAATCTTGTTGCAACCTGTAAATCAGGTTGTGAGATACATTGTGTGCAAAGTTAATGATTTATTTTGAGTGTGACATTAGATCTAAAACTTAAGGGTTCATCCTAAGGGGTGCATGAATTGGAGCTTTCTTGTCATTTCTTATCAAAGCTTGTCGTTGCTGTCTTGCTGTGGCCAATTTTGTTTTTAGGATTGACCTTTAATGCTTTTAGATGGAAATAAAAGACTCGCTGCAACAATGGAGCTTAATCATATCTATATATGAATCTCGTAGTAGTACTTTAGCCGTTCGTCTCGAGGCCCGATCACACATGGGATTATGTTATGTCTCATGCTATGTTGTTGTGAGGTTGGTATAAACCAACAGTAATGTGTTGAGTTAATACTTACGGATGTATTGTGGACTCCAAATCTCAAATGCATTTGAAGCGTCATGAGTATAGGCTTTCAAAGAAGTGAGTGGTGGATGGTGTGTGTGTGTGTGTGTGTGTGTGTGAGACAGAAAAACACACACACACACACACAAACAGATGAAAAGAGGGTTTATGTTGATAATGAGGCAGATTTGACATTACCCTCATCGGGATGTGGTGTTTATTTCTCTGCCTCTTCCTCCCGCAATTCCCTCTGACCACAACTCCCCGTGTCCTCCTGACAAACCAAGAGAGAGAGACAGAGACAGAGAGGAGCAGAGAAAAAATGGAGAGGTGAAGAAAGAGAGAGCAACCCACAGACCACATAATGGTTGTGGCATCAGTTATATGGCTAATGCAGAGAGAGAGACTTCAGTTTGACTACTGTGTGTGTTTGGCTCGTCCTAAGCCAACTTTCCATCTGTGAGCACAGAAAACAAGATGTAGTTCAATATATTTTATATGAAATATTCCGAAAATTTGTAGCAACAGTGTAACGAAATATAATACTAGTTGGATTAAGTAATAATGTAAATCCAAAAATGTGGGAAACAATTCAGTAAGATCATTTTTGAGGTGTCAGAAATTTTAAAAACGACAGGAAAAAAGTAAAAATATGTGGCTTGTGACATCAAATCATTCTTGTTAGGGTCTCAGAGGGTCTATCCCAGCATGCACTGAGTGAAAATATGTCAGGTTTAAAGGCACATGTGGGGCGTATTTTCTCCATTTCGAGAGCACCCACCAGTTTGGTCATCACATTTTCTCCACTAGAACGACACCTGAGAGGTCACTTTAACATGTTCTGTCCACTGCATGGGCAGCCTAGAGGTCACTTTTTGAAGTGTTCATTCTTCACTTCTCTGAAAATATAGAAAGCTTCAGTAAAGACTGTACAAATGCTATTTACTTGTGTTGATCCTCCACTTTAGTCCTGATGACCGACTTTGCAAATACAACCCAAATCTTTATGACATTGACCTGAATTGATTGAATGGCTTTACTGGGGTCAGGCCTATTCAGATCACCATTAGCACTGTGTGAAAAAACACACTCATCATTAACTCATTCAAACAGCTTCCATACAGAGTGTGTGAAATATGTGCTGAAGGCCACACATGCAGTGTGTGTGTGTGTCGGCTGTTGACATGTGTTGAGCAGTACAGCAATGATAAAGCTGCTGGACAGCTCTCAGTTCTTACAACACCTCCTCATATCTCTGACTCTGTTCACGTCTTCTCCGCTCGACCCTCAGCCATAAAGATTAGACGCCTGCTCTTCAAAGTCCACAGGTTTGACTGAAGTCCAGAGGTTACCCGTACCTCGTTAACAAGACCCAGCTGAGAAACCCGACGCTCATTCCTCTGCAACACCTCACACACTTCAGCAGACCAATGCATGAAGGTGAGTGATCCAGAGTCTGCCTTTTCATTTCTGATCGTAAAGTTTTTCGCTATTTAACACCAGAGATAGTTTTAAGATATATAACTTGTGGCAACTGTTTCTGTAGTTTTATTAGAGAAACCTATAAAAATACACAAAAAGCTGCAAAATATGTATAAATTTTTTGCAGGATTTTGCCTTAAGCATGAAATAAGCATAGAAGAAACAGGCAGGATTCATAAAGCTTTAAATAGATAACATGCACCATACGCAAATAAGTGTTGAAGATGGTTGCTGTATCTTACAAGTACAAGTACTTCATAAATATATTTTGCATCAAAGAAAAACCCCAAAATAATACCTAATAGTATAACAGTCACAGGGCGAATGTGGGCAGCACAAATACTTTAAGTACATTATTTCAATTGAGGTTTTGAGTATTGAGTGTGTGGTAATGATAGTTTTCAGTTTTATAGATTAAGCATAAATTTGTGGATTTTAAATGAGGAAGTGTTGTGAGGTATAAAAATCACCTGATATAGGTGTTAACTTGTTGTTGGCCTGAAACACTGTTTAGTTTAACTCACGTCTACAACTTAGGCCGGGCTTGCACACAGACTAGTTATTGATTTAACCTGTGATTCTGCCACTTAGAGCTGATGTGATGTGTTGGACTATAAACAGATTATCAGTCAGACAGTCAGACAGACAGACAGAAAGACAGCGAGCAGCTCAGTCCCGATCACACTGATACAGTCGTGTGTTTTGCTGTGTAGAGATGTTAGTAGGTGTTAATGCAGTCAACTTGATCTCAATCCAATAGTGTCTAGATACTGCTAAAAGGCCTGATGCTAGCTCATGCACACACTCTCACTGTAATCTCCCTGCAATTAACAGGCCTCTGTCTGGGCAACACGATACACACTAAGTGGAGAAGAGGAAGAGCAAAGAGAGAGAGAGACTATCTGCCATTTTTTTCCTCTTCATTGATTCTTCAGATTTTAAAATTTCTTATTTAGGAAAGCATGCAGGAGAATTACAATTCAAATTTAGTGCATTAAATATAAAATGAAGAATAATATCCCACATCCCAAAATACAAAGTCATGGCTGTTACAATTTGATTTGATTTCATTCAAATCGATTCCCTCCAGACCAACATATATCAAAGGAACAGTTGTGAGATGTGAGATGAGGAGATCAATATCAATATTGTGTTTGTGTGTTAAGGAAACAGCTGGAGTCAAGATGTGGTTAGCCTAGCTTAGCATAAAGACTGGAAACAGTAGGAAACAGCTCAGTCCTAAGTTTACAAATGTGCAAACAGCAATTTCTTTTAGGGGGAGCTACAAGCTGCAACAATTGTTTTTGAACAGCAGTTTATCCAATATTTCTACAATGCATCTCCAGATATATAGCAGGTTGATGGCAGTAAACCTGGCAACCTCATTGTCACTGCAAACAGAAGTGGCCAGCTTTTTCCTTCTGTTCCTAGTCATTATGCTAAGCTAGGCTAATATCATCCTGACACACAAACATCAGAATAATATTGATCCTTTTATCTCATTATCAAAAAGAAAGTGAAGCATGTTTCCAAAATGTCAATTTCAAATCAACAAAGTAGTGATTATTGGTTATTGTTTGGCAAAGGAGGGACTTCATCCTCGGGGGAACATGAATATCCATAACTTATTTCTCAGAGATTTGGCCATTTGTATATGGCTTAAATGTTTTGGTCTGATTGTGGCAAAAGTCAATTTCTCTTCACTATCATCCCAGTTTATTTTGTCCTCTCTCATTATCTCTTATTCACCTTTTCTCCTGCTCTTCTGTCTTCACCCTCTTCCACTCTGTCTTTACGTCTGCCCTGACTCTCTCTATCTCTATCTATCTTCAGGTGTTATCTGTCCATTTAAAGCGGAGGGCAATTAGGCCGTCAGTCTCATTAATAATACATTGTTAAGCTCGTTAATTATTTACCTTAATTGCTGATTTAAGTTTCCCTTCCCTTGACACAAACGGCCACCAGGGGAGACTCACACACACACACACACACACACACACAAAGAGGTCACTCGCTCTCAAAGGTGACGGATGGATTGAGTTTCTCCTGCTCTCTTTTTGATCTTTTCCTTTTTTTATCCCTTTGTTTTCTATTTTGTGTGTGTGTGTGTGTGTGTGTGTGTGAATATGCACAGAATGCGATTCTGTAGTCGAGGATGGCGAATCACGGTTCTCAGATCAATACAGTTGATTGAGTGTAAATGAAAAGAGTGCAGCAGCTACTAAAACTAAGTGTCACCATGTTTCTGTGCTTTGTTAATGAGGCTGCAGGCAACAGGGAATACTAATGTTTTTATTAGAGGAGTCTCAGGTTCACATTTTAAATAGGAGTAGCTGATTATCAGTCACTTGATCGACAGGAAATTGATCAATTAAACTGAATCCTAATACATATCTTAATTGATGCAAAGATTAAAGCTGAATTACTATTAGCATTTATTTTATTTCTGGTCATTTGAAAAACATTTTAATATTCAATTCCACATCCAGCAGACAGAGAGAAACTATTGTTTGAAGTCGCCAATGATGAGTGTAAATAGCTTTGTGTTGGTCTCCAACACCTCTTGAGGAGGCCTCTTCACTAAATTCTACATGCTCCACTGTGTTCACCACCCAGTCGCTAACTGTGTCCTGTAATCTCTCCTCTTCTTTTGATCTTTGTGTTGGACTCCATTCATGCTTATCTAGAGCAACCTTTGGACTCAACCTTGACTTCCAACAACGGGAGTCTTTATCAGTAACACAGTGAACCTGTGCAATATCCTGTATATTGCCCACCCTTCAGTTCCTCTTTCACTTACTTACTGGTATCTTTCTTTTCTGTGTCTTAATATACTTTGTATGTTTACAGCATTGACTAAAATATCACACATTCACTTATTTCTCTCTGTCGCTGTTTCTGTGCAGGTTACTGTCGTCTCCGAGCAAAGCTGTGAAACTGGTTGGAGTCAGTGAGCCGAGGACAGACAGACGACAGACGCACAGACTGTTATTGTAAATGATAGTGACGTGTCGCTGTCAGTAACAAGGATTCATCCTGTTGTGATGCTGCAGGCTGACAGGAAATCACTGTTACTGTGGGCGAGTGTCACACACACGCACACACACGCACACACACACACACACACACATACACTGTTACTGTAGTCATTTACTGTTCGAGCTGCATTCACTCTTCACTGTTTGTGTTTAAAGTTCTTCATTTCGAATAAATGGACCTTTTAAAATATTTGTCTGTCTCTTTGAAAAAAAAATAAGCAATTTAATTATGTCTGCATTAAATCATTGTGACACATGGAGGTCATTTCTATTAGCATTATGTTTCACTGCCCTGAGCAGAATAAGATGTTTGGGTAAACACTGAATAACTCGAAAGATCTGAAAGATCTCTGCAAAAAAGTATCAACAGCTTCAAGGTAATAAGATCAAACTAAGCTTAAGATTTCCCTTTGATATCTAGTGAGCTGCCTAAATGTTCAAATCCATAGAGAACTGGACTGAACATGTTGATGTCGCTGTCCATGGTGCTGAAGACAAAATGTGATCATCTGTAATTAAGACTATACAAAATACAAAGCACATGTGAAACAAATGTCACAATAGAAGCCTTTGACATGAATCATCACACACAGTTTGACAAAAGAAAAAAATTCTCAACACAAGGTCCAATTTCCTTGAAGCTCAATCACACAGTGTTTTTCATGGAAACGTGCTGAAGCTGAGACACAGACAGGAAGTAAGAGAGGCTGAATAACACATTGTTGGTTTGGCTCCACACATGAGAGTCCTTGACAGTGAGCCAGTGTAGCGTTTCATTTTGTGAAACAGCTCACACTTCTAATTGTACTTACTTTACATGTCTGATTGCTGATCACATTGGACACAAGCTGTTCCAGAAGTTTTTAGGAGAGCAACTATAAACATGTCCATGTGCCAAACGGCTAAACTTTTGTTATTGGAAGGTTGGGATGTGATGTGTGTACTTGTTACAATATCAGTAAATGAAAGACTGGACTTTAATTACCTTCAATTATACTGTACAGTCTATCAGTGTATGTTCTGTTGGCCGTCTGGTTCAAACTAAATCTACCAACACACACACACACACACACACACACACACACACACACACACACCCTCCCTCCTCTCAGCCCACTCTGGTTTGGTTTCACCCGGCTAGTTCGTAGACAGGGCCTGGTGTTTTTGTGTGTGTGTGTATTTATTTACCTGCCACACAGTACTTTTACTGCACTAAGCCCTTCACTGTGACCCTGGGGAACCTGTGCTCCAAAACACACACACAAACTCACTCGCATGCAGGCATACATATGTACGCACAAAATTAAATACTGACAAAACTTGTGCCTACACACACACACACACACTCTCTCTCTCTCTCTCCCTGTAGTTTTCAAGATACGCACACATTGTTAAAAGACACAACAAACCCTCTCTCTCACACACACACACGCACACGTGCACTCGCAGACCCCGTGAGGCCTCCCGTTAGCCCTCGCTTAGACGTTTGGTCCTGACACGCCGGAGGAAAGGCGGCCCAGCGGAACCGACTACGGGCAAACACAAACAAATAACAGCAGCCAGATGCCAAAACAGCAACAGGAGAGCTGAGCGGCAGCGAGAGGAGGAGAAACCCACACTCACTGAGCTGCCGGTTTGTCCGGGCAGCAAGAAGATCAAGTGAGGTGATGGTGAAAAGGCACCCGAGGACAGATTTTACACCTGTGTGAAATCCTCAAAGTGCTACTCTTTGCATTTCTAAAAGCTGAATACCCAACAGATCAGCCAAGGAAAAGGGTGTCAAACCTCTGGACTAACAGACAGGTGGTAGGTAGGTGTCAACCAAAGATGATAGAGTCAAGTATTAGGAATATATGTGTTCTTTCCTGGTGTGATCCACTCTTTCTCCTCAAGCTTCACAGTTTAGGCATCCAAGAAGTACTCATAGCTTTTCCCTAGGTAAAAATAGCACACTGTAAAAACACACATCTGGCTTTCTTGAAATAAAGCTTGAATTGACAGATAGATGTGAAAATATTCAGGCTTTACCTGCTCTTGTACGTTAATAAAAATTCAAATATTATAATATATAAAATAAGTATTGAGTAAGATTCTGAATAGAAATGTGTAATTTTTAAACGTGCCAGTTGTGTGTTATATCATATGAGAGCACAGGGAGTGATCAGAGTAAATCCCTCCTCTGGGAACGAGAGGACTGAGGCTGCAGGTGGAGGCTGGAGATGGTGGAGGACACAGGTAGGAGCAGATGAGAACATGTGAGTATGTGTCAGCCACACATGTGCACAATATGAATTACTCTCTTAAATATCAGCATCTGGGTTCAGAAGTCCAAGTTGCCTTTTTTAGCACACACAGTAATACACACACACAAATGTTGTTCCACACTTAGATTGTAATACTCACCAGGGATTGACTGAATAAACAAGCCGTGCGGAGCGGTGAGCCGAGCGTAGTGTATCACAGCAGTCCAGAAATGGTTGAGAAGCGGCCCTGGAGATCTATGTGGACCCTCTCTGTCTCTTAAAGATTTCTGCTCATATTTCCCTCCAGCTGAAACCGATATTATCATACAGCGTTCGGTTCTTCTCTTCGGATCCCTTTCCCTTAAACAACCCCCAATAACAGTAATCTTACAGGTCAAAAAAAGGTGTACCTGCTTCCCAAAAACACACACACACACAAGAATCAATCAATTAGAAAAAGGTGGATCTTAAACTAGCACTTAAATAGCATTGTTTTTAGTATCTTGTGCCATAAGAACTGTCAACATACTCACACACACACTCAGGGATTCTGAGCTTAAAACTATGACTTTGTGACCCTTTTTATTACCCCAAATAATACTTAGTATAAGTAATAATACTTAGTATTATGGGTGCACTGTGTGACCATGGAGGCGTCCCATATGCAATTAGGCAGGCAGAATATTAAGGCCTGGTTCATACTTGTATCAGTAGAATCTCTCTTAAAGCATCGAACTGAACCTGTATATTACATTTTAAAGCAACTATCATTTGAGGACAGTTTAATTACAACACCTCTTCCTCAGGGAGTACCACAGGGCTCTGATTTAGGGCCTCCGCATTTTTCATAGTACATTTTAGCGAGCATACTTTTTATTTTTGTATATTTTTGCTTAGGTAAAATTTCTTTAAAGTAATAATACTTTGACTTGATGTATACTATTCTTGTACTCTTTCCAGCTCTGCTTAAAGGATGGTTGATTTAGTAAATAAAATATAAATAATAAAAATATCAATAAACAGGGGTTTAAGTAAAGGGCCACGACCATGAGAGCAGGAAAGACGAAGACGTTTAGATGGAATAATAGATTTTTCTGACACAAATGGAGGGGAATTACTTTTCAGGAAACATCCATCAGTAATTGAAAAAAATGAAAACTATAGAAATATGATTTCCAGTATGTTTCTTTGATAAAGGCTTACTGTAAGTTCTAATTGTATAAAAGATGTTTGGAGACTGGTGGACTCTCTCTCTCTCTGTCACTCTTGCCCTCTTTGTCCTTCACTTTCTTTTCCCCTCATTCTCCCACACTCACACACACCATCTCCCCTCTCTGCGTTTGTATTTGTACAGTCTTGATCTCTTTACAGCGACATTAAAGCGGAGCAGCGGCTCCTCTCTCTCCTCGGACCGACTGGGACTTTAAGTGTATTGTCGTCTCACAGAAAGGCTTGAGGGGAGTGAGTGCATTGTTTTCTGGAAATGGACTCAAACACACACACACACACACACACAATCCATCAGTAATCACAGACTGAAGACTGTGGTAACACTTAGTGTGGTCTTAATGCATCACAAGCCTGCTACGAGCACATTATGACTGAATTATAATTGCAAACACAATGTGGACAAAAGCATTAAACCACTATGGGGCCCATGGGCAAAAACAAGCTGTTGGCTAACTGTTATCTGCTCCAGGTTTAGAGTATGCCAATTAGTTTTTAGTGTTATAACTAAAAAGGCAGCTTTATTTAAGAATATGCACAAAATTAATAATAATAATAATAAATAAAAAGGTTTCCAATACTAGCTTTTGTATCAGGCACCTGCTATAAGACAGGGCCTCAGGTTGAAATAATGGTGCCACGTTTCTGTTGTGTATCAAATTCATTTGTGGTAATTTAATTCAAGTTTATTCGAGAACTTCATCTATCATATCATATAAGTATCATATAACTGCACTGCTGAAATAAACACGTTGACATGACTCAGCCTCAAGATTTTGTAATCATCACCCCTATAAATTGATAATTCAATAAACTAGAGCATATTCCCAGACAAATCTGCACCTATAGTAAAGTATGTATTTTATTTTCAAACTGAATCCTCGTCTTTTTATTAGAGCTGTGCTGAGCGTATTGTAATTAGAACCTGTTCATCAATCTGCCTTCCTCAGGTGAAACCAGGCCATGTGATCAGCTCAGTCCAGGGTTGGGGGAGATGATACTTCCTGGCTATCATATCACGGTGGCGACCCACTATAATTAGACCTATCAGAGGAAGCCTTCGCCGACCAGATCTATAATCCCAACTCCACAGATTAGTCATTTTAAAGGCCGAGTCAGCAACGTGGGACGGCCAGTGGGATCCACTGAGACCATCGTTAACAGGACGAGTGGTGACTTCCAGCGTTACTGTCTGAAGGTCTATACCAAAACGTATGTAGTCTATTTTGAAAATCTCACCGTTAAATGTTCAAATTCCCTCATTATTAGATAGTTTTAGGAAACTCACCTGTTGTCCTTGGTGGTAAATTAGATACTTGTCACAGTTAAGGCTTTCAAAACTTTAAATGACTCTGAATCTTATGTTTAATTTTAAATGGGGAAAAATTCAAGTGTGTATGACAATTGATGGATTTAAACATTAGTAAATCTTTAAATACAGGAGTAAATACATGAGAAGATGAGGAAAGGGAATACTTTTAAAGACTTTTATGACAAGTAACAAAGGTCGTCTACTGGAATCAAACCGGCAACACTGCAACGGCAAAGGCAAAGGCAGAAGAGAAAAAGGAAAAAGTGAAAAGATTTGGAGGAGGGAGGGAAGGAAAAAAGAAGGAGGGAGGAGAGAAGGAACTCTTTCTTTCTCGTCTTGTCACTAGACACCAGAGTGGACTGCAGTAAACTGGACTTTAATTACAGCAGAGAAATGACACTCGATCCACTGAGATCAGGTCACGTCAGAGAGGAGAAAGAGGAGGAGGAGGGAGGGAAGGAAGAATGACAGCAGAGAGGAGAGGGGAGAGCGAAGTGAGAGAGAGTGAAACCAAGGATGAGGGAATGATGTACGAGAGGTGACAAACGACGGGATGAGAGGAGGAGAACAAACGAAAAGGGAGTGAGGTCAGAATTAAGATGGCAGGAGGAAAAGAAGGAGGAAAAATGAGAGGGACAGTGGAGGATGGAGGAAAAAGGAGATACAGGGGGATAGGAGGAGGAGGAATGAGGCATTACAAGAAATACAGTAGGCATAGGAGGGAAAGGAAGGAGAGAGCGAGCAAGAGTCTAACTCATTGTCAAGAAAAGCTTGATAAATAAAAGTTCAGGTCCAAAATGTTTTTTATCTTTAGCAGTTGTGATTAAGTAAATAAGAGGGTGGTGTCGGGTTAAAGGTCTTTTGCATATGTAGTGTTGACTTAATGCAAATGTGATGGACATGTATATCATCAGTGCTTTGTTCAATGCAAAGTGGAACTAAACATAAAGTACAGAAGCTGAAGTAAAAGTCATGTCAAAGTATTGGAAACATTTTGGTCTCATGATGCTCAAGATGCTGCGTTGATGACAAGTCACAGGACACTTCATCCTCCGAGGACCATGAACGTCTATGAATCTACCCAATAGTTGATATTTCAGACTAGAACAAAGCAGAGATTTATCAGTTTAACCAAATACTACACATGCATTGTGTGCTCAGCAAATGTTGGTTCATTTCTGACCTATTCTGTGTGTGCGTGCATGCATGTGTGTGTGTGATTGATGCTCCAGCAGAGTGCAGTGGTTAGCATTAAAGCGCAGCCTCTCGGGTTCAGCTGGTGTCGATATCAGCGGCATCACAGGCGACAATCACTGAGCTGTCCGGCTGCATCACTCTCACCACGCAACGACCCTGCTCCTCTTCCTCTTCTTATTCTGCAAACTCGTTTTTTTAAGTTCCTTTTAAAGCCTCTGATGCTTTTCCATCATTCAGTCCCATTTTTTGTGATTACTGTGCAGCCAGAAATGACCGAATTTCCAAATATTTGAAATGAACAGACAGATTAATCTAAAAAGTTAAATTTGGAGGAGATCGATTCCCTCAGACTGTAGCATTTCTACAAGGACTGCAGTTTGTCCAGGGCTGATTAATATACAAGAAAATACATCTTTGCTCATAGTTTGGTCCTGATTGATTAATTTCATACTGAAACCAGAACTGATTGGACAAAGTAAAGTATGAGTACCTCAAAATTAGTAGTAGAGCACTTGAGTGAATATATGTCTCACCACTGACTCTTGTGTTGAACACATATATCTATCAAATGCTTGCTTCATAATGTTCATAAAATCAGACAAAGAAAGTCTTTGAATGACATGAAATTTGATATGATTCTGGTGACCCCTTGACCTTTCCTTTAGTGCCACCTTCAGGCCAAGATTGTACAAACACACTGATGTGTCCAAATCTTAAAAACGTGTCCCTGTGACAGTTCATTAGGTTAATTTTGTTAACATGATCGGCAACATAAAGCAGCCTCTAACCATCCCTCCGCAGTGGTTTTCCATACATTACAATATGTTCATCACAATCATAATGAAGCAATACAGAGAAGTGATCAGTCTCCTGAAGCCTCTGCCTCTGCTGCACCTCTGCTCTCTCTCCCTCTCTATCATCCATCTCTATCTCTCTCACCCTCCTCCTCTCTCCCTCTGTTTGTGTCCTTTGCCCACTGCGGTGGTCTCTGGTTTCCTTAATGGTTCCCAAGATGCATTGTGGCTTTGTGGGAGCGGTAAGACGCAAGGGAATGTGTGCGTGTGAGAGCGTGTGTGTGTGTGTGTGTGTGTGGGCAACGAGAGGGATGCGGTCATTTCGACACATGAGAGGTTTTCCATCAGCAGCTTGAGGCTGAGCGAGCCGCTTCAAAGGCACTTACACACACACACTCACACACACACACACACACATTTCCGTCACCCAAGAGAAACCACTCAAACTGAGGAAATTCACACATTATGTACAATAGAGTTGGAAAGTGCTGCATGCTGTTATATTGTATTCAGAATCCATCACAGTGGAGCCATTTGCTTCTTTATTCTCTCTTCTAATGTGATCCAATGTCGTCTGGGCTTTACTGTGAAAACTCCACACGGCTTTAACATTGTTTCCTCAACAAAAGGGTTCATGCCTATAGTTTTACATAAAGGGAAGTTTCAACAACACAGAAATAACCTAAGCATTAACACTGAGCCAAGATTAGGCCCAGGAAGCTTTGGTATTGCATTCATATTAGAGGATCCTGCAGAATAAGGTTTACATCCAATGCCAAAGTTCCAATACAAGTAGTGGCGTGCAATTTATCTAGCAAGGCAGGAAGTGTGCTTCAAGCTAACTAGGCTGTAATGACAAACCACATCTAAAGGCAAAAGACTGCTGTCATAGAGCAGCCTTCACGGTGTTGAACTGCACGTAGAAAGTAAGTCGTGCTATAGTTGTCTGAAGGGAAAAAGGAACATATAATGACACAGAGGTGAACATGCACTTAACAAGAAAAGACGTTTTACAGTTGTACCATGATGTGCATTCTTGTTTGAGATGTATTTCTGGAAGTTTGTAGTCTTTAGTCAGAAATTCATTTGCATTATTTGGGACTGTCCCGAGTGTCTCTAAAACAATTTCAGCCCTCATGAGCTGCAGCAGTTATCAGGGTCTTTAACAGCAAGACTCTTACAACACTTTGATTCCATCCAACATTAACTCTTGACCTTTTTCCACTGACGCTTTTTACTTTCCAAGCAGGCCCTGTTTCTCCCAGAATGCAACACCCATCACCTCACTGTCACCTCACTGACAAAGCGCAGCAGTTTTCCACCTTAAATGTTTTATGAAAATTATACCGATTCAGCGTTATTGCAATGCAGACATCTTCACAGTTGAATGTGTTAGTTAGTGTGTGTGTGTGTGTGTGTGTGTGTGTGTCGCAGCTCGATATGTTTGCTCAAACTAATTAAAGGCGAGTCGGCGGCGGTGGCGTCGATGGATGTGTTTTTAATGATGTGAGCGGCGGTGAATATGCAAAACGCCACCGGAGCGCCGATTTCATAGCGACGACTTGATTACCTGATTGATTTTCATCCAAAGTGGCATCAAATATGAATAAATATTCACATATTAGTATGTGAGGGAGAAAATGTGTGATGTATAGTGGAAGTCAGAGACATGCAAAGGTGTGTGCAATGATCCATGTGTTTATGGGAAGGTGCCATTTGTGGATTTGCTTATTATTCTATCTTTGTGAGAACCAGGACGAGTTTTAAACTTTCAGACTGAATATGGTCAGGACAAGTTTGTTTTGTAAAGTTCATGTAGTTCCCTGTAATCTAATTTCAGATGTAGTTAACATGAATTTCACTTTCACAATGTGAATTTTCCAACGAAAAGACAAATACAGTTGCATTATAAGACGTGTTTCTTGTCGTCAAAAGGTCTGTTACTGTGAACTGGAACCGACAATTCGGCCATTAAATAAAATCTGCTCTGTCATCCATCAGTTATCTGACCATGGCCTATACGCACTCTCATCAGTTGTTCCGTGTGAATTCAAGTTGATCAGATACAATGTTTTGTATTGGCTTGATTATGTAAGACCTGTGGTTATTGGTTCTTTAGTAACAAACTATCACATCACTTTAAATTAAGCGTTGACGTTAGCTGCATCATGTGGCGACACCGTGTGATTGTGGAGTAATTATGATTATGAGGTAAAACCATAATTATGTAGTGAGACTGGTCTTCAGGACTAATTAATAAATAATAAATAAGTGAATTAAATGTGTTTTTTATCAGACGCAGATGTAGCTATTCTTCCTCATTCACACTCTACTTTTCTCAGGCTTTTGGAGGAAGCGTGTGTGTGTGTGTGTGTGTGTGTGTGTGTGTGTTATGGTTAATCTTGTGGTTGTGGTGAGCAGCAGTCGTTCTGTGTGAAACTTCAACTTCTGCAAATTGTGTGATGGAGTGCGTCATACGGGTGATGACGCAAATGTATGTGTGTGTGTGTGTGTGTGTGTGTGTGTGTGTGAGTGAAAAAGGATGTAGAGGATGTATGCTTCAAGAACTCAGAGATTCCGGCTGAGGTGCAAACCTTTCTGGGAGGTTGCAATAATGTTGAAATGTATTGCTGTCTATAAATAATTAGGGACAAAACAATAAGAAGATAATTCCTAGAGAAAATATTTTCAACATATTAAACAATGAACTAAGGATGGAAACGCTCATCAGCAGTCCACCACTTTACTCTGAAGTGAAACGTCTCAGGGGCTAATGCCTCAGTTCCACTTTCTGTTTTGTGCTCATTAGCAAATTTTAGCACGAGAACAAACTAAACTAAGATGAACATTATACCTGCTACACATCAGCATGTTACCACTGTAGACATCCTGATCATTTCAAAGCACCACTTTGTTCATGTGGTTTATACCAATTTAAAATCTTACTAATCACTCAACTGCAGTTCAATTTAATAAACATAATTTAGTACAATGGATATTAACAAAAAACTGATAATCTGCATAATTGTCTAATTGCATTTGTTGCTTATTTGAGGCCCTTTTTTTTGCATTTAAACCTCAATGTGAAATAGTCACTGACACAGTTTAAGTGTCAACGAGTCTCTCTCTCTCTCTGTCTCTCTCTCTCTCTCTCTCCCCTTCTCTCCCCTGCCTGGTAATTCGATGCTGAAATATGTATCTAAGGATATTTAATAAATTATGTATCTGTTATTTACTAATGGCCCTATCGACTGCAGAGCTTGCCCTGCCTGATAGGGTGACGGGGAGAGAGAGAGAGGGGGAGATAGCGAGCAGGGAAAACTGGAGAAAGAGATGATGGAGGGACGCCGAGAGAGAGAGACAAGCCTTAAAAGGGTTTCAGTCGTCCCTCGGGGAGGACAGAGTGATGCCATCAGTCTCTCTCCTCCCTCCCTCCTGCATGTGGAGACCGCTTTTTTGTCACATTTGAAGACAGATAGTGATGCATTCAGAAATACCGCTGCCAGCTGGTTCAGCTTATTAGGCCGTCAGGTCAGGTAGGAAGCACAGCAGACACATTCAAAACCAGGAAGGAGAGTTTAGAAGTTTGAACATGAAGGTTAGAGGCTCTGTGCTGCTGATTCTACTGGTGCACACCTGTTCACTGTCAAAGGAAATTAAGTTAGCACAAGTTAAATAGTAGAGTAGAATTGAACATATGGTGCACATGTTGAGACTTAATAAGGAAAAGTCGAGGGTCCAGCCCCCAGAGGAGCACACACAGGCCTTTCCTCTGAACTTCTGAACTCCTATGATCTCATTGTTAAGATATTGCAAATACCTGAGCAGGAAAACAGATGATGTTACAGGGTTTAGAAGTTATTTTAAAGCACCACTGTATAATCACCACAAGCTAAGAGCTGCTTACTCAAACCAGCTCATCTCGTGCTGTACAGTATAGTTGCACGCTGCACGCTTCTCTGTACAATCTACTGTGGGTAAAAATAACTGTGTGAGAGTGAGAGTGTTTCACCCTGATCAATCCCCGATCGCTGCCATTACAATATAATAATGGCATCAAAGCAGATAATTAACTCCTCAAAGTAGCTTGAGTTACAGCTTCACAATAAACCAATAGTAACATAACACCAACACTAAAAAATTAAGAGTAAAATTTGATCAGTTTTTTCTGTAAATTAAAGGAAAGTAAAACTCTCACTAAATTTCCAGATTTTTAAATAGAGTTATGTTGCCATCTGCAAAGACAAAGAGAGCATCAAAGCCTGAGATTGTAGGCGATTAAAAAAATGCAACTACAGCGATGACTGGAGTCTATGTGTCTGTCCTGTGTGTGTGTGTGTGTGTGTGTGTGTGTGTGTGTGTGTGTGTGTGTGTGTGTGTGTGTGTGTGTGTGTGTGTGTGTGTGCATTTGTATATGTGTCAGTATTTCTTATCAGCATTGGATTCAAAGCTCTGTGGCACCGAACCTGGGATCAATGGGCCTAGACCAGCAGACGCAGAGTTTGTGCGAGTGTGTACTGTTTGTCAGTGTGTGTGTTTCAGTCTATATCTGTATATGCAAGTGTGTGTCTGTACATCACTGTTTCTCTTTAAATGTGAATGTGTGTGTGTCCATAGTGGAGCCAGTATGTGACCAGATAATGTTGCATATTGGACCAGTTGTGGAAACCTCGACCAATACGCATCTCAAGTGCATGACAAAACTTATCTGTGTGTGTGTGTGTGTGTGTTGGTCAATATATTTGATTGTTCCAGTAGCTGTATTAGTGGAAAAACAACAATGCAGAATTTATTTGAGGGGCAGCAGACAAGGAGACATGCTGTCTGTGGCTGCGTGCACACACACACACACAAACCCACACACACACACGCACACGCACACACACACGCACACACACACGCACACGCACACACACACACACGTACATTTCTCTTCTGCTGCTGTTGTTTCTTTTTGTTCGCCTTTCATCCTGTGTCATATAACTGTCAGTGCTCACAATAGGCACACAGTCATTTCTAACTGCTGCAAAAACACCCTCGCTGTTTGTTGCTCTGAGGTATTTTCTTCTTCCTGTGTGAACTGTGAATCTGCATGCACACACCACGCTCCACCAGGCCGGGTCGAAGGCAGAATCAAGTGAGCGCAAATATAGATATGTGACAAAAGAGAAGCATTCTCGAGCACAGATGTGTGCAAAAGTTATTTAAATTCAGGCAAGGGTTCAGTCAGAGAGCTTCAAGACACACAGGCAGGCAGCAAGTTCGATTCTAGGTTCCAGTGCAAGGTTCACCAAAGTTATTAGGATTCCTCCTCTGGGGAGCAGGAATGAAGCAATCCATCCAATTACTGCTGAGAAATTTCAGTCTATAACAAGTGAGCAAGTTGAGCCAGAAGCAACTCCTGTGTTAAGTGATAAAAAACACTGTCCTCGATTGTTCCAGTAACATCAACAGGACAGCAGGAAAAGTAATCTCCTCTCCTCTCAACAGTTCATAAAGAATGACTAACAAATTTAAAGTTATGTCTGAACTCCAGGTTGTGAACTTGTATAGTGCAACCTGTTTTAACTAAGTTGTGGCTGATGCAACAGTCTGCAGTACTCTACATCTTTGATAGGCAACAAGAAAAGTGTGTTGCCATTATTATGCAGGAAAAATGACAGCAGGGAAAATATATAAAGCTTATGATGTTTCAAAAAGCAGAAGCAAACAAAACCTGGTTGAAAAACATAAGGCATGAATAAGAAAAATGAGTGGGTTACTGCATCTTAAAGTTCATAAGATGACACATTACTTCCTCATGTTACAGTTAGCGTGAATGCATTTAATTGCAACCCACAGGTAATTTGGCCAAATCATTCAGGAGTTATCAGTGAGGCTGCTGACAATTTAATAATACATTTTTACACAGCTTATAAATACCTGGTAATAATGAAAAAAATTCATGGTATTATAAAATCTTTGTCATAATTATTGGTCTCATCTCTAACATGATTGTCTTATAATTATGGGATGTCCTTATCATATTCATATTTCATAGGAATGAGGAAGCTATTTCTTCTGCCTATCACTGGGATGCTGGGACTCTATTTTTCTTTTTTTACCAGAAGCTTCCATAATGTTTACAATATCAGCCTTTTTCATGTTAGTCATGTTGATGCTTTATGTTGCGATTCCTCCTCTGACCTGTAGGGGTCACTGGAAACTCAATCCATGCTGCTGAGCTGAGTCACACACGTTGGATGGATCGGATGAATCACATAGTTCAATAACTGTTACCCCACATTATGATGCTTGTAACATGAGTCAAGACACACACATACACACACACACACACACACACACACCCATGCAGTGTGAATTGCATTTGTTTTCCTCCATCATAATCTGTGCTTTAAGACAACTCAGTGATGAGTAAGAGTTTACAAGAAGGCGAACGGGTTAAAGGAAACAGAGAGATGGGAATAAAAAGCTTTAAAATAGATGAGCAATGGGGTAATAAACACTGATTGTTTCATTAAAAGGAGTCACGATGTGTGTGTGAATGCTGGATAGAGCAAATGTGCGTGTGTGTCTGTGTAATTTCTTTCATTTAAAGCTGCACCAGTTGGTAGTTGCCATTAAAATCCATTGTGTGTGTGTGTGTGTGTGTGTGTGACAATTAGCTGGTAGCAGCTCACGTAATATTGAAAGCAGATGTTTTAAATTGCTAACAACTGGATATTCCAGTAATACGTGAAGTGCCTGCCAGGTCTCTGCAGTCGCTTCAGGAAATGCAAACCAGCTTCAGGATCTTACCACCTTCCCAAAACCCCACTGAACCCCACATTGACCCCCGCTGATCGAGATGTAATAGATTTCCTTTTGTTCTCCCCTTTTCTTTTTCTTTTTCTTTTTTTACATTATTAGTAGTGGCAGAAATGTGTATTGATCAGAGGGGGTTTCTCTCTTTCAAAACTGCCTTTGAGCAATTAATAATCAAATCTTATTTAACTGTATAATGTTATAATTGTTATTTACACCACATCAGATTATATTCACAGTCCAGTACAACACTACTACAACAAAGTATACTTGTAAAAAAAAATGGCCATATAACACAAACAACTGAAGTGTTGGCAGCTGGTTCCTCAAACAGGCATTTGTATTTTTAATTTGCATTATATATTTATGTTGCTTAGTTTTGTCATTAATGTAAAAGCAGTCACTATATTTTGGCTTTGCTTGTTGAGAGAGAAAGAGAATGCATTTCTGATAACAATGCTCATTGTTTGGTGAGTGGGGTTTCATAATTGCTTGCTCATAAATTTATTTCTCAATCTCCTTAAAGGCAAATTGTTCCATTGTTTCTGATCACTTTGTTCATTCAGTCATGTTTCTGGAACGTTAACTGTCTGAACGAACTTGTTGTGAAATCTCACTAGTTCACAGTTTATACGCAATCATACAGGGAGATCTCCAAATGCACAGATGCATTCTGGGAGATGTAGGGTCTGAAATAGAAGAGGACAAGGCAGGTGGAGGGAATGATGAGAACAGCTACTGAAAATATGGAAAGATACAAGTCCGGCTGAGTATTGGTTATGTTGTGGATGCTGTCCAGTATTTAAAAAACAGTTACTACTAAAGTGCACAGACGATACACTCATTTTTCTTTTTTTTCCCCATTTGTGTCTTTTTTAAATCCCACATTGTTTGTGTGTGTGTTTGGGTTGGTCCAACATTGTGGCGAGCCACTCACCACAGACCTCTTGGCAGTCACACCGTGGCCTCAAAACCCCTTTCACCACTGTGGTCTATGTCTGAGTGTGTGCGTGTGTCTGTGTGTGTGTGTGAATGTCCAGCTGTGTGTATTGCATCTTAACATCTTCACACTGGTTCTACTCTGGATAAATGACATATTAAAGAGCGGCAACAGATACAGAGTGTGAAAACTGATAAATTCTATAAACTCATAATAGTATTCTCATGCAGTATTACTGAAAATGTCACTTTTTAAAGACCAAACTAAAAGTATTCCAGAGACAGAGATGAGAGAGCGAAAGTGAAAGGAGGCTGCAGTGAAATAGTGCAGTAATGCAAATCAACAGACAGGAGTGTGAAACCGTCTCTTTGTTTCAGTGCCGATAGTCAAATGAGGATGTGAAGAGAAATTAGAATAGGACACAATTCAGAAAAATGAAAAAGAACATGAACATAAAATGATGTGAAGAACTGGATATTTTATTGAATTTATTACTCTGGATTCACTATATTAGTACTGGGCATGCTCAGTGGGCCACTAGAGGGCAGAAGAAATCTAGGTTGACAAGAACAGGGTTTGTGGGCCGAAAAACCAAAACTAGGAGCTAAAAGAGGCTAAAAGGCTCAGCAGAGTTGGTGAGTGATAAATATGTCTTGTCCATTGACTGAGGGAAAACTATGTGGATTGGAAAGAATCCTGTATACTGTCCATGCTGTCATGACTCACAACACCTTTAAGTTCAACTTGTGTAGGACTAAAATCTGGAGTAATCTTATACTTTTGAATATATTTTGACGTTCTAATACAACATTGCAAACTTTTTCATTTTGTTTGCAAAAGTACATTTTCATATGTACAGCTCCCGAAATCTTTGTCCCTGAGGTGTGTTTTAATGTCCAATCAAGTGGCGTCTGACAATATGATATAGCTGCCACCTGCTGCTCTTCATAGCTCCTCTTACCTGTAATTACACACTGTGCAAGAGCGTGTGTGTGTGTGTGTGTGTGTGTGTGTGTGTGTGTGTGTGTTAGTGACATAATTATGGTGTTCAAGGCAGCGTGGCGATCTTGTGTCAGAAAACACCCTTCAATTAACACGCCAATGATCAGGTTGCTGCACGTGTGTGTGTGTGTGTTGCTTGATAATTAACTGGAGCGTCATGAATAGCTTTGATGTAAAGAGGCAGAGAGAGAGAGAGACAGAGAGATATAGACAGAGAGAGAGAGAGAGAGAGACAGACACTGGACAGATGCAGGAGGTGTGTCCACGCCAAACATGCAGCAAACCAAAGCGTTACACACACCGCCGGCGGATGGCCTATTGTTTGTGTGTGTGTGATGTTGATCCGTGTTTGGGGTCAATTTGATTGCTGACTTTGCAGCTGGTTGTTGATTCAAGAGCAAATAGTATCAGCAAAATTATGAAATGAAATTGTATGAAAATTAATTAGTCTCATGTCCTAGTTGATGTTTGTCAAGTTTTTCATGGATCCATTTCAGATCAGGTTCAAAAATTTGACCCCTGCAGATTTTGTGAATATGTGACTTTTATTCTGAAAAATAAAAAGCCAAAATAAAACTTTTCAGTTGTTCCTGTATGACTATTAATTTCTACTAACCTTTACTAATATATCTACGTATTTACACAATTTTTCCTTCATTATTTCAGCGTTATTTGTAACACTTTTGAAAAACACTTGTGTGTGCATGCGTGTGCGTACATGCATGTGTGTGTGTGTTTGTGTGTCTGCCATTTACCGTAGCCATCAACCCATTAGCGACATTATATTACGCACTTTAAATATTGCACGTCAAATAATCAGCTCGTAATACTGTTAGCTCATTTAGGACGTCAAGTCGTAATGTCGTTAAAGCCATCACACACACACGCAGAGATCATTAACACGCACAATATACAGTAAGTGTGCCATCCAAGTGATGCTTTTAGATTCACTAATTATGTCATAAATGTCACACACTGTCAGGGTGCAGCCCTCATCATAAACCTGGCTGTAAGCATTCACACACACACACGCAAGTCTAAGTGTGCCGTCCAACCTGCACAGCCTTTAAATTTAGTAATCATGTCATAAATGTCAAACACACGACCTGTCGTAACCCTCAGTGGTGGATCGTCAGCAGCGTTAGTCCTCGTTACTGGAGGAGGGCCACATGAGTCCCCCCTCCCCTCAGAGCCGTATATCCATCAGGCCGCCGGTTCCTCGAGGGGCTGTCGATTAGTCAGAGGATGTAAAGAGGAAACGTGTCATTTTGTTAACCAAGCAGGCAACTTTCATGGTCGACTTTCACAAGAGGAAGAAGACAGAGTTCAGTGAAGGTGTTTGCAGCAGGAGAATAATTATTTTACTCTATATATCAAGGTAAATAGGTCTTTAATAGATGAGTAAGTAGGACTGGCATGTTCTAAGTATTTTACCCATATATGCTTTCTCAAGCCAACTTCCAAAAAACGTGCAGGATAACAACACACAGACAGGTGACAAATAAATAACCTGAATAAATGAGTGGAAAAACAGAGCAATGCAGAACCTTGCAAACATGTCTGATAATGTTGGACAGGCCCAGCAGATCTCAATTTTGGTCGAGGAAGACAAAAACACATTTGGGAAATTAGTGGTCACAAAGTGTTGTGGTCAGATGAGTCAACCTCTGTTAAGGTTTGGACACAGCAGGATATTAGACTACAAAAAAAAGTGCTATGATTTCAATTAATTCCAATGGTATTACCTCGATCAGAGAAGCTGCTCAAGAAGGTGAAATAGATCCATATTAATGTAGAGTTTCAACTTTGGTGACAATGTTAAACTCTTTGAATTAACCTCCTCAGTCAGAGAATAAACAAAATAGGAAAGGTTCGCTGACAGTTATGAGACAAATACATCTTTTGAATAAAATGTGTGAACTTTAAAACATCTCGTGGTACAATATTTGAACTTATCTATTGCTCGAAAACTTGATGAGTAGAAGTTGAGTAAAATGATGATTCATGTGCGATGGCATGCAAGTAATGAGAGCTAACTTAATACACAGTAAATCAGCATTAGTGTCAATCTCCTCTTTTTCATGTTCTCTGATGTACTGTTGATGTTTCTCATTAGGAGTGAATGAATTTATTGAGACGATTCCTCCAGAGGTTCTTATTTCCAGGAAGACGCCATGATGTACGTGACAGCTGCAAACAGAATACAGCTAGTTTCAAAGATTCAAATGAAACATATCTTTTTATTCTCAGTTAGTCATGAGTCGCTTCGGGAGAAGGATGAGTCACATCTGCGGTGTCACAATAATTTTCATTTAATCCTCAGTTCATGTGTGGAGAAAGAGCAATACTGGAGACACACCAGTTAAATGCTTTGAGCCTGTTTCCACCTGGTTTCAACCTGCAATCTGTGCACACATTATAATGATGTCTGATCACTGGATTTACACCCTGTATTAATCTGAATTAGTCGTTGTCTCGACTCGACATTGTGATCACATCTCTTTATGCTAATTAGGTGGGTGGGGATTGTAAACATTTCCAGTGAAGGGAGGAATTTTCACATTATAACGAGACCATTTTCATTGTTATTACTGACAAACATTAGAGTTGGTATCCTGTTCTATCCTCCTCATTCTGTTACTGTGCTTTCTCTACCTCACTCGCCCCTCCACCCTCTCTCTCTAAAATTAAACCAAGTTACTAGGAACTTTGTGGACTTCAACTTTTACTCCAAAGTGCTGTGGTAGAAAAAAAACAAAACAAAAAAAACCTCTTCTCCAAAAACACCAAATAAACAAACAAACAAAACCTTTAACACACACTCACACACACACACACAGACATACACTCCTGAAAACCACATGGGACCAATTATCACATTTGCTGTGCTCTCTTTGCCAACCCCCGATCTCCATACTGACAGGAGAGAGAGAGAGAGAGAGAGAGAGAGAGAGAGAGAGAGAGAGAGAGAGAGAGAGATACAGTTAACGCTCAGACAGTCATCACCTCATTAGCCTTGGATGAAGCTTCTATGTGTGTGTGTGAGTATAGTTAATAAAACTGTATGTCCTGAATCACTTTTATTGTGTCCATTTACTTTCTGTTTGTTCTGATGANACTAAACGATTGGGCCTCCAGGACACAGAGTAGGAAAAAAGAAGAGGAAAAAAGAAGAAAAGAGTAAAAGGAAACTTTCAGATCTGGCAGATATGACTGAGACTGAGTCTGTGTTAAAATATCTCTGCACACACTCACAACAAGAGTTACTAAGTGAGAAGGTAAGTTATATGTGAGTAGAAGGTGACAGAAAAGAAGAGTAATCTCTCATTGACTGCTTACACTCTTTATTAATAATTCAGCTGGTGCCACAATGTTTAATAAATCAAGTTATAATAGTTGAGATTTCAGTCCTGGATGATTTGGCGACACCTGTGGTCACTGGTGGTAAAGGCAGGTGTATTTTCATAATGCCGAGTTAACAGTCTTTGCAGGATAAATAACACTGTTTGGTTGTAATTAATTATGAAGCAATAATTATTTAATTCTAATATTTTTCTTATAGCACTGTTAGTATCTTGTTTTTTAAGAAAAGGACAGTTGATAACCTAGTAAAGTTTTAAAACCCAGTGTGTTGAGCATCCATCTTTTGTCATCTCTAACAGTTCAAACTGTCAAAGGTCAACTCAGTGAACAAGGGTGTAGTTAGTGAACAGCTGCTGTGTGTGTGTCTATGTGTGTGTGTGTATGGGAGGAAGATGGTGACTAACTGTGCTTCCAGTAGTTTCTCACACTGACCAGACAGCTGGACATCTTTCAAACTTTTCCCATCATCCCCTCCTCACCTCCCTTCTGTGTTACTTCATCCTTTACACCGAGTCCATTTAATGCCATGAGCATTCATCACAGTACTACCATTGATTTCATACAAGGAAAATTTCACTCACATACCTGTTGAAAGAATCAATCATTGCTTTAAAGAATTTGTGATAATCATCAACATAATAAAGAGAGTGCATTTTGGACTTCAGGTAGCTTGTTTTCTATTTGTTACAGAGGCTGAGTTTCTAACATTTACAGACAGTTGTTCAGTTATTTCAGTCAAATGCATCACGCTCTTTAAGTTCATGGAGCTCAAAGCATCCAACAGTCTCTGTCTGATTCTCAAAGGACATGAGTGAGGACAGAAGAATCGGCTGTAATGACTCAAAGTCTGGCCATGTTGGTATGTATAGTGGAAGCCCATGAAGGAAGCCTGCCATTGGACGGCATCCAGACTTTAAATCCACTTTTTTTTTCTTGCTTTTGTTTGTTGATGAATTCAAAGGCCACTTCAACTGTTGTATTTTAGCAGCTGGTAAGAACACACACGGCGACGTGCCCACACACACACACATGCGCGTTCGAGTAGGGTCTAGACATGATGGGGTTTGATGTCGTGGGAGCTCTGTGGGGTGTAGAGGAGGAGGAGGAGGGGGAGGAGGAGGGATGGAAAAAGTGGAATAGGAGGAGGAGAAGGAGAGGAGAGAGGAGGGGATGGAGGGAGGACAGCTGCTCATGAGACCAGACCCACAGATATTAAAGAACAAACCAAACTCCTCCTCCTACTTTTCTTTGTTTCATCATCATCTCTATTCATTTTGATGTTTTGCAACCAGATATTTAATACTCTCTATCTAGGATCTTTTCATTTTAATAAATGACAAGTGAGGGAATCATCACAGCCATTAAGACTCTTCCTCTGGTGACCATGAATGTCTGCCCTTATCTAGTCCTCGTTATTTCAGTCTGTTTGCTGAAATCATGGCTGAAAACACAATCACTCACAACAAAATGGACAAAATTAATTATACACTCTTTTTTAGTAGTAGACTATTGTATCTTCTCTCGTTCTTTATTCCTCGCAATTATCGCTGACTAAGCCCCCTGCGTCGGTGTGTGACCCCCAGCGCGACCAAGGAAGTTGCAGCTGGAGGTCATGTTGTGTCTGGGAGGGGTCAGAGGTCAGCGGGTGAGCAGCCTCCCGCCGAGCTCTCCCAGGACATACAGTAGGACATCCACTGGTTTCCCAAACCAGTCCTCAGCTACCCTCTGTCCTCAAAGACTTCGGTCAAGATCCACTTTAGCACACCTGATCCTGGGGCTGCTTCAAAAACAGAATTATCTAGACGTACTCCCTGGGTGTATTTGTGGTTTGGACTGTGCATCAGAAACCCAAACCTGCAGGGGTGGGGCAGCAGCTGTCCTGGCATTGTGTGCGTGTCGAGGTGGCAGAGGTGGAGTTCAGGAGGGGCAGAAGTGTGTCGGTGCAGGTGCTGGGGTGTAAGGAGGTGTGGATTTGAGGGTCAAGTTGCCTGTGGGCGTGCGTGTGTGTGTTTGCACTCCATCAACCCTCCACTCCAAAGGCTGATTACAGATACCTAACCAGCAGGTGTTTAATCTTTGACAACACTCATACAAACTCACATGCAGGATTTGTACATGCCACAGTACAGGGCGGCTTTAAATGGCTAAAACAATACACCACATTTAGCAGGTTTGTTTTTGGGGCTTGTGACTGAGCTTTCATGTGTGTAATCAAGCATATGAGAACAAACATGAGATTTTTTGAGATGGAGAATTTGGGGATGTCTTTCTTGCCAATCCTGGTCACCTGACGTCCCCTCCCACCTGCACACCTGTTCCCACTTTGCTCATCAGCCCTGCAGTTATATATGCCATCATATTTTCCACTTGCTCTCTCTCTCTCTCTCTCCCATAAATGCTCCAGACACTTTTTCTGTACGACCCAAAGCCTTCATGTTTGAATCCTGTCTTTTTGCTCGCTGATTGAGTTTGTCTTTGTTTAGACAAAAACAAAATTAATGTTGAAATAGCCTGTTGTATGAATCCAGCTCCACAAACAGCAGAGCCTTCATTCTCCATGATGCAACTCGATGGCATCCTTTGTTTGACACCTCCAGTTTGTGATGCAGGTTTTCTGTTCAAATGTGTTGTCTCCAAGCCTTAGTCCAACATGACCTTAATGACGTGAGCAGGTTTTTTTTCCTCAAACCTGACGAAGCTCCTCCAAAGCCACAAAATACATCATAAACCTCTTTCACAGGTTGAGGTGGAGCTGAGTAAACTGATACCTAGAATCAGTGGAATTCCCCTTTTGAATTACTCGCATGCACTTTGTCTAAATAGCAGCATAACACTGATCACTTCTACTAATAATGGACACACTACTCTTCTCAACTAGCCTTCATCACGCTCACATATACAGTGCACATGTGGTCAACAGTCTGACCTGCAGCGAGCCTTGTTGAAGTCGAGGTGACTCGCTCACTCTCTCTCTCTCTCTGACTCCTGCTACACACAAACCACAAACGCACATATGGGCGCACAAAAACACACACCACAACGCCCTCTCCCTCCGTTTCGCTCGCTCTAACCACAGCTACTTCCTCGACGAAAACTGTTGGCTGAGGGGGGCAGGTGGTTAGCTAGATTACACACACACCAACACACACACACACGCGTATCCTAAAGCCACAATTCCAGATTAATAGACACCAAACATCAGCTTGTGATATCGACAGAATCTGTCTTTGGTGAGAGAGACTCAACTCTGAAGACAAAAAGTCTTCAACAAAAGGGGGTTTGGAGAAGCACATACCCAAACCAGAGAGAGAGTCATAAAGAGCGTTGAGAGATAAAGGAAGATGTGTATGGCAACAGAGAGAGAGAGCGGAAGCAGAAAAGAGCTGTAAGCAAGTGAAGAGACAGAGAAAGATACCACAAGTAGAGAAAGAATGGGAGAGTTTTGCGGATTATTTTGCATCTGAGTCACCGGTCGACTCGGAAAACCACAAGGAGCTTTTTCAACCACCTCTGCCCAGGACTGGGACACCTCGCCTGGGGTAAGATCACCACAACCACAGCCTCTTCACCTCCACCATTTATGTTTGATCATCCTTCTTTTATTGCTGCAACACACTTTCCCACAAAATTTGAATATACTAGAAAATCAGGTTTTACGAGTGTTTCCGCTTTATGTTCAAAACATAGAAAAGTTATCTGCGTTCAGATCTATGTGACTCATGCACAATCATGTTTACATCACCCATTCATTTCCTCCTGCTATTCTCAAGAACTCACAGTTTGAGCTTATATATATATGAGGAGGAAAAACTGCATCATCTCCCTTATTCGTGTCATAATTTCTGCAGATTTTCCGAACTGAGCTGTGAGCAACTGCAACCACTGAAGTCAAGCTGAAATTTGAATTCTCATTTTCTAATAAAGATTCTGCAGCTGTTGTGCATTTCCATTTATTTTTATGGAGAAACTCATCTTCAGGACATGCAAGGTGCTGAGGTTGCAGGAATCCTTGCCAATGTGAGTTTTGACTGGTCTCTCTCTGTATCACTTTGAGGGCAGCATGAGTGACCAGGGCTCAAATCACAGAAAGGACTAAGCAGTGTCTAACAAAGTCTTGTGAAATTGGGGTGATATAATGTACATTTTAACTTTTTTTTTTTTATAGCAATATCTCTTTTTTTATTAAATAATTGCACTCAAACAAACAGCCACAGACCCATGTTGTAAAAAAAAACTGCTTTAAATTGTTGCAACAGTTGGAACCTGAGGGCCTTAAATTTTACACTTCATATTCACTCAAATGAAACAGCGCACAGTACTTTTGTTACATCAGCTGATCAAACTATTTAGCAAATGCACTGACACTTTCAAATTCAAGAGAATACGCAGGAAGTGACCTCATATCCTCAAACAGCACTAGAAATCACCCTACGTGTTGAATTTACCTTGTGTGTTACTTTCACATCTTTCTATGCATTTCATAGAGCTGAAAAAAAACCTGGTGTGTCAGTATGATCCGTTCTTATTTATACTTAATGATAACATACATCCTTTCACACACGTACACGCACACGCCCACGCAGATAGATGTGGTTTGTGGTTAAGAGATTGGCCGTGAGTGTTGATGTTTTAGCTTGTTGGAGGTTCTCTTATTGACCTCTCGCTGTCTGTGTTTTAATTTGTGCGCAGATAAAGACGGTGGAGAGGAAGGAAAAATCAAAAGAAGTAATCATTTCATGGCATCCAACAGCGTCTTTGAGCCGCTGTCGTCCTATCAGTCAGTTTTTATACGAGGTAAGTGTTTTTTTTCCTGTATGTGTGTATTCATGCGCATCTGTTGGTTGTTTCCGTTGGATTTCATGGGTTGATAAGGATCATTTTAAATGAACAGGCTTTGATGACGTAGAGTGGAATCATGGGAGTTGTTGTCTTCATTGTTATACAACCACATTTGGCCATGAAAGTGAATCGTCTCTCTGATATGTCATCTGTTGTTTCCTATGTTTCCCTGGAATGTGGGAATAAAAATGAACATGCAAAATGAAAACATACACAGTGAAAAACAATCAGACTCTCAATATCAGCAATATGTGGTGCACAACAGCACCAACCTGCAACCTGCTCATAAATTCTCTGGCTTCCACTGCACATCAACTTAAGATGAAACCATAAATGCTGACTTCAGTGCAGCACAAGCCGTCTCTCTTGGGTACAGTAGCACCAGTGCAGTTGGAGGTTCAGGTGTCCTGCTAACATGAGAGAATAGCCCGAAGCCTCCAGGTCACACGGCTGCTTAGTGGAGGATGACGGCAGGGAGGAGAGCAAGGGATGGAGCAGGCATTCCTTCCTGCTGCATCAACCAGCAGCTGTGTGAATGACTATAGTTCATGTCTTCATTTTCCCACCACTGCTGTCTCTGTGTTACAGACTGGAGGTAATGATCCACATCTTTTTATGATTAATCATCTGTTTTTACTGAAACCATGAAAAACATGGTGATCCAGTATTAAGTAGTAGAAGTATGGATCCCCCACTGTGACACTTCCTGTCACCTTCAAATATGTGTGCATGTGGACATTACACCTATATGTAAGAGCTGAACATCTCCAGAATCATAGGCTTTAATCTGTGAAGTGCCTGGGGATAAGATCAGTCAAATTCTTCTAGACACAAACTGTAAAAAAACATTTGTTAATAGACCTGACTTTGTGCAAGGCAGCACCATCATGTCATGCCAGTTCCCCTCCAACACCTCCCCTCCCCACCAACACATTGTAAGAGAATTGAAACTGACAACCTGAGTCACTGAAAAAAAAAAAACTTGTTTCAGTGCTAATACAACTTTTTCAATACACGTGCTTCAATGCCATTATTTCCTTTTTCACTTCAGGTTTTGTTTTCAATGCTAAATCTTATTTCCGATGTTTTAAAGTCGCACCTTACACTGCATACGTTTTCAGCTTCTTTCTTTGCCCCAAAAGGCAGAAAAAAGAGGTTAAGAAATGCAGCTTTAATACGATATTTATGTGTTAAGCGTTTCTTTCTTTTATAACTGTTAAGCAGTCCTGATATTATTTTCAGTCAATGTTGGCCAGTGGTCAAAGTTGAACACCTCCTGCCTTGTGGCATTAAACACTGCTTTGCATCATTACAGTAAAGGAAACACATGAGAAATGATGGCTTTATCGTTGCCATGGAGGCTGATGCATGTAGCCTGAGAAAAAAAAACTCAACGGAAACCTGATGTTGTCTTTGCTGCGGAAATTCATAAGAACACTGTGTGACAGCGTGTGTGTGTGTTCGTTCAGTGTGAGCGCTTCCTGTTAAATCTTGGTACAGCACTTTAAAAAAAAAGAGCATTTATTCATGACCACATTCTCACTTGACTTCACGGTCTGCATTTGCACACACTAAGTTGCACATAGCATCATTAACGCTGGGACTTATAACTGTGCATATGTTTCTGTTGGAAATATTTGTCACATTAACAAACAAAGAAAAAACAAGTTTTGTGTGTATGAGTCTATCTTGCTCTGTCGTGCTGTAACGGCTCACGTCTCCCACATGTTCAAAGACATCAGATCACGTGTTTCCCGCCTGTGTGCTGTGGTTACACGGCTACGACGTGCGTGTGTGCATCAGTTTGACACAGGATGCGTGCATGCACAAAGTTCATTTTCCCCCGTCAGTCACTGCGATCAGCCCTGCATAACCACACTTATCACGGCCGATTTTGTGGGATTTTCACCTCAAGCCTGCTGAAAACTATCTGAATAAATCTGATGAAGTTTCTCCTCACTGTAAAGTTTGTGTCATTGGTTCAGACCATCAAACCACAGCGTGCAGGATTTTAACCAGTATAAGCTGATCAAATCACATGTGGTTAACCCATCGGTGGTTGGGAATCAATGTGACTCTCATCTTGGCTTCCTGATGCCTTATTGGTCATTGGCGAGCGGTTATGTCATCACTTACTTCTCCTCCAATCATCATGTCTGTAACATGAAATCTGCTGAACACACATTGCAATTTTATCTCCATCTACAAACACATGTGTATACATGTGTGTATGAGTCTGTTAGTCTGTCCTGAGCTTTGGAACAAATCTACCAGACACACTCTGCTGCTTTATCAGTTCAATGTGTGTGTGTGTGTGTGGTTACTGTAGTTCATCCCTTGTTGAGATTATCTGCTCTGTCTTATCTGAGCCTGAGTTTATCAGAGCCAGAGAGCACAATGTGAGACACTTTACTGGTAACTTTCAACTGATATGTGTTTGCACTTTTTGCATGGACTCAAAATGTTAAATTAAAATCAAAATTAAAGCCAAAATATTTTCCATGGCTGCAAAGTTGCATTCTTATCTCTTATCTTATCGCCTTCATGTTCAGCTATTTCAAAATATGTCTTGAGGACAGTGTAGTGCAGTGTGCATGGATTATTCTGGATTTAAAAATCAGCAGGAATACAAGTAGAGCAAGTATTAGCAACAACTCTGGTGTTCCATATGCAAATGCATTTTTCATTTTATATTCATCTTAAGGTGCCTTCAGACGTTGGGGCCCAGCTACTAAAATCACACAAACCGCAGGCAAACAGATTTAGACTATTATGAAAATTAGAAGTGAGAGACTGACTAACCTTGAATCTGTCACTCTGATAACATCCATTATTAGTGGTTAAATATAACAATATGCTTGTAATCTGTTACTTAAAATCTCATAAATGTTATGCATTTATGTTAAACTTTTATTTATGATTTCTTTCCTCCTCCCTCTCCATCCTCCATCCCTCCTTTCCCGCTCCATATATCTCAGATGCTTGAGCCACTCCAAGTTGTTTTTGTGCATTTCCATCATCCGTTGTTGAATTTGCATTGTTCCCTTCCCTTTGTTCATATATCAAACCGGTTTGAAGTTTGTTTTGCTGCTTGTCTGCCTCCCTTTTTCTTTAGTTTACGCCTCTTGTCACATCTCAACCTATCGAGCTGCATTGCTTCATCAGCCACTTTGCACTTGTCGACTCTCTCGGCCACATCGTACGCGCCTGTCCGGGCCTGATTCTGGTTATCTGGAGGCTCCACCTGCTCTGTTTGTGTGTGTGTGTGAGTGTCACAAAGACAGACAGAGAGCGTGTTATCAGGAGGCGACAAAGCGTAACAGAGGAAACTCCACAGGTCTGCTTCAGGCTGATTTTAAAAGAGGTGATGCTGACTCTCCGTGTGCAGCCACATTTAGACATACACATGTTCACAGAGCACTTGTTATATTCTCACACAACACTAATATATGAGCTTTCTCACATTCATAACTTATCACAGTGTCAAAGCATACTTGTGCTTTCTTCTATGAATAAGGAGCCAACAGTGCTCAGAGGTCACCTTCAGGGCAGCAGCACTCTCACATATCAGCCTCATATTGGACTTTTTTTTTTTAAAAACTCCCCTGGTCTGTTCTGTGTGCTCAGGCTCCAGGCTGACAGATATGATCCAGGTTGACTGCTTTCATTACTGATTTTATTATTTGATTCATTGTTTTAGTCGGACTAAAGTGAAAAATGTGCACCACAACTTCCCAAGATGATGGCAACACATGATTTGTTTTGTCACAGTGACATCAAGCAGAGAAAAGTCCTCAGTTTTGAGACGTTTGAATCAGCAAATATTAAGAACTAAAATGAGTTAAACAATTACTCCATCATCAAAAATGTTAATCATAATTAAATTAAATTAATATTCTTTAGGTTTCCAGCCAGAGCTGATTGGTCTAAAGTCAGGAAATTCAGGATAAAATTAATCACGACCAAAAAAAATATAAGCAAATAAAAGCACATTTCAAATTAAGTAAACAGTACACATAATAATCTTATCAAAATACAATTCATTATTAAAGATCAAATGAGCAGGTTCACATATGATTGGTTTGTGGCTCATTGCAGAAATTCTGTTTTTTTGTGGTTAATTAGATGATGCACAGCTAAATTAACAAATACTTGGATCAGCACTCTTTTATCAGCCTTTAATAAAGTGAAGCAATCTGTGCTAATATAAGAGTTTACAGGATCTAAATGATGCTGCAGGCTGTAAGTTACTGCCAGTTATTAAAGGGAATATTAAAGGGATATAACTGCGTTGTGAATACAGCTGCAGCAGCTGGTACTCATTTCTTACATCTTGCTCAAAATCTGCTGATGCCACCAGTGACACACATGACACAGATTGCATTAAGTCTCCAGGTTACATATCATTATATATGTGTGTTTTGCAACCCTCATTATCAAGTCATTTTTCTACAAATATGCAATGATTAAAGTATTAAAAAGGTTCATTAGCAGCTTAAATTTGAAACTGATAGTTGCCACATCCAAACAGTGGAGTTTACTCAATCCTGTTTAACTAGCCAGAGGCTGTTTCACTGTTTCAAAATGCCTGTTGGCTGTGTGTGTGTGTGTGTGTGTGTATGTGTGTGTGTGTGTGTGTGAGTTGTAACAGACAGAGGAGATAGTGAGGGAAGTAGGAAGCGAGGAGGATGTGTGTGACAGAGCGACCGTTAGACAGACAAGGCCTCGCATTGAAAACACACACACACACACACACACACCAACGACAGAGCAATACTGTTGCTGTTAATGAAGAAAATACAGTACAGGAATTGTTTTTAACATGTAGACATGAGGATGCACAGACTTTCGTTATGCATGAAATGTAATATGATATAACAGAATTTCAATGCAAATATTTGTCTTACAGTTTGCATGCCGACATTCAAATAAATGAATAAAAGACAAAGAGAGAATCAGGGTGTGTCTGCGGCATCTAGTTTTGCATTTACTCTATATTGGTTAGCCATGCTGGTAAACCACACACACCAACTCTCTCTCTCTGTCTCATGCACGCACGCACACATACACACATACACACACACACACACACACACACACACACACACACACACACACACACACACACACTTACCAAAGCCACAAACCAAGCAGAGTTTTGCAATAAATAACCACAAGAGAGGGCTGACTGGACTTCAACTGTGTGTTTGTGTGTGTGTGTGTGTGTGTGTGTGTGTGTGTGTGTGTGTGTGTATGCCTTCTGCATGAAAAGAAAAACAAGTTGGAGCAAAACAACAGCGTGAGAAGACAAACGGAAATCGTTATTTTAGCAGTCGAGTAACAGGAAGGAGGGAGGAGGAGCGAGCATAAAAGAAGAGAAAGAGAGAGAGGAGGCGAGGATGGAGTGAAGAGAATAGGAAAGGAGGATTTCTGCAAAAACAGCATCACATTACCTTTTACTAACTTTTCATGTTTGGCCTCATAACCTTCATTGATTTTGTAAAACTCAAATTCTACATTTAATAGCAGCAACATGTTTCAAACAAGTTTAAAAATCTCTTGAGCCCGAGGGTCCCCCAATTGGAGGGAGAAAAAGAGAGAAAGAAAGAGAAAGAAATAGTGTGAAACAATGCACTAATCATGAGGGAATATAATGATGCTGAACATCAAATTAAACAGCAGAACCAGGCTACAACAATATATAAGCCATTTTAACATGTACCAAACACAGCTCAAACGCCAGCTTAATGAATTACCAAACATAGAAGTTAACACAGCGCCAGCAAGTCAACCAACCCGCCATATTTATGGCTATAGCGCTGTGGTACTTTACAAAACAACCCCTCAAACGAAAGCAGACAGTCCACAGATTCAAACCATATCCATCAAAGCTAGCTCTCTAAAACCAAAGCAACAGCCAGAAACAACACAAACAACAGCAAAAACCATAGTCATGAACTATAACATATATATGTTATATACACAAACTATAGTCAAAAAATTTCTCTTACCTTAGCTGTTTTGCCATGAAAAGTTTGTTAATCGGTAAATCCACAACAGAAACAGTTAGCGCTACTTCCTTAGCCACAATGCAAACAACCCTGATGTCTCTGGGAGGCGTTGTTTACCTAAGGGAGGGCCACGGGATTGGCCGCGGCACAAAGCAAGATGGCGCGCGGGTTGCGTCTTGGGGCTTCTAATTGGCTAACAGTGCTGTCAATCTCACTTTCACTAGTTTGGGCTTTACGCACAATGCGCATGAGCAGAGTGCGCACAGCGGGGCCTTTGTTCTGAATAATACGAAGCTTTATTGTTAGCCACTTTGTTGCTAGAATAACAGGAAATAAGTAAATTCACGTAGCACACAGCACAGTGACTTTCACACATGACACTAGGTGAACCATAGTATAACAAGCTGTGCCAAGATGTGACCTCGCCTGCACTGTCTGTAGTTAAACCTCTCTAGTTTTGTTCTGCTTCACTTCATCAGAGTCAAACTTTGCAGAGAGAATGCTCACATATTGTGCTATGATTTAGTAGAGGTTTAGAGCTGCAGCTGGATCATTTTAAAGGCATTATTATTATCCTAAAAGTGCTTTTTTCAGACGCTTCAGATGAACCTAAAATTTTTCATTTGTGCTGTATGCCATCTTCATTTACTCTTACCCAGTAACATATATACTGATATTTACACATCTGAACAAAACTTACAAGTGTTCCCTTTATTATGACACAATTATTCAAATAGACCTTGTGGTTGCAGAGATATACTCTTTTTATTATGAGTATGTAATTTTTGAGCAGAGGCCTGAAAAATAGCTTAGGGGCAACAAAAGACTGTGAAAGTTGTGGACTGATCCAAAAACACCTGTTTGGATCATTCCACAGGTAAACAGGTTCATTAGGAACAAGTGATAGTATCATGATTGGCTATGAAATGTTCATCCTGGAAAGACTCAGTCGTTCACAAGCGAGGATGGAGAGAGGGTCAACACTTTGTCAAACACATGGTTGTATAAAGGAGAGGAACAATTTGTAAACACTGTCTGTTTGTATCCTGTTTTTATTCGTGTTTTACACATGTGTAAACTTTTTTGGAATCAAGGTTATAAATCCAACAGTAAAATCCTGTCTGCACCAAACAGGCATGAAAGTCTTGAAAATTGACACCAAATAGTTGAAGAATGACCAACTACATATTTACTTTTCCCATATACATCAAGCAGGAAATTGCCTTCCAATCATGTACTATTCATAGTCATGAATATACAAAAGTATGTTTTCTAACCCATAACACAGTCGGAGCAGCTGATGACAGGAGGATGAAAACAGTGAAAAGTGGTGTGTCAGTGTGAACACAGTGGCCATTTGGGAAATAGTTGTCAACGCAGTAAACTGAAGAGAGGAGAAGGAGGGGTTTCTGGTAAAACAACATTACTATTTCTCATAAGTCCTTCCTTCTCCTCTTTCATCTATCCCTTTTTCCATTTCATCCTCACTGACTTCCCAACATCAGCAGAATGCTGGAAAACACACTTCTATCTTTTTAACAGCAAACTGAAGTCCCCTCACGCAGCACTTCACTGTTTTCATTTCTGAAGAGCAGGATGGATCCCTTACTAATCACACATTAGAGTTTAGAGAAATGATTATTTGGAATGAAATGCATGTATTTTGTCCCATTATTCCAAGAAGCTATGTTCACATCCAATGCCAAAATTCAGTGACAACACAGGAAGTGAAAAGTTAGGAGTTCATGGTGAATCAAACGTTCATATGCAAGACCAAAGTTTGCATCTTGTCTGATATTTTGTCCTGTGGGTGTCACTAGAGGAAAGCTCACGGAGTTTCCAATGTTGGATGTTTTCATCCTCGAGGGAACAGGAATGTGTTCAGCAAATTTGCTGCTTTGAGCAAAGGGCAGAGGGGTCATCAAAATTCTTAGGAGTCACCCTCTGGGCACCATGAATCTCCTCAGTAAATAGCCAGTAGGTGTGCACGTGTTTACATTGCGAGTCATCATTTTCTTTTCCTGCTTGTGTCTTTTCTTGGAAGGAATTTTCCATTCTTTCTCACAGCTGCGGGAATAAATACAGTTGGAAAAAAGATTTCAAAACGTACAACACAACGTTTCCTTTGTGCTTCTGTATGAAAGTGTGTGTGTGTGTGTGTGTGTGTGTGTGTGTGTGTGTGTGTGTGTGTGTGTGTGTGTGTGTGTGTTACATGTGCATCTGTGTTTGGCTCCGAAAGCGCTGAATCATAATGATCGTAGCAGACAGCTCCTCAGTGAGACTGAGGTATAAACCCTGGCTGAGTGTGAGAGTCGGACAGCAGGAGGTGACACACACCTACACACACAGTTATGTTTAGTCACACAGTCATGATGATACACACCAATAAAGAGCCCCATGAGGACTCAATAAAGTCTCTCTTTCATTCTTCCTATTGGTCTTGTAATGTTTCCTTTTATTTAACTCTGTCTCTCTTTTGCTCTGTGTGTGTGTGTGTGTGTGTGTGTGTGTGTGTGTGTTATGGGTCATTTGTCCAGCTGTGATCTCTGGCTCTTATTTTGAAGCCTGGGAATAAGCACAAAGTTCCTTCTATGGATTCATCTTGTGTCTGTCTGTCTGTCTGTCTTTCCCCCCTTTACTCAACACACACACACACACACACACACACACACACACACACACACACACACACACACACACACACACATGCAGTACACACACCTACGCACACACAGTGGCTCCCATGTGGCGATCTGGCCACACATCACACAGCCGAGCTCTGGCTGTTTGATCTCTGCACCTCCCCCCTGCAAAAAATGTCAACACTCAGCTGGTGGTTTTATCATAGATTCCCACATCATCCAGTTTGTTTTATGGCAATGTTTAATTTATGTCAAGGGAAGAGCAAGGAAATATTGCAATTTGAGTCAGTATTTAATCAAAAGGCATTAACGCAAATGAGACTCTGATGTGTTTCACCAGTTTTGAGACAACGATGGAGCAGATATATCACAATTCTTGTTCATAGATGCATTCATTGTTGGTTTGCACATGGGATTTTGAAGAACATTTATTACTTTGAATCCACTGTTAAATTTAAGGCCTCATGGTTTATAAATATTTTCCGTAAAGATATATTACTTTAATATTTATTGCTCTTTATGTGCTCTGGTGGCCAAATGTTAACAGTAATCGTGGTGGATCAGAAAACATTAATTGCCCACGTCACGTTTTACAGTGCATCCTCTGGGTCAGATCATTTTTTACAGCGTCTCCCTCCTCCTGTCCTCCTCCATCAGCTGCAGCAGGAAGACGGAGCTCCAATAAAGATCCCTTCATTTCCTCTCCCCTTTTTCATCTCTCCTCCGTCTCCTCCCTCGCCGCTGCCCTCTCTCACTTCCTTCCGACCGCCTGCTTAATCGCTTCAGTGTTTTTTAATATCAACGTGATCTGGACAGCGTCTGCGCTGATTCGACTGTTTCACACATACTGATGTTCCCCTGGAGGAGGGAATGGATTTCATTACTGAGTTTGCCTTGATCTACATTTTGTTGCAGAAGCTTTTCTACTCTCGCAAAAATAAAACATTTCATATATCAAAATATCAGACAAAAGACTTTTTTTTTTACCAATAAATCACTACTGCTACTTTCAATATGTTCGACTGTGTTAAGAAGAAACTCATACAGATCTTAACTCAAGGTACACTTACTGGCTTTTCCCTGGGTAGGAAAAGTCACATGATCATCAGTGGTCTTACATGGATGATCTGATCTTTCTCTGGCTGCTCCTGCTTGAAGACCTTTGACCTCCTCCTATTGGTCTGCAAAAAATATCAATATTGGCCTTCAAAAATCAATATCTGCGACATCCTTGTCTGCATGTACACGACTCTTCATGCATGAGTGTGTGTGTGGGATCAGCTGCTACAGCCATAGACCTAATAATTGTCTTTGGCATTAGCATTATTTCTGTGTGTTTGAGGGGCACCACCAGCTCGGCCACAGACTCATAGTAATGGTAAAGCTGAACGTTACCACAGTGTGCATCCAATCTGAGCCCAGCAGCCCTGCGACAGCTGCTCGGTCAGGGCCAAACCCTCTGTATCTGAGTGTGTGTTTTGAGGGAAGGAAGTCAGTGGTTATGGTTAGGTTTGCAGTTGGGTTTTGGTTACAGAGATAAACCTCAATATCTTATGGGGTTTTTTTTGCCCTTCGACTAAGACGCCAATATAGTACATACATACAGTGAAATAGTAGCATTTTCAGCTTTAAATTCAGTAAAAACTACAAGTGCACGTTGGAATTAAAGTCGTCACCATCTCTATTTTCAGTCTCCATCTTTGTTTCGCTACACTTACCCGCTGACTCTAACCTCCCCCGAAGTTCCAAGAAACCACCAACAGCGAACAGCCATCTGACGATCGATGAATCCCCTGATCATCCGGAGCTTTTTTAATGTTCCCGGCCCGTTTTTTCTCCAGACCGCACTGGCTCCCCTCGGCCTTAATGGGCGAGATGGCGGGCGTGTGCCTGTAAAGTCTGGTGGGACAGGTGTCCTGTGCGAGGCGAGGCGAGGTCCCTTCAGTCCTGTGGTTAAACGAAGAAGTCATGCAAAGAGTCGCCTCACCCCTTTTCTCACTCCTCCTCACCCCTTTCCTTCCTTCCATCCCCATTTGTCCCCACATTGTGGTTAACAAGTGAATGCAAAGTGTCTCTATGTGTGGTTATGTGTGGCCCGTACCCATTAGCGCCCTTCTATTCTGTATTGTAAATTCCGCCAAGCGACTAAGCCTTATGATTTATTCATTGGCTCGTTTGGGACTCTGCGCGTCCCCGTGTGGTCGGGTTCGAGGTGTCTGATTGGCTGATCCGCTGGTTCCTTCCACTTTGATGGCCCGTTTGTGTTTTGCAGAATTTCCAAGGTTGCTTAGCATGCAAACGTGCACGCACACACACGCACACACACACACACACACACACACACACACACACACACACATGCACACACACTTCAGAAAGCATAAAGTAACCAAAGCCTGAGGGGTGTGAATGGCTAATTAGTTGATTGGAAATCTCATTCTCGAACTGTCAGAAATGATCTGGGCCGAGGAAGACAGTCATTGATTTTTGAGGCCGTCTACAGTGACGGGTACATGGAGGTGTATGTATGTACAGTATGTGGCTGTTAATAGTGATCAGTGTCTTCTTATGACTGTAGAAAGAACTGAACTAGTAATCGTCCCGGAGTTAGACCAGCATAATCATCAAATGTTACAAAACAAGCTGTTGAACTCCATCCTCCAAAAGTACCTGAAATTTGAAATGTCTCCTCCTGATCAGGACCCAAATTGATCTCCAGGAACTCGCCTCCAAAGCAGCCGGAGAACACTGGAAACAATCAGTCCTTGATGACTTATCACAGTCGGCATGTTTCATGACACATCTTATATGTGAGTATGGGAATTATAGCTTTGAAAGACTGATGATAAAAATCTTTTATCATCAGTCTTTCAGAGTGTTCTGGTTCTCTGTTGTCCTCCTCCACCCAATCCCTCGTTTCCTCTGGGATCTCCTCCTCGATCCTCCTCTCATCCTTCTCTTCCTGCCCTCAGGGACTGGAGTCATCCCTCCCTACACACACCACTGCTGCTGCTCTACCATCCATCCATCCATCTGCATCAATCTCTGATTCTTTACCTACACTGACTAGAGCGAACTTTATTCTGAAGGTGCAACACAGATACATCCCACAACTCAAACTAAGACCCTGCAGGTTCTGCTACAGCTACACTTCAGTTAGAGCGGTGCATGAGTTGATCTGTGCAAAGATCAGATCCAAAGCTTGTCCACAAAGAATATATGATCCAGCTGCAGTTCCTGTTCACTGCACAACATACAGTGCATTAGAAGATGGTGTTGAGATGGTGGAGCTTCTGATCTGGATGTCTCCCTGTGGCCTGAGACCTGAGACACTGAGGCACACATCCCACAGGGAGCAGACCCAGGATCAGTCTTGTCTTCCCCTTCTTGTTCTTCAAGTGTGACCATTGAGAACTGCTATAATCTCATTTGCCCTTTGCCCTATTGCATTTTTCTCAGTTTTTTGTGAAAGTGTTTTGAGCTGCCAAATTCGTTCTCATACTTTTACTACTTTTAGATGCTAAACTGCATTTCTTTGTCTCAGTACATGAACTGCAGTGTTTTTGAAAACTTCACTTTCAGGCCACACAATATGAAACCAGCATTTTAATGTGAACAGAGAATGGAAAGAAAAGGATGCGTCTTCAGATTTGTTGTGTGAGGCATCTGTCAGGAGTTAAACAGAGCGCACTCGTCTCTCAGTCGAGACAGACTTGGACTTCCCTGCAGTAAACCTTTCTGATCACTTGTGACGTCCACGTTCACTGTCCAGCCTGCAGTGTGTATGTGTGTTTCTCCTTTGAGTGTGTGTGAGAGTTAAAGGTTTCTGCTCTAATGCACCTGCTCAGCCATTCAAACTGCACTAAACACAGCCTGAGGCGCTTCTATCTTCCTCTCTCTATCTCTCTATCTGTCATGCTGTCTCTCCGTCCCACCCTGTCTCTCTCTGTCTGTCTCACTTTTCTCTGTCTTCCTCCATTTTATTTCCATTTCTACCTTGAAAGAATGAACATTTAACTAACTTTGACTGTGTGCATGATTGAATAGGTGTGCTCTCCCTCTCTCTCTCTTCCTCTGTCTCTCTCTCTTTCTCTCTGTCCTTCATTTCTTGTGTCAGAAAATCAATTTTTAGTTTAGCAAGAATAAACCCATCTTCTCTCATCGCAGAGGCCGGCTGAATTATTCAGCACACACACACACATACACACACACAAAAGACAAATACACACATTGCTTTGTTGCACATTAAAAGTACTTTTCCAGCCCTTTTCATGGGAATTTATAGAGAGGAAAAGTGATGTTATTAGAACTTTTTTCCCCAGACATCAAACTGATACATCCAATATCAGATTTCTCTCATAAACATAAGGTGATGATTTGCATCGTTCATCATAATCGTTCTCAACATTAAGGCCAAATTGCTTCTTGTTTTATGTTTTAATAAGGTTCAGTGATTTCTTTAAACAGCTGATTTTGATGGTGTACACTAAGTATTGAATATCTTATTATAAAAACAAAGTTATCTACAGTGACCTTTGCTGACCTTTGTTGACCATCAACCTTAAACTTCCCCCATCTGTTAGTGTCAGAAACACTGAAAGCTTTACAGCAGCACCCTTCACGGTGAACACCGTAAAGCGGCAGCCCCCTCTGTGCCATAAAGTAATCCAACAGACCCTAAGTAGCGCCATGTTGCAGTAATTATAATAATATCCTGGAGCTAATGTGGCAACGACTCAGTCAGGGTAAAGTAAGACAGAAAATATATAAAGTAACGTGTGCAGGAAAATACACAAATCAATATAGATTTAACGGTAGACTTAAGAACATTTATGTTTATTTGTCAGGTGTGTGTGTGTTGTGAAAAGGGTATGAGGAGGAGATTACAGCAGTATAATTACAGCTAGGTTAAATGTGTGTGTGTGTGTGTGTGAGCGCATGTCCTTGCGCAAGTCTGCAGTTTATCCTGAGTGTGTGTGTGTGTGTGTGTGTGTGTGTGTGTGTGTGTCATTTGGTGCTGCTGCTAACTGATATGTCAGAAAATCAATTAATTACTTTTAAGCGGCAGTTAACTGCATCCGCACAATACACCCCATGAATTATAGAGGAGGTGTGTGCATGTACTTTGTGTGTGTGTGTGTGTGTGTGTGATAGAATTGGCTGCTCTGTTAACTAGAAACAATTGCTAACTCCTCCGTCACTGATCAATTGATGAGAAGTGCTTCGATACAATCTACTGATCCACTGAAGTGTCTGAACTGACTCATTCATGTCTGCTTTCTATCTGTGTGTGTGTGTGTGTGTGGTAAACATCTGTTTCCATCTGTTATTAAAACCATTTTACATTTGCTGTTTTGAAGAGTCAGGAGTAGATTTCCTAAATCTTGTTCTAATTTCTGCACAAAACGTTGTCTGGATTGATGCCCGTTTTTTTCCAGTGAAGACTTTAATTATCAGAAACACAGACAACCACCATGACTAAAAGTAATGAGACAAAATGCACAGTCTTTCCAATAAATGTCCCATTTGGCTGCTACGCTTTAATCAATCAAAATTATAATGATTATTATTGTAAATCATTAATCTAAAGCACATTTCAGTGCTGAGAAATACCTTAAAGTGCTGTACTTTAATTATGAGACAACTCTAAAGGTTGAATATCAAAAATTAAATTAAAAGTTAAATCTGATGACTCAATAGAAATATAATGCAGGTGTAGAATATTGAATGAATGTAACAGAATGAGTGTATTTTTTTTAACTGTGCTCTTAAATCCAATCCTTTTCGTAATTATTTTAGTTTATTTCTCAAATTCTTTCTCTCTGAGTTTCAAAGTTCAAAAACTTAACGGCATCTAAATTTTAAGTTTCTCCTCCTAAACAATTTTGGCAAAAGAGCACCAAAAAAGGGTGGATGTTGATAGGTGGAGAGACAACATCCTTTAAATAGAACGAGACGAGGTGTTAAAGGTGCTGACGAGAAACCAGAGAGATAAAAAAAAAAACAGAGGACGTCTTTTCCCCAGATTCCCTCTGTCTCTGCATCGATCCCTCGCTCAGGGTGGCAGTGTGTGTGTGTGTGTGTGTGTGTGTGTGTGTGTGTGTGTGTGTGTGTGTGTGTGTGTGTGTGTGTGTGGTATTGATCCTCGCCATGCCACTGTCATTGGCCTCAGGGTGGCCTCAGCTCAGGGGACGACAGGGACAGACAGCCGCTGGCACAGAGAGAGAGCGAGGGCCAGGTGTCATTTATTTTTGACTTTATGTCTTTTCCACTGTGATTATAGCGTCTGTGTTTCCTCTTGAATCTCTCTGCAAACTCCGTACACTGAATACTTGGGGTGTGAAATCTGTTGCTCTCCATAGTCATGTTTCATTATTTGTTCAGGTTGGCGACAAGTCAGTAGCTTTTATCGCTTTAATTGAAATCAAATGTGGTTGTTTTACAAAACACACAACATGAAAGAGAAAGAAAAACCACCATCAGTCTACACACACAGGATAAGTCGAGTCTTCGTGGGCCGGGTTTGGCTCACTATGAACAACACATACACCTCAGACGACCACTGTGGCTCACCATAACCCAGTGACACACACACACACACACTGTTGGTCTGAGGTTGCCTGTCTCTCTCTGAAACACATACACACTCACAGGGATTTTTGTGGTGATGTCACCAGCCAAAGGGCCTCTGGGAGAGTCGCTGTGGGAAGCTCACTGTCCACCAGTGTGTGTGTGTCACGGTGGTCACCTTGAGGTTTGGTGCATCTCTGTTTAGCTTGAGCCAACAGAGAGCGATGACTCCGTGAGGAAGATACAAACTTTACATTCAGAATGTTAAGTTGGTGTCGAGCAGCTGGGGAATGTAACTAAGTACATTTACTTAAGTAGTGGACTTGGAAGTGACCTGCACTTTGAGTCTTGAGTCTTTGAGTCTTCATTGTACATTTTTCTACATTTCAGAAACAAATATTGTACTTTTTACTACATTACAATAATATGACAGCTTTAGTTTGTAGTATAGAGACATTTTCAATGCAAAGTAACAAAGTAATTTTACAGTGTGCTATTAGTACTTTTTCCTATGTAAAGGATCTGTCACTGGTGTTGACCTGTACAAAGTGAATTAAGTGTGGACTGAACGTTTTTACCTTATTTCCATCATGTTGTGACTAATAAAATTAAAGGTTCTATTCAGTAATTATCTTACCATCATACTGTAGATGTGCAAGAAAAGATGCTTTGCTGCATGCATATCTAACTTGTATGAATGCAACATGTAATCAAAACAAATTTAAAATACATTTCTGCTGTAGTCACTGACTGAGTTAAACAGGCCTGTCACAGCTGGAACTAGTAACACTGACGAGGGCTCAGTTCCAGTGTCCCAGTGCAGACATAATTAAAGTCATCAGTTACACCTGTGATGTTCCTGCTATGACATTTCAGATTGTCTGCTGGGAAACAGGTGTGTTCATATTCATCTTGTAATCAACACATAACAATGTTGGAAGTGGAAAAAAATAACCCAAACCACAATATACTAACACAGCTTACAGTCTGTCTTCACTGGCCTCCAAAACTCTCTTTTAACTTTGTTTTCTTTTCCTTCTATTTCAGTCTCTACAAAAGTCCATCAATATCAATCAAATTTCCTAAACATGGTTCCAAAAAATTAGATGAATTTAAGAAATCAGCTCTGGACAAACTCCTGTCGCTCAAGTGTGTGACCTCAATTTCTTCACCCAGAACTTCCAAATAGTGAGGAAGAGGGAGGGCGAGGAGAGGAGGAAAAAAAAGGGAGAAAATCATTTGAGTAGCTAAATGAAATTAGCAGCTTTAAAGAGCCTGAGGGCAAAGTGGAGTCGTGTCCCCCGTGGCTACGCTTTAGAGAAGGAGGGAATGAATCAAGCTTGACTGGCTCCTCTCCTCCTTCCTCACCTCCTCCTCCTCCGTCTTACTCTCTCACTTTTTTCTTGTTTTTACTAATATGAAGGGTGAGAAGGAGGGAGGGGGAGCGGGGGTGAGGAGATGAATGAGGGCTATAAAAGCAGTTAGTGAAGGTGAGGACAGGCTGGAGCTTCTCTGACTCTCTTTAAGTGTTGACTTCAGATTTTGGACTAACAAAAAGTGAAAAACTTCATTTTTCCTTCTCTTTTCTTTTTCTTCCATTTCCCTCCCTTCTTTTTCCTCTTCTTATCGTTATTATTTCCCTTCATTCCCTCTCCTCTCTTCCGTCTGGGTGCCACACTTTTGGCCCCCAGCTGTTGCTGCTTCTGCACCCAGGACTGAGGCATGAACCCTGGGGCGTTCTCCAGCTCTGGGCCCCTGTCCTGGGCCATGTACCTGATGAGGAAAGGCCGAACAGGCAGCGGACTCTTTGGTAAAGCTGATTCTTCTTGACACCTCGTAGTCGTCGTCAGCGCTGGTCTTGTCGTGGCGTGTTTGTCTTTTCTGTGTTGTCCTGTAGAAACATTGCCTTCACATCATTTGTGGCCACGATTATCCAATGATCCACATTCATTTCTGTGCGTTTGTCACACTAATCCCTCAAATGTTTTACAATGTCCTTTGATAAAATTGCCCTTAAAATATTTTATATGCAGTAATACTCTGATATTCCTCCAGTATTTCTCTCCTCTCATAGTAGGAAAGTCTCTGTCAAAGCATTCAGGCCTTGATGGACCACAAGTTCTTAATGGTGTTAGAGTGTTATAATATGGTAAAAGAAGAAAAACTTTTATTATTGTCACCTTAAATCTACATGTCGCTTTTATTCTGTGGAAATGTTTCTTGGATGTATCCTTAATTTGAGGACTCTTTGATGACGTTTTTACTGCAGTTGATGATATGATGCAATGCAGGCATCAATAACTTTGATAGGCGATTGTGACTGGGTATTGATTATGGATCAGAGGACGGTGACCGGCTCACATTACGAGCCAGTCAGTGGGAAACGCTGGCTGAGCGTAATCCAACTCCTCTGCCTCTGCCATGCTTTTTTCTTTCTCTCTCCCTCCTCTGCTTTATTTGTGAGTCTCTATACATCCATAGAGTATCTTGATTTAATTTCTTCCCAATTGCACAAATGTTTTGACATGAATCTCCAAGTCTTAAAGGTCGTAAGGGACGGCATTGCAGGGTCAAAACAACCAAGATCCAAACCTTTTTTTAATTTTAGCTGAGAGATTAACTCAGACATTTAGTTATAAAGTCAATTATTATGAACTAGATATTAAATTTCAGACATTTTGTGGCAACATGAGGCATCTTAAATCTTAAATATCAGATGATACATGACTTGCTCTGAGCGTCTAAACTCATTTTGTTTCTATAGAATCTGTCCGTCCACTTGGCATTAGGCCCAAAATTTTCACAGATATATGGTTTCAAAGCATCCTTCGGTGTTTGAATTATTTATAAGTGTGGTTCTATGAGGAATAAATGTCCAGTGTCAGATTTGATGACACTAACTTTGATGAAATTGCAGGTTGACAGAAGTGCTTTGGTTGCAGGTTTAACACGCCGTGCTTGTAATCAAACTGAATATAATTGTGTCAATGAAAGGAAAATTATTATCAGCGTGGCTTGTTCATCCTGGATCCAGATTTAAATGTTCACAATTATTGAAAGGCAAAAACTGAAGGCCGCAGATGATCTTCAGTGAAAAAAAGGACAAATAGGCCCTCGATGAGGAAGTGAAAAATAGATATTTCCGAGGGCAAATCACGTCACGTCCATCTCAGGCCGAGACGAGAGTGGAGGCATTTACATTTTTTATCATCCCCCCTTTGGCTACAGAGGGATGGATGGAGAGGCAGAGTGGCGTTTCCCTAAAACTCATCCGACAGCGTGTTGATTTAACTCAAATCAAATCGACCGACTCCCAAAAAGGCCTCACTGAACCGGGCAGGTGCACAGGGATGCTGCATACTTCACCCTTAAACCATAAACTCCCTTTAATGTTGAGCCAGATTGCACACAAGTTTATAATTCCTTTTCTTAAATATCGCTGATTCATTTATCTTCTTAATGAAGAGCTATTGTCAGTCTGACCAGTCAAGTTCTGTTCTGTCTGTTATGTGACCAAGAAAGAATTTTATATATGAATTTGTGACCCTAAAGCAAATCTATTTCTTTCATTTTTGAAGAAAAAATTTGAAGCAATTGAACATGCTTTCATATAAAATTGGAATTATAATGACCTTTCTTTGCTTCCATTTATTGTGAGATCAATTATAAGCCAAACTGCAAATACTGTATTTTTATCAGTGGTGATGTTGCTTGTGAATATCCATCAACCATTTGATTAACATATACTATTTACAAATGACACATGATTTTTCAAAAATGGTTTATATTGTATATGTAGATGCATTCTGGGATGCTGAGGTGACTGAGACACTGCACAGGTGATTCACCTCACTTCAACATCTGTTTTTTCAAAAGGTGTATTTTCCAAATTCCCCTCACATATGTGACAGTTTAATATTTTCTTGCATTTCAGCAAAGCTTGGCTCAGGACATTTTTAAAAAAAATATTATTTGGCATATTATAATTTTACAAGTAGCCTACACAAAATTAACAAATCAATATTTTGCAAATCACAATTTTTATCTCTGCATGAATGAGAATAACCTGAATCACAATTAAAGCCATAGCAAAGAGAATTAATTGGATTTTATTTTAATGTATTTTATACATGTCTTTGACCACTAAGGAAGTATTGTAATTGTGATTATTATTATTATTATTATTATTATTATTTATGAGTAAAATTTTAAATACAATCGCATAAAAGATTTAAATTAAGAAACAATCTGAATAGCACATTGACATAATTATAGAACCAACAGGAAAACAGATTTTAAAAAATAACTTAATAATCAATGAGAGGTTGAGCTGATTTGAATTAACAGAGAAATGTAGCTGCAAAAATTGGTCCCTCTCTGTGAATTTAAATCCTGATTTATGACCTAAGTGGGGGTAAAGTAAACTTGACGTTTCAACTGGAAGGTGGCCTCAAATAATCCAGGACATGTTTGAAGTCACACTTTACCATATAAATCTACAGATCTTTAAATGGAGTCTGGCTTTGATGGTGCGTTTTTGGTCTGGTGCTGCTGGTACATGAGGCCAGCGTCATGACTTAGATCAGCTACTGCCCCCTATCGTCTGCATCCGGTACTGACAGCCTGGTTTGGATGCACTGCCTTTACTGACACATTGACGTGGATTTATTTATTTCTGAGAGGAAATTAAAGAGTTTGGAAGATTTAGAAAAGCTTTTGCACATCAGTTGTTGCATTTTGCTCAATTTAACTTTAGTTTAATTTGGAGAAAGCATTTTAATCCACATTTATCTGCTCGTTTTTTATGCTTGTTTTTTTGCGCATAAATGCAACATCCCGCATTATATCACATATGTTGCATTTGCGCGCATGCAAAGAGACGCAGTCGGTGTCTGCAGCACAGGAGGAAGTGCGCCTCCCCTCGGACGGACACGGCGCTGATTGGTCGATCCCCCTCCAGTGACAGGCGGCGGAGAGCCCTCTGATTGGCTGGGCGCGCAGATGAGATGCAGATCCGGAGGTCTGCCGGTAAAAGCCTGGCGCTGTCAGCGGGGATGTCCATTCATGAGGAGGGGAAGAGAGAGAGACAGAGCTGGGGCACAGAGAGAGACATTAAAATCAGGATGAAAGCGGGTTTAATGTAGACATAGTTCACTCTACATTCCCTTATTGTCATGTTTTATTCCACTTTTACGCACAACATGTGTGGAAGCTTCATGAGGAGCCAAAAGGAGATTTGAAGATTTTCCAACATCTATCAAGTCCCAGAGTGACTTTTTTTTCCACAAAGAGGACACAAAAGACTCGTTAGTCTCGTCCCAAATTTTGGAAAACTTTTTGGAAGCCGTTTTGGAAACCTTTGGACACTTTTACGCACGAAAACCAGGCGCGTCTGGACCGGAGCTGGGCAAAATTTCTGCAGACAGATTTTATAACAAGAAGTCGACAACGTGATAAAGTATCGACAAAAACACATAAAAGAGTCTGATTATTATTATTTCAAGGCGGAATCGGGAGGTTTATAGTGAAGATCTTGGAAGTTGGGTGTCTGTGGGCGCACCGTGGCGCACAAATGGTGTTTCTGTGGGACGCAAAATACGGTAAAAGTCTTTATGTATTTATAATTTGCGTTATTTCTGTGATACTTTATGTGACATTGAGCATCATTGCAGGCAATATTGCACCCAGCAGTGTTATCTGCAATAACATAATAAGCGGAAAAGAAGGAAAAATAATACAGAATCATTCATGTTGTGCATGAGTGCCAGAGCTTCAAGTTTATTCAAATCAATATAAGGAGTCATCTGCTTATGAAAACAAAAAAGATAGAGCAAGATAAAAGAGACTTTCACTGACTGATAATATGTCTCTCTGTGCCTGTGTGTGAGTTTATGATTCCACCATGTTCCTGATTTGATCCTGATAGCTGCAGTGTTAATATCAGCCTGTTATTATAATTTATAAGATTATTTTAAAAAACTTTTCTTTTTCAGTATTGATGCACATAAACAACAGACACCAACATTCACACATGATTAGTCGATTATTAAATCTGCTACTTAATATAAAGTAAAGCACACTGAGATGCATCATAGAATATAAACAAAAATCCTTATAGAACAACTTTAGTATCATCTACAAAAGTCATCTATAAAAATACAGCTCACCCATATCTACATGCTTTACCATGGCACTTAATGATAATGACTTATTACTATGATGGGATTATAATGCTTTGTAATGTATGTAAAGAGTGGAGTCACTTGTGTTGTCGTCACAGGAAATTTCAGACAGATATCAGAATTTTAAAACAAGAATTAAAATAAGTCATTCTGTTTGTTTTTTTAAATCTCCTTTATTTGCTTTTCTTAGGCTTAAGTCTTAGAAACAGCTCATGAGATTTTTGCACATAAAAGCCCTTTTAATAAAAGAGTTGCCAGACAAATAAAAGTTAGATAATAAAAATCATGAGTTTGTTTCAGGCGAGTGCCACTTCCTGTTCAACTGAAATGTGTGTTCCAACATGCTGCTGCAGCACGGGCACAAATTCTGATGGTTCAGCCTTTTGGTGCAGTCGACCCGGGTCCACGAACCCCGCTGCCTCCTTCACAAAGTCTGACTCTAAAAACTGATGGCTGCTTTATGTGGATCCTCAAAGGTCAGACATTCAGGCTATAATACCACAGCTTCTAAAATGAAGGGAACAAACAAGTGAGGATTATTTAAATAGTCACATTTTGGCCAAAAATGAACCGAGCTTCACATTTGTAATCTTCCTCCACAGTGGAGTTTGTTCTTCTGCTCAGCTTTGATGCATAAATCCACAATCAGATTAATCCTATTTTTACTGTCTCAGACCCCAAACACACTCATATTTGCCTCCAGGTCTCTACAAGATGTAATGTGGTCGTGTGTGAGGCTGCAGCCGTACAGTATAGTAGCAGTGGGAGGGTTTCAAACTGTAAACTAAACTCCAAACCGCCAGCATGTGGCTTCAATTGTGGGTTGGCCGGCTGACAAACCAACAAGAGCCACTGACGCTGCAGACAGACACACAGACAGCTGCTCATTTATCCGCTCATTCCCTCTGCTTCAGTCACTTTTCTCGCCAGATGCAGCCGCATGAATTGGGCTGGAAGTCGTCACCCTCGGTTTAACTTATTCATTTAAAGACGAGCTGTTAAAAAGGCGGATGAGCACAGGAGTGTCGCTGCTGTCTTTAGTTTCATGACTACACACTCTGGTATTTGAGTCGGTGTGACCACAGTGTGTGTCATCATGCACTGCATATATGTGTGTGTGTGTCACTATATGTCTTTGAGTTTCATCTGTGCACTTGTGTTTATGTATGATTCCATGCCTCCTCTGTAGACTCTGTAGACTGTAAAATAGAAAGAGTCCAAAGTGACATCTTCAAAAGTTTTGTTTTGTCCAACCAATATTCCAAAATCCAAAGACATTGAATTTATTCTTATAGAAGACTAAGAGAAACAGAAAATGTTCACAATGTTGATTAGCAAAATTTGAATAGATTAAATGACTGTGTTTTGTAGTTCACCTCTGATATTTGTATTTGTTGACTCTCTGCAATCTGGAGATATTTAGAGCAGCATCAAAGGGAAATGAACTCAGCAGACCTCCTCTTGTCTCTCTCAGACCCAGCCCCCGGCCGGCGTTACACGCCCCCCTCCACCACCCTCGCCTCGGGGGGGAAGATGGCCGAGGCCCTGCCCCTGGGCGCCCAGGAGGCCGGAGGTGGGGCCGCTCTGGTGGGCAAGCTGCGCATGGCAGAGGTACAGTGGCATGAAGCTAAATATGTGCTCCTTTCTTCCAGCATCAATAATAAAAGTCAGTAAATCTACAAATCCAGCAGGTCACATGAGTTCAGACGGTAACTGTGGTGTTTTTCAGGTGATCTCGGATCATCCAGCTGAGCTGGTGAAGACAGACAGCCCAAACTTCCTGTGCTCCGTGCTGCCCACACACTGGAGATGCAACAAGACTCTGCCCATCGCTTTTAAGGTGTGTGTGTGTCACTGTGCACTTCTACTCCACTACAGCTCACTGACAACTACAGTTTCAAACAGCAAACAACACAGACTAAACAAGTGATTCAAAGCTCTACCATCAACAAATATAACATTAAGCTGTTGCATCAGTAATTCATTGAAAAATTATTATCTACAAAAATATTACATTTACAATGAAAAGCAACAGCAAATTCTGGCATTTGTGAAGCTGGAATCAGTGAATTTTTTGCATTTTTGCTTCATAAATGACTCAAACTATTCAGGGATGATCAAAATAGCTCTTGTGTCATTTATGTCAATGACTCACCGACCAATTACTTTGGCACTCATGTCAGCTAATGGAGGCGTTTAGAGCAAAGTGAAAATGCAACTTATTGGTCTTTTTTTTTCACTTAACAGAGAGAGAGAGTTAAATATGATTATTTTGATTAAAAATATTTGTCCATAAACAGTAAAACACAGGAGATACACATTTCCTGTGAAACTGTGTATCTCCATAATGCTTCACAAACCAGGAAAAACAGGCCCACTTTCAGCTGTGTGATGAGGCTTTTTCCACATAATGCACTTGGATTTTAAATGGGTGAACAACTAGGACAATTTTCAAAATCTCTTGAATTACAGAATCACCAAATTTGGTAATACATAGTTTTAAATGGACAGTGATGAAAAGTCTGGACAGGCAAATGAGCTTCTGGTTTCTGTTGAAGAAAACACATAAGAACATGTGTTAAGATATTTTTTCTCTTTAGATTAGATTTTCTTTTATAGAAACCTGTTTGTCAGTTTATAAAAAAACACAGAATAATTTGAAACGTCCACCGTCAGTGTTTTTACACGGACAGTATAAATGGCTAATTTTCCTTGCAGTGTATTCCCTCATGCATCGACGTGTGTGGATACGGACGGCTTTCCTGCACTTTGAGACAAAATGCATTTGTGGAAAAGCAGCTTTTAGCCGCCGAACACACAACTGATTGATTTATTGAGTTTTATGCATTAGTGTTTGCACATGCGTATGTGTGTGTGTGAGTGTGTGTGTGAGTTTGGTGCATTATGCATCATTATGGAGTGTCATGAGCGGATGTCACTGCCTTTTACTGATAATGGATGACTGTTATAATGCATACACACACACACATATGGTATAGTATAGACACACACACACACATACACACACACAAACACATGTAATGAGCACAATTAAATGTGCACAAGTTCAAATGTAGTTGCATACATGACAACACACACACACTATAATGTAAGTATACACACAGGTACAATGTGTTTGTATGGACAGACGTTTACAGAGTGTACACACACACACACACACACACACACACACACACACACACACACATTGGCCTGAGAGCTTCATAATTGTTTCCTTTGTCTTGTTTATTCTGGGCTGGTTTCATGCTCAATTGCTGCCAGTCTCTCTCTTGTCTGCCATGTGTGTGTGTGTGTGTGTGTGTGTGTGTGTGTGTGAAAGCCAACGAGTCACTGCTGTTTTACTGTTATGGAAGAATCACATTCCACCACAGCTTCCGATCAATAGTGACATTGGTGGATTATTGGACCATCAGCATGTTGATATTTCAGCTCTTACTCAAGGCCACTTAGATTAGTTAGAGTTAGACACACATCTTAAACCAATATTATTCCCTGGAAAACAATATTATTGTTAGATTTGAAGGGGAAATCCTTAGAGGTTAACCCAAAAGTGTGCAGTTATCGTGGGCTGTGGTCACTGGAGAGCTCAGGGTTAAAAGAGAAACTGTCCATAGTGCAGTATCTGCTGTGGTCCTGATGGCTTGGCGTGATTAGCGTTAATATGGAAATCAGCTTCCCTGCCTCTATATTTGCGTAGGAGAAATGAGGAGAGGAGAATGTGCTCTCTAGTGCACGCACATGTGTCGCACATTTCCATTTTATTCGTGTGTTTTGGGGGAGTTTCATTTTCACTAGGAAAAATCGTTTACCTTTTATTTCATCATTTGCATCTTTTACACGATGTTTGCGAGCTCAAACAGTCTAAAGCTGTTTGTTTGTCTGTGCGACCTATTTAAGGCCACTAAAATGGGCATCGTGGTCAAACAGGAAATCTGCTCCACGATTACCATTTCATGTCCACCTTGGTTTACTTTGGACCTGGTGAGGGATAGTTGTATTTCTTATGTCAGTTAAACATCTAGAAATCCATAAAGGAAACATAGAAAAAAGGCTCCTTATAATTTTTATCATGTCCAGATACTTTGTCAGTATCTACAGTCATCCAGTGATTGTTGTGTCTCCATCATAGTAACAGTGCAAACAGGAAGTGTTAATAGCTCATGCGGTATGACAGTAAAGTATTAATAAAATCTGTATTATATACTGTATATAAATATCGGACTTGGGTGAAAGTTGGCCTCCATCTTCTCTCCTCCTTTCTCACCAGGTGGTTGCACTGAGCGACATCCCTGACGGCACCCTGGTGACAGTGATGGCGGGAAACGATGAAAACTACTCGGCTGAGCTCCGCAACGCCACGGCCGCCATCAAGAACCAAGTGGCCCGGTTCAACGACCTGCGCTTCGTCGGCCGCAGTGGAAGAGGTACACACATGATAACACACAAACATAATGAAGATGTGAATGCAGATTTGAATGCACTGTTTGTGAGACCTGTAAAATCTCTCACTGGTTGAAATGTTTTCTATAACACAACACAGCTTGGATAAATTAGGGGAAGTACACGTGAATAAAAACAGCATTCACACAACTTCCTCGTAACACCCCATTCAATGTCTACCTCAACGTGTGCCCCCACCCCCCCACCCCCGTCTTTAACGGACACACTAGACCACAGTTACTCTAAATCAGTCGCAGGCAAATGTCCCAACTTATCTATTTAAAACACCAGACCTGTGTACACAAGCTCTGCTCACACTCGCACACACACATATAAAAAATGAGAAGCACTCCCCAGCTGAATGGAAATATGAGAATAACTGTCAATATGTGACGGATTCCACAGTCCTGAAAAATGAGCGTATTAATAATTAATGTGCAGTATAATTCAAATGAAGAAAGTTGAGGAGTGGAAATTTGTTTTTATGCAAATGTGACTATCACAGAGGACAGTGAGGTTCGTTTTCTCAGCATCACGCTATCTGAGGAGTATTTTAAGTTAAGACAGAGATGTTGTTTTAAATAGCTGGAACAGTGTGGTTAATGCAGGAAGCCCACACTGAATGCTTTGAGATGCATCATTTTCTTATGTGTTCTTTTTATATGGCATAACCCAGATTAACATGATACAAAGTGAGGGAAAGTAAAATGTCTCCAAACTGTTTCAACAGCAACATTTACATTCATGTCATTTTTTGTTTTTTTTGTTTTGATGCTGGATTCTTTATATGATGATAGAGGTATAGTCAGAGGATCGCCAAAGTGATGAATGTCTAATTGAATTTCATGCTCAGTAGTTGAGATATTTCAGCCTGGACCAAAGTAGTGGACGGACCAGCGCTGCCATTCCTTGCTGCTAACGTGCCTAAAATAGATCAGCCAGTGAAAATGCATTAATGACTTTGAGGCCTTGACCAGTGTGGATTTGACAGTGTAGCGATACTGCTTTGACCTGAAGGTGCAAATATAATAATGTTTTATGTTAATGACATTAATCTACATTGTCAAAAAAGAGGCTGAGTGATTTCTTAAAGCAGCTGGTCACTGTAGTTTTTATCAAATGTTACTCAAACAGGAGGAGTTAGTGCATTTGTCTGGGACTATTTTCTGAAGCGGATGAATCCACATTTGACGTTCCAGTGAGTATTTGTGGCAGCAGGATGACGGGTGTGTTATATCTCCCTCTCCTGATGCGATGATATTAATTTCATTGTGTTGTTTCAGCAGCTTTTCCACCATGACATGTGGAGGAAAGTGCGAATACTCTCAGGGCTCGATGTATTGTGATAACATGTCACATCAGCCCACATGTTGAGTAACGTTTCTTCACCTAAAACCTCTAAAATGTCTAACTGTCTGTGTGGGAAGTGGTTGGTTTGGTGGCCGACAGCAATGAGTGGTTTAGTGGTTTGACTAGCGGTTTCTGTGCGTGTGTGTGTGTGCGTGTGTGTGGGTGGGAGTGAGTGTCAAAGTTCTCAAACTTACTCATCATTAGTCAGTGTTCCCTATTTTGCAGATGCACTGAGTTACAACACACAGACACACTGATACACTCATGATGTTGCAGTATTTGTTCAGCCTGTGGATTTGCATATCAGTACTTGTTTTCTGTCATTGCAAAAAAAAGTCTTAGTGAATTCATCTGTTCTGCTGAAGTTGATGAGTCAGTCTTTGAGTTATGAAACGGAAGTTGCATAGATAATGATTTTATTAAATCCTACTCCTGAAATCAGTTTACTGAAGCTCATTCAGAGTAGTGCTGTTTTGTGGGGAAACACTAATTTGTTTATGGCATCCTCAAATTTGTAAATGTGTCGGAGACTAAATCCTAACTTAAACAGACTTTATGAACACTTCTTTTTCCCTCCACCTTTTCTGGCCTACAACGGTCTCCAGAGTGAATGAGGCCGTGCTCAGGCCGACAACACTGAAACTGCAGCCTCCTCATTCATTTCAATGACAGCTCCTTATTCAGAAATTGTAGGGTCATGTGGCAAAAATCTGGCCACAAGCTGTGACAGCAAATCAAACGTAAGTGCTCATTTCCTTGAAGGTGCCTTATACAGACATCAAGGAAAACAATGTAAAAACAGGTAGTGGCGTATTTCTACTGTTTACCTCCAATTTTTGGAGATGAAGACTAAAACGCATTTTGTCGTGATAATCTTATATTTGTAAACTTTTGTCTCATTGTGTTATCAACACTTGTGCAGTGTTTTTGGTGTTTTCCAACTCATGGATCTGTTCTTCAAACCAACCTCTCTGGATCATATTTCATTTTATCCGTACCTGAAGCAACTCGCCCCGACCAACGCAGTCTTTTGTGTCTTTTTTTTTTTTTGATGCTTTGTTGTTTTCACTCTGAAGTCTGTCACCACTATAGCCACACCACACAGCTATTATCATGAAGCTGTATATGTTTATTTTGTCATAAATCAGAAGGATTTGTTCACCTGGGACATGTGAGTGTCACAGGTTTATTTTCACTAGTGAAAAATGAGCCTAAGAGAATTTATTGCAAAACGTGAGCTTGCATGTTGCAAACTTTGTGAAACAGGTTCCTGGTTAACAGGCACTGAGGCATCTATCAGAGAGGAGAATGAGAACAACTAAATAAATGAGTTTATCTGTAAGAAAATAATTACTATGCTAAGTAGGACATGAAGTCAATGGTAGAAAAAGAAAACTTGTGAACAGATGATGCAATAACTATCATCTCTTGTGTGTTTGTTTCGTATGATGGTTCAGCCTACCACCGCTATGTGTGTCTGAGTGTGTGTGTGTGTGCGCACATGTGCAACCAGTCTCTCTCTCTTAGTTCCTCTTTTAAACAGGACCGTCATTTTTCTCTTTCACAACCACCTTGTTATTCCAGGAACACACACACACACTGCTTTGTTGGAGACGGTGTAAATATATAAGATTCCGTCTGATCAACTTTTTGGGAGAAAAAACGGACGACCCTGACTCGGCAGGCCCTGACACGACGCACACACACACACACACACAAATACACACAAAACACAACATGTGTGAAATCCACTCTTATCTGCAGAGAGTGAGAGAGACATAGGGGTGATTAGAGAAAGTCCCGGAAAACACGGTTGTCGAGACACACACACACACACTCGTCTTTGTGATTTAGTGTGTGTGTGTGTGTGTGTGATGCCACCGGCTGGCTGATAGACACAACAGACACAAAGGCCTCAGCTGTTCTCTCCCTCCTCCTGTCTCTCTCTATCAGCCAAAATCTCTTACTGTAAACTCTGTCTCTCTGTAAACAACCTGCACAAAAACACACTCCAAGTCTCTCTCTCCACTGTATACAATTTACACTGCATGGTTTATTTGTTTATGTGCAGCTCCATACACTGTGTATACAGCAGGATATACAGTATACAATAGGTGTGCTGTTTGTGTGTGGGAGAAGGACAGGAGAGGTTTGAGGTGATCACACCCCCTCTAGTGGTCATCAGCGTGGCACAGTGCCAAGCTGCGCCGGTTAGGTGTGGTTTACGCTTGATTTCAATAAGGCACAAAAGAACAACACATTCCCCATTCGCTGATTTGAATCGAGGGCTTGTGAGCCGAGTAAACAACATGACAATGGAGAGCAGACCTTAACTGGCTTGTCATGGCTCAGCTGGTTTCTATAATTGGGTAGTTGATCCTCAGTCCACACCTCATGATTGAAGTCCTTGTGCAAAGTTGGATTCATTCTTTATGTTTTCATAGCTACAGTTTGGGTCTGGATCCATATTTAGATTTGAGTCTTTACCGTTGCTTTAATCAAACTGCTGTGTTTGCATTCTTTTATTTCCTTTGTGGCATAAAGAGAAAATGCTTCAGGCACTGATGAGACATGATAAACAATGCAGGAAGTTCAGTTTGCATAACAGATCACATGAGTTTGAAGACACACACACAAAAAACTGCACAGTGGTTTATTTTTATTATTGTGTTCTTTGACAGGATTTTTATAACCCTGGAAAGTTATCACAGCAGCAAGTTTTTCCATTTTCCATCATTGTAATCGTGAGGTAAACAGAAACATCCTGGTTCAGATTTTTTGCCAAATAGAGCTGTAATCAATGAGATGTTCATTCCTTCATTGGTTCTTCACCATCATACCTGAGCTCAGCTTGTAACACAGTGTGTGCTTCCACCATTTTTTCTGTTTGTGTCTGTATTTGAATGCAAATCATGTGGAGGCTGATGTTTGTGTGGAGACAGAGCTGGACGCCGATCACTTATTGAGGCTTTAGTCGGCTGGAAATTTGATTTTGTGAAATGTTGTAACAGGATTTTCCAGCTGTACTTTGTCAGTTAAGTGTTGACATTGTTTTTTATCTATTATTTGTATGCACATCATAAGTCATCTCAGCTGTAATGTCAAAAGGAAACGTTCAGAGAGAGAGAGAGCAGAGACTGAGAGAAGTGAGAGTAACACCTGGCGTTGCCCACATGTGTCCGCCCGGCTGTATGTGTGGCATCAGACTGTCTGCATGTGGTAACTTTACTCCGGCCCTGGCACACCACAGCAGCGGTGGTCTGCACGTGTGTGTGAGTGTGTTTGCAGCGAGCATAGTGTTGAGTGATCGCTGCTTCCAAAGCTGAGGCTGGCAGCGACCCCCCCCCCAACACACACACACACACAAATAGTCGAGGAGTACAAACACTCAGTGAACGTATATTTGCTCTCAGATATAACCAGCGTTCAACTGATACAAGTTTTTTTATGCTTGATATTTTTGGATTACACCGAATTAAACTCTTGTTTCTGATTGGCTGGCAAGTGTCCCTTAAAACTGTATATTGGGACGTCTCAATCAGAGTTACAGTCAACACCTTTTTTCTCTTGTCTAAATCAGTGCTCAGGCTGTTTTAGGCCACAGCAACAGTAGTACTGATAAAAGATTCTCACTTCAGCCGGAAGAAATTAAAAACTCTAATTTTGCTTTTGCTGAAGCACAATTAACTAGAAAACAACAACAATAATAATAATAGATACATATATAATTACACACATATACAGAGACGGTTGACTCTTATCCATCATCACAAGACTGCTGCTTGGATTAGTCCATCATGGTCTTTCTCTTCTCATCTATTTTTTTTTTCTCTGTGTGTGGCATCTGGTTTATTCCTGTCTGGGGGTCCATGACTTAATGTATTAAACAGACCGAGAGGATATTTGGGGAGAACAGGAGGGAGGAAAGAAGTAGAGGAGAGTATTACTTAAAAATACTAATTCTAATTGTCTTCTCTTTTCTTCCTCTCATCCTCTGCTCATCTATCTACTTGCCTTTTCTTCCTGTCCTTCTCTCTCCCAGGGAAGAGTTTCACCCTCACCATCACCGTGTTCACCAACCCCCCTCAGGTGGCCACCTACCAGAGAGCCATTAAAATCACAGTGGATGGTCCCAGAGAGCCACGACGTGAGTGACACTGACACACCCACATTTTTCCTCAGCAGATATTAACATGTGGCATCCCACAGGGTTCAGTTTGGGGAATGTCAGTATTCTTGTCTGGCAACTGGACAGTGCAACAATGTCAGAAAGTTTGGGTTAGAACAGAACAGTCTTCATCTAGATCATCATTGTTACTAAACTCATTCAAGAGACATGTAACGTTTGATCTTAATTCACGATTTATGGGCCCGTTCTTATGTTGCATTCTTGTCTCATAAAGCCGGAACATAATAGTTGTTCAGTGATTTTATTTATGTGCTGGGATCTAGCGTTTTCATTTGATCGCTGAAAGTTTGTCACGTTGTTGAATCGGAGTCAATAAACTAACAGGACGCTCGGTGAAGACATGTCTCTAATCCCTGCAGACAAACTCTCAGATGAGTCAATAAGGAACCTGATGCAACACTGAGTTCCTCTCCCACTCAGTGTGATGAAACAAGGGGATTTCTAATGGCAAATGAAAGCAAGAAGACAGACAGACAGTTTGCCGATAAACTTTTTTATTTTGCCAATAATCTCTAAAAGCCTGATATGAATAATTCTCATTCATGTTAAATGGAAGTGAAGTGAAGTGAGCGACTGGTCAGAGGACTCGGTGAGGTGACAGAAAGAGAGGAAGACTCCTGCCAGCTCCGCTCAGCTGTGAATAACCATCACTCGTCTCTAACTCGCCCACACACACACTCTCACACACACATACACAGTATAAATACACACACATGCACACTTCCCCCATTGGGAGGAAGTGCCTGTAACTGGAGCTCAGTCTCATTGCTTTGAAGTGCAGCCAACACCACAGACAGCGTGACAGACCACCACACACACACACACAGGGAGACAGCCAGGGAGACAGCCAGACCCCTATGCGGCGCCCATCGTCAGATTCCCGAGCGCAATAGCAGACAGAGTGTGTTAACAATGTCGGGACATTGTTGTAGCCTGTGCTGGGTTGTAACTGTTACTGTAATCCCTGGATTATGTAATCAGATTTCAACCAAGTACTCTGCTGACAAATCACCTCTAGATATCTTTCTATCTTCCTGGGTATTGAAGCCACAGAAAAGTTATGGAGGGAGCAACATGTTTAAATGAGACCGTCAGTAAATCATGGCATCTCTCTCCCAGGTCATCGTCAGAAGATGGACGAGGTCAAACCCGGCTCTCTGGCTTTCTCGGAGAGGCTGACGGAGCTGGAGCACCTGAGACGCAGCTCGATGAGGGTGACACCTCCTCACCACCATCACCACCAAGCCTCCGCCAACACCCGCCAATCTGCGGCGCTCAACTCCGCCACCTTCTCCAGCCCCACGCACACTCAGATCACTGCTGGTAAGAGGCCGAAACTGATGGAGAAAAAAGAGAAGAAGCAGCCAAGACCAATCCTAGTTTCAGTGTGTCCTTGTTTTCCTCCAGCTGAACTAAATTCAACTTACACGTGAACTTTTAAGTTTAATCTGATGTGGACAAGCTGCACCAGATCACTTCTTTATATATGTGGATTTACAGTAGGACTCTCCTGGATCAGGAGGATTGGCAGTCGTTCAACTCAAACCAAAATCGACTGAAAATGTTGATTCCCATCATTCATGATTACACAAAGCTCAGCGTATATGTGGGCAGGAGGAGCCGGGAATCGTCCGACCTTACAATTAGTGGCTGACCCACTTTGCCACCTGAGCAACAGCTGCAGCTTTAGTGTTGAGAAACTACTGTGCTGCAGCTTTGTTATGAGCTCCAACACAAACTGATGAGGCAATTTTTCAGAAACGATGATACACCTTTCAGAAAGCAGGGAACTCATGCATTAGTCAGTCATGGATTAGTATCTAATGCTTGTAATGCCTTCGTTTCCTATCAGCCGTGACATGTCTCCACTGCATTGATTTATCCTGTTTTCTAAAGTTTTAATTGAACCAATTTAGTCTGTCCATGATTATACATGATGGAAATCCTCATTTTTCATCTATTAATACAATTCAGTTGCACATGACAGGACATGTTCAACTCACGTGGTCGGCTGGGAATTGGAAAGTACAGTTAATTCTTTGAGTCATGTGGCATTCGTGTTATGTGGAAACCTAAAGTCATTGTTTTTAATAGAAGAGAAAATTATTTCCCAAATTGTACCTTCTATCTTGGAGAGCACATAAAACCACATTAGTGTCTCTTTCTCCTCTAATTATGAACTTGCAGAAATTCCCTCTTTCCCTTTCCTAGAATCTGACTTCATTTTGAGGATTACTCATAAACCCTGTGTGGTGATGCCATTAGTAGATGTCTGTGTAATGAGGTAGAGTCGGTGAGACAGTTCAGCCATCGTTTCTCTGGAAACAGCACTCGCTCACAGCTGTGCGAGGGACATATTTGGATATTTGTCGCTTAATGTGTCCAGACAACATCCAACTAGTTTCTGTACGTGACCAAATCATTCAGCAAATGATTCAACAGTGTCTGGTAGTTGGGTAATCACGTCTATTGTTAAAGGGATAGTTCACTTTATTTAATAAAATTGGGCTGTCTGTGCTGTAGAAAGATGCCATTATTTTTTAAATTGGTCCTACATGACCAGAAGAAACTGAGAGAAAGGGCAGGTAGAAAACCTTCAACGACCAGAATGCACTGGGCCCGTTGTCTTCCAAACCTAAAAACTATGCATTGTATGTTTTCGAGTAATGTTGCCATGTTAGTCACAAATCAGACTTCCGACTGTCCGTGGAGGCAGACATACAAAAAAAGTGGAAGTACATTGTCTATCAGACAACAGCCAGAGAGCCGGCACACGAGCGAGGTGCTCTGTGTGCAGGCGACGTGGAGGGAAGTTAAGCATCGTTCATTTGCATACACTGCCCACATTGTAATTATACAAAGCTGGTTGTAAAGTTTCACTTTAAATGAGACGCTACAGACAGGAGTTTGTTCAGCATCAGGACGTGGTAGGGGATCATTTCTTGGCCTGGTGCAGTGACTTCCTGCAGTTATTTTAGAGGAACATAAACAAGATGTAACATTTTAATGTTGGCGCAGATGCACTGATGGTTAGTTCAAGTGCCTCTCTGCAACCACAGGGGAAAAGTGAACCCCAAGCTGAATCATGTGTGTTCAAGCTTTTAGTGCCAACATGCAGATTAATACTCACTACAACATCATCTAAACAGACAAAAACAACCTCTGTGTGTGTGTGTGTGTGTGTGACTGTGTGTGTGTTTCCCAGACTTGTGCATTCAGCTTGCATCAAACCTCATTGTTCCTCCTTGTGGTTTTGGTGAGATCCATTGTGGTCTGTGTGTGTGTATGCATGTGTGTGTGTGTACCTGTGAGAGTGTGTGTTGCGGTTGCCGTGGATACTCTATGTGGCACCAAACGACGGTATCTGTTCCTCTTCCGCCTTCTGTGGTAGTGACGCTCTGTGTGTGCGCGTGCATGTGTGTGTGTGTGTGTGTGTGTGTGTGTGTGTGTGTGTGTGTGTTTATGCACTTGGTTCTTCTTGTGTGCGCATTTGCATGTGTGTGTGCGTCTGTAAGTGAGGAAGCAAGTTGTGCCTTGAGGAGGAAATGAGAGTCAGCTGGCAGGAAGTGCTGCTGTGAGAACAAAAAAATTAAAAGCAAACTTATAACTGTCAAGATTTGATGAATTTGAAAACCAACTCTAAAGAAGATTCCTGCTTTACTCTCAAGTGTGGCACATCATTGGATATGATGCACACTCTGTGGTCCGTCAGAAGAACACCTCACAGGGAGACAATCATGTGATCATGACATAGATACTGAGCAAACACAATCAGATTATTCTCACTCTTAGAAATTCTAGATTTAAAATTGTAGATTAGATGTCGACAAAAAGACAAGTAGGGAGGCTGCACAAACATGGAATATTGTCATTGTTCAGACTGAGTATGAACTTATGAGCCCAGGAAATAACAAGTACTTCAATTTTCTGGATTTGTTTTGTTCCTGTAAATGGTCATATAAGTACATAAGCAGTGTTTAACAGTAGAAAGTATCACCTATCTCCAGGTTTAAAGCACGTCTGATCATCTTTATTTGGATGTTTCACAAACTTGTTTTGCAGCAGAAACCCCTCTCTTCTTTAAACTGGCACTGAGCGGAGACGTGAAACAAACAGAAAATGTCGAGCAGTGGTGAGAGACTGAGAGAACGGCCGACACGGCGCAGTTGTAGACTGAGGGAAAGAGAAACAGAGAGGTGGCTCTCAGTGCTCCCTGCTCTCTGTGTGTTTCTGATCCCTCTCAAAACCAAATAGCAACAGGAAACCGTTATTAAGCCACTCTCTTTTTCTCTCTCTTCCCCTTTCTTTCCTCTTCTCTCCCCCGTCATCGACCCCCCCTCCCCCTCGGCTTAGCTTTCATTTCTCTTTTAACAATCGTCTTCCCTTCTTTCACTTCTCAAAATGTCCTAACTGTGAGTAATAAATACTGTACAATAATGTAATGTAATGCCCATGTCTGTGTGTGCAAAGGTGTTCACGTGCATGAGCTCCGGTGCTTGGGTTTTGCACATGTGTGGCAGTGCAGTAAAAGTCTATGTTCCCTCTGCTGCCAAACCACTTACAGCTCATAACAGATGTAAAATGCACAGAGCGGTGTTACGTGATAAAAGTCCAGATGAAATTAAGGATTGGGTGGGTTTTAATGCAGCAGACAGGGACAGGGAGATAAAAATGTGCAGTGTTACTTAAATTTAATTGTGCAATAATAAATAATTGAGGAAATTCTTTTATCTTTAATGTAATTATTCTTCATTTCTGACCTCTGTTATCATCTGTTGAGCCTGGCCTGGTTTATACTGTGCTATCCAAGGCTCCATTATAGGGCTAAGTGGGTCAATGCCCCGGGTCCAGCAAGAGCCCCTAAACCCCCCAGGATTACTGTGTGACATTTGGTTTGTGATCCTGTGATCAGCTGTAACTTTGATTGGGAGGATGCAAAACCAAACCAAACATCAGCTGATGTGATGACTGCCTTAAGCTGGTTCTTTCTTAATCGAAGAGCCCCGGCTTCAAGATGGGTCTTGTGTCAAAATCTATCTTTAAAATTTTTATTATTCCAGCCACACAGCAAACCTGGAGCCATGATTAGTAGAGGCAGGAATCCTGTGCTTGGTGCACAAAGGAGGGGAAACATAGAGTTAATAGGGGTCCAGTAGTTAATATTTGTTCCAGGCCTGCTGGCAGATTAATTCAGCCATGACACTAACATGTGCCTCCTGTAATAAATAGAAAGCTTCCTGCTACTTGTTGACTCTAAATGAACCCCCCCTGCTGTGTGACAAATACAGAACAAGAGGTGCCACATGACACAGCCTGACCTTATATATCTATAAAGCTGTCTCCAGCTTTTCATGAGGCTCGTTCCAGCTCTGCTACGATGCATTTTTCAGATAATCCGAAGTTTTTTTTATTGTTTATTTAGTAGGAGAATGTTCTCAACCCATGATTAAACACTAAATCCTTGAGTTTGTCTGGAAATTTTCAATCGCCAGTGAAGCAGCCACGACCTCTACAACCTCTTTGTTTGTCTACAACTTGAATATTTGGATGCTAATACATAAAACTGGAGTCACATTATTTCACATCAGCCAACCATAAAACAAGACAGAGAGTCTTTCTACGTGCTCTAGTTCTACTTTCCAAGCAGCCAGTCGTCTGTGACTCCTGCCCCACATTAGTGCACTCTGCCAGGGGAGAGAAGCCAGGAAAGGAGGGGGCTTGGCACAGGGCCTGGGCTTCACCACCACCCAGACACACCACACACACACACATGTCAATGCTTGGGAGAGCTCTTGGCGAGACTTGAAAAGCCTTCATTGACGTCTTGGCTGCTGTGTACAATTTGCTTTGTTCCTCGTCTGTCGGCACATACGCACACGCACGCGAGCACACACACACCTACACACTCTTGTCTGCAAGTCTGTGGGTGATCAGTGCCATTTATTTGACTGTGGGGAAAAGACTGGATTGAATGAAAGAACTCACACACACACACACACATACGGCCCTCCCCTTCATCCATCCACCCCCTCACTAAGTTAATTGCTTCCTCTCCTCCATCTCTCTTTCTTCTGTTCCTTTTTCTATGAACAGCTTCTGTCTCAAGACCCAGTTTAAATCAGCCTTTATTTAAATCAGCCTTTATCAAAATACGACATTCTAACACATGCTCGTTCAATTCAATATGTTCTTCATATATGAATATCAAGTTAAAGCCAGAACAAAACTGATGAAATATTCAAAATTCAAGGTTCACTTCCTGGCTTATTTTTGAGTTTTTGATCCTGTGGCCTTCTTCACATTGCATCAATAGAGATGGTTGTGTATTCAATTCATTGTTCATGTGACACCTGAGTAAGTTTTTTTTTTGTCTCTTGTGAGTTCAACTTTATAGAAGTGTCATCTCTCTCTTTGAAGTTCCCCTTTGGAAAATGGAGATGTTGTCATAGCTGGAACCAACCTGTCTCACAACATTCAACTTACTGTGATCTGTGATTCTTTGCTTTACAACTCTGAAGGTTTTAATTATTAATTAATTCTCCCTGTCTCTCTCAGATTCCAGACAGATGCAGTCGTCTCCGTCTTGGTCCTACGACCAATCATATCCCTACCTTGGTCAGATCACCACACCCACCGTCCACACAGCCAATCCCCTGTCGCCTGGTCGATCTTCGCTCAGTGACCTGTCGTCACGACTCACAGGTAAAACACATGAGTGTGTACACACAGAGAAACCAGACATTGAAATAAGTGGGTTTTAACCTCTGACCTTTGCTCTCTGGCTTAGGTCCTGACCTCACGGCCTTCGGCGACCCCAGGATGACCTTAGAACGACCTTTCACCTCCCTCCCCTCCTTGCCTGACTCCCGCTTCTCCGACCCGCGGGTCCACTACCCTCCCACTGCGGCCGCCTTCACCTACGCCCCATCTCACAACCCCGTCTCCAACGGCGCCCTCGGCATCACCATGGCAACGGCCATGGCAACCACTCCAGCAGGGAGGTACCACACTTACCTGCCTCCCCCCTACCCGGCAAACACCCCCCACCAGGCTCAGAACGGGCCCTTCCAGTCCACCTCCTCGCCGTATCACCTCTACTACTCCACCGCTACCGGGTCATACCAGTTCTCCATGATGGCGGGGGGAGGAGGCAGCAGTGACTCGCGCTCTCCGCCGAGGATCCTGCCACCGTGCACCAACGCCTCCACTGGCTCCTCCCTCCTTCACCCCTCTTTGCCCAATCAGAATGAAGGAGTGGGTGTGGAGGTGGAATCCAGCCACAGCAGCTCCCCGACAAACATGGCTGCCGCTGAAGCTGTGTGGAGACCTTACTGAGCCGGCCAAGGTGGGAGACGACACTTTGAATGGCAGCGCTCATGTGTACTGGTCATGTGATGGCAGACATCAATGAACACACAAATACACACCAATGCAAATTAAGATACTTGTCTATATGTGTCAGCCTATATAATTTTACTCCAAATCTCTTAAAATGAGAGGAGTTGAGAAATGAGTGGGGTTTCAAAACAGCGAGCTTGGAGGAAATGTTGTCAGGCCCCCAGTTAGAAGCAATACTGATCGATCACCTGTTGATGCATTTTCCCCTAATGTTCCTTTGAACTGTTCAGTGATTATTGGTTTGTCATTTCTTTGGAAAAGCTCCATCCAAAACGGTTAGCCATCACATGACCAGGAGCCAGATGAGCTCAGTTTAAAACTGTCTACTGACGAACAATGTTGGCCAATGAAAAACAAGCAGAGCGACTGACAGGTGCGTTAGCCAACAGAGGGCAGTGAGTGGACGCCCCAGTCTCACTCTCAGGACATGGACAAGGACTCCAGCTTCCATGAAATGAAGGACAGACGGAGAGAAGCAGGGTGATATTTTGGTTTTACACTGACAAAGTGCATGCAGCAGCACTGGACTGATTCAACTCCCTTTGTAAAATAACAAGACTTCTTCCTCCTAAATGTTGTTGGTGTTGTGAATAGATGATTTGCTCTTTGCCAAATATTGTGGACGGCCTGTTTGTGTTTACCTTCATCTATCCATCTATCATTATTTCACTCCTCCATGACTCTCCTCTCATCCTCGGTTGCCATTTTCAAAAAAATGAGTCCATCATATCTTGACGAAAATTTAAAACACGTGATCACCATGGATCCTAATTAGACATATTGAGGACTAAATTCTGTCTCTGATGTTTTTCTATATCGGTTCTGCCATCAAATTGATCAGATTGAAAGACAGCAGCTATATTCCAGGACTCATTTTCTCACCACACTGAGAAACACTGCAGCATGGAGTTTTGTTAAATACTTTAATTTATTCCTACAATACCATTTTTGGTGGCATTTCATGTGTGTGTATGTCTGTGCGTGTGTGTGTGTGAGTGAGAGAGAGTGTGTCGCATTTACCCATGATCCACTGTTGATTTGTACTGTATATAACCATGGCTGTAAATGACACCTACATTTCATCATATTTTCATCACCTCTCTCACACTCACACACACACACACAGGTTTGTTTTGACCTTGTTGATTGTGCACATTTGGTTTTGATTTATATAAATATTCTTGTGAAGAAAATACAACTCATGTCTTGTGGTTACTGGTTGTCTGATTTGTTATTATTATTCTTTTTATATAAAATTCTCTCCTAACCTGACCCAAAGCTCAACCACTGACCCAAAAACCAGTTTTCTAAATCGGGGACGCACTGTTTGTCCTCATTTGAACCAACTGTCCCCAATTAACTGGTCTTGACTCTGGTGTGTGTCCCCAAAAGTAGCATCAGTCAGACCCACACACTCACACGTACACATTTCATCCATTGCTATTCCTGAACATGAAGGAATTTCTACAGGCAAACAGACAAGCCCTAGCTTGCCTTCTCTGCCAGTTTACACACACACACACACAGTGGGTTGCTAAATAAAGGTGAAGTGGTTGCAGCCAGACAGTGAGTACACAGTATAAAAAGCTGATCTACTGCAGGCGAAGGTTGGGAAAATGAGTGCATGGTGTTCTGCAACAAAGAAGTGATGTGAACACACAGTAATAGACATCAAAATCATCCAACATGAACATCCTCAAAACTCAGGTGATGCACTCCTCCTGCAGCAGTTTTAATAAATTACATCACCTGTTCAGGTATCCTTGTTAGAAAGGACAATGCACAAGCAGGCAAGATTTTAAAAAGCCAAAGTGTTTTTTCCTCAACGTCTGGAAGTCAAAGCGAAGGTGACAGTGTGCTCCAAATGAACTATGAGATAAGCAAAGCATTCTCATGCAAATGTGAATAATAGCACACAGTTTTGAGAAGTAAAAAACTCAGTCTACTTTCACACCTTCTCCCAGCTCGCCAATCACTGTAACAAGTGGGTGTGGGTGTGTTAACAGTAATTATTATTAGCCATGTTCGTGCAGGATTGGCTGGTATATTCAACTGTATTTTTGAGTCTAGCTTGTTCAATTGGTATCTGATATGACTGCATATATAGCTTTAAAAAGGTAAATCTATATTTGAAGAAAAATATATATTTTTTTAAAAAAAACAACATATGTGAAATAATTTCTAAATTTCTAAATTGCATTCATTACAAGGGACAGTGAAAATATTGGGACTTTGTCTGTAAGAGAAATTGAGAGAAACCCTACTGCAGTTGACATGAACAAGTCGTTTAGAGTTGGTGAACAGTGACATCTAGTGGACTAATTGCATTCTACCACCCTAATTTTGATGTGTGACAAAGTTCCTTATTTTTACTCTAACAACAACAACAACAGTTAAAGAAAACCAATGAATAATGCATTATAACTCCTATGGGTACCTTGGACTAATTCTGATCAAATAGGGGTTTGTGGGGCCCAAGGCATATCCACTTAGGGGTTGAGGGCCACAACATTTCACCAGCCCTGCATAAGGTCATAAGACATCATTTCAAAAGTGAATCACAGTTTTGACATTTGAGGCACCACTTTTCTCTCTTCTAGCCAACAGATAGGAGAATTGATTTCCCAACAGCAGCCATCATTTGGCGCTCGGCTGAGCTTCAGATGTGATTGATGACCCACAGTAATGACAAACGAGGGAGAAATTAACAGGGAGACAAGATTTACATAATGTCCTATTAATCACTGTGACAGAGGGACAGAGGTGGTGATGGCAGGGAGGGGGCAGCAACAGAAAGCTCAGGTAGGAGAAACCCATGACAGACAACTGATTTATTCATTTATTAATACATTATATTTGAGATGCACTACAAAACCAGCATGTTTTTGAAACTTTAGATGCTTTTTGTAATGTGTCCGGTTCACTGAAGAATGTTAGCTACTATAATACAACTAATTGACCTAAATCATAAAATAGCTCTCATTTACTGGCACTTCAAATTTAGACAAAATCATATGGGTAAAAGTGGATGAAAAGTGGATAAAAAGATTCTCAATTTTTTGTATAAAGTTAAATTGTAAAATTACATACAAATCATGCTATTAGAAAAAAACAGCATAAGTTTATGTCTGGAAATATCTTATTATGTTGTTATAGGGATTTAATTAGTCTATTTTGAATTTATTTATTATTCAAAAAATATCTATAAAACATAAATCAATTAATAACTTATTAAGAAATACGGAAGAACGGAAATTTAATTAGATTTTCAAAGAAAATTTTAACGGTACCTGTGTGATATGTTTACTGTCAGTTGTGGAAGCGATTATATTTGTGCGTTTCAGTTCATGTTAAAAAATAATGCCGTCAGTTTTTCACATTCAACAAAGATATGATTTCTCGACACAGTATTTGAAGAGATGTGATCAAGTCACTTTCAAGGTGAAAACTCCATATTGGGAAGTGGTAGTTATAGTAAGATAGAAAAATAGGTTTCCTTTCTGACTCCTCACAGTTTAGAATGGTCCCTTTATTTTCCTATGATACAAACGCATCACGAGCGGGACTACTTACGTCATCACGCTACGCGCCAAATTCGTAAAGTTAAGGAAGAAGCAACAACAAAACACAGCGGGTTCAGTTTTCAGTTATTTGTCGTTGGATTTTAGGCTATTTTTGATAAACTATTCCTCTTCAACATGTCTGAAAAGGCAGGATATTCGCCCAGCTTCAAGCGACCCGCTGAAATTATGCGAATGAGGAGGAAAAGAGCCCGAAGCGACGCCGGTGTCTTCTCCAGCCCGAGCGGCCTGGGGTCCACCGGCAGCCCGGGACAGAGCGACTCATCTCCGGCCAGCGTTCGGCCCTTCTCTCCGGGACCGCTTTTCAACAACCAGACTCGCTCCGGAGGCGGAATAAAACGCAGAAACCCGTTTGCGAATATTGAGAATACTTACAGCCCACAAAAGAAGCTACTCATTTATAACGACGACGGAAAAGCTGAAGCTGCGGACAGTATAAATAAAGGGAGCGAAAAGGAGGCAGATGGGGACATGTCAACAAAGACAGATGGCCGAGGAGTTTTACCCTTTAATGTGAGGATGACTGAGGTAGACAGACAGGAACACCAAGGTGTTTACAGCAAGGTTGGTTATAACACGTAAAATATATTCATTCTACATTAAATACACATATATTTATTCATGAATTCAGCTGTCATAGATCAGTTAGCTAAATGCTAATTTGGCTACAAATCGCAGAACATAGTCGTTAGCTAACTTTAGCAAAAACGTATTATTTTATTAAAAGTGTAGAAGTGTGTGTATTTCGTGTGAGCCGAAATTACAAAACAATTATTTAAAGGTCTTCTGACAAATATGTAGTTACACCTGTTCTGTTGATTAAGACATGGGGGTTTGGTAATGTCTACACTTGTGATGGGAGAGCACTAAACTGAATTGAATTTTGTTTTGGGATACATTTTCATACTTTCCCTTTCACTTTTCTGTCCACTACTGTAGAAGTGTCTCACTTTCTCTGAAGATGACTCTCTGTTTGAAGAAGAGGAGGAAGATGTCAAGAGCCCACTGCTGAAGGTTGGAGTTTTTTTCTGTACTTTTCCAATGTTGGTTTGTCATATCTATACAAAATGTCTGTCTCTCCACGTCTTTTCACGTGCTCTCCTTGCTCCTCTCAATTGTTTAAATAGGTACTGAAATGATTCTCTCCTGTCTCTCTTCCCAGAGTCCCCAGGCCATTGCTCCAGCCTCCATAGCTCCTCCAGTCTGCACAGAGTATCCAGCAGACTGGAGCCTGAAGACTCGCCTCCTCTTCACCTCCCCGCTCTCCCTGTCGTGGGCAGAGCACCCCAAAGCCCAGGAGGAAGCTCTGGGGCTCAGCCAGCACTGCAGAGCTCAGTTCAGCACTCTGCCACACAGTCTGCAGGTAGAGCTGTTGGTGTCAGTATTACACATGACAGTACAGCAATTATCCCCATGTTTTCTTTCTTCCACTCACTCTGTGTATCCCTGCAGGATCCCAAGTCCTGCTCAGAGCTTCGTTGTGCCTTCCAGCAGAGTCTGGCCTACTGGCAGCACCCCTCCCTGCCCTGGATCTCTCTGTTTCCCAGGATCAACGCTGAGAGGAGCTTTACTGGGAAGAGCACCCCATGGGCACAAGATGCAGCACTGCAGCAGAGTCTCATGAGTGAATGGTGAGGCTGGAGATAAAGTCAAAGTAAAATTAAATTGCATTTCTTTGGTTGCTGTAACATTCATAACTGCTCTGTGAATCACTCGTCCTCAGAAGCCAAAATGGGGAAACTTCTATTGTGTATTTATTCCTGGGCTCATCACAGCATTTGCTCTCTGACTGTCTTCTTCAGGTCAGTCAGTCTGTCATCACTCTACAGTCTACTGAAGGCCAGACTGTGTCCTTACTTCTATCTTTGCTCCTATCAGGTAGGTGTTTTAGGTTTTTATCATGATGTCTCCTTTGTTACCACCACAGGAAGAGGTTTAATGAGCACAGCAGGACTTCATTTCTCTTTTACGGTTAATTCTCTTCATCTAATCTATTGTATTCTATCAGTTTACAGTGTTGTTCAGAGCATCAGGTCTCGGTGGCTCCAGCAGCATCTCTGCCTTAATCTCTCCTACAACAAGGGGTCTCAGAGAGTCAATGAAGGCTGAAGGTGAGGCTTATCAGAGATCACTTCTTTCCATTACACTAATATTAGTCTAGGAGTGACCAAATTTCCAAATAATACACTCTATATCCGCAATAAATGTTTCCTGTGTTTATTTCGCTATGGATATTCAAGATTTGTGACGATTACATTATCAGCTCTTCATTCATTTTGTGCGACCTGTGTAGGTATAGAGTTCAGTCTCCCTCTAGTGGAGGAGAGAAGGAAGAGTAAGGAGCAGCAGAAACTGACAGTGCACCAGGGAGAGGAGGAAGAACAGAAGGACAAAGCACAGGAGTAAGTGTGTTTTCCCTTCATCATGCTTGTGATTTTAGCTGAAAGTCGCCTCCTTAACTTAATTCATACACAGCAAACCCTCACTGAACCTTTTATATCACATTTTTACTTGTATGTATGTTATGTTAGGAATCCATATCAAAATTCTCAAAAACTCAGCATAATAATGATAATTAATGACTCATTTATTCATGACATTTATTATGATTGTGCTAATAATTGTAGGTGTTCTGAGCTGAAAGAGGAGAACTGTCAGGCAGGTGATGAAGCAAACAATGGTGGATACAACGATGATGAAGATGGCAGCTTCTCCTGGCTGAAGGAGATGGGAGTCCAGGACAAAATTAAGAAGCCAGACAGCATCTCTATACAACTGTATCCTCTTGTGTTTATGACTGTGACTGTTTGTGTATCATACTGCTAAAGTAAGAAAAGTATATTTCCAGTTTCATGTAAGTAAGAACAACCAGTCAAAGCTCCTTGACCTCTGCTGTAGTCGTAAGGAGGGCCACACCGTGTCTCTGGACCACAAGCCGGAGTCTGTGGTGTGTGTGGAGGGATCACACACGTTCACCCTCATCAACTTCCTCATCAACTGTAAGAGTTTGGTGGCTGCAGCAGGTTCTCAGGCTGGGTTACCCCCAACGCTGCTCGCTCCCATTGCTTTCAGAGGAGCTACAATGCACACACTGAAGGTATGGAGACACAAACGATAAACACATACACAGCTGTTTGTGTGTCAGCATCTGTCTGAGTGTGTGTGTGTTTTTCAGGCTCGCAGTGTGAATGTGAAGAGCCAGGTTGGTTCGACCTACCAGGACATCAGCAGTCTGGAGATCACAGGTACAGAGCTGCAGGATCTGATCTCATTTATATCAACATTTTCTGCCCATATTTAATTTTTCTGTCATTTAATCAAATGCTTTATTTTTTTATGTATTTGTTTCCTTCTTCCGTCAGGACCCATCCTCCCCTCCACTCTCCACTCCATCACAACCCTCCTTCGGCCCGCACAGAAAGGAAACTTCTCAGCTACCCTTTACACACACACACCTTCAGCTGTCATGAACACACACATCACCAAAGACCAGGTAAGACAGCCATAAACCTTTTTAATGAAAGGGTAAAAATTAAAGCATCCTACACATTCAGAAGGCTTTTGAAAGAGTTATAGTACTACACATACACTCACTCCAGCACTCGTCTCTCTGTGTGTTCTCAGGGTACTGCAGGGTCAGTGGACTTGTCTGGTTGTGGTCTCCGTCCTGCTTCCATCCAGCAGCTTCAACAGCCCTCTAACCTGGGCAAGACAGCTCTGACTCACATCAACATGAACAACTACAACTACACCTGGAAGAACTGACGGAGGAAGAGTTGAGTGTATCAGCCCTCTAAGAGCTACACGACATCAACTTCCTGATTTAAAATACCTTTCCAAACAGATTTTATTACATTGTATTGTTTTTAATCTCCCTTTAAAGCTGTGATCTTTTATTGTTCTGAGTTTATTTTTAATGTAGATAAATGCATTTACTGGCTCGTTTGAAAATGTAATTTACCTCTAATTTGTTCTATTTTCCAATTAAATTTTTATCATTGCAACTTTTATGAAACATTTGGATTTTTAGAATCTGGCCTCTGTTATCTGACTAATAGCCGGAGTGTGTGGCCCAGTGTATCAAATTAAAAGAGAAACATGACTGGAGTTAACTGTGACTGTGTTCACTGTCTCCAGTTAAGCAGCAGCAGCAGCGTCCTCTGGTGTCAGCAGAATAATTTTTTTAAACAATCACATTACTTATTCAGAGTTTTATGAATGTGTGAGAATGTTGTCAATGAAGAGCTAAGGAAAAATGTGCTTTCATGTGACTTTATTCTTTTAATTCTTTCATATGAAACAGTGGAGCATCTTCAAGGATTTAGACCAAAATCCAAGGCTGGATACAATTCACACCAAAAGAAAACATGGACAAAAAGAAAAAAACTAGAGTGCATTTTACAGAAAATAACAATAAAATTGTCAACAAAGACAACTTTATTTTTCTCAAACATATACTGTTCAATGTAAGACTTAAAGCCCCAGTTTCTGTCATAGCAAGTTTGCTTAAGTGCAACAAGTTCCTCAGTCACATTGAAATATTTAAATCATTCCTCCACCAGTTTGAAGTTTGACTTTTTGTGGCCTGTAACCACAACATCACCTGCTGCACCAGAATGAATACGTAGCTGCTGTTCAGATTATTAAATTAAAGAAAATACAGAATTCTTACAAACACTCAGGATCTGTCTTCGGGCTGCAGGCAAGAAGGCAGACACAATGACAGCCGGTATCTTCCGACAGACTGCTCTGATACAGCTTGGACTCGACTAGACCGGCCTGTACCAGAGTTTGGACTAGCTTGGACCGGCCTGGTACAGCCTGGTCCACTCATCACAAAGGGAGTCATCATGCGGTCAGTGCTCCTCACAGGAGACGAGGTGGTCCTGGTCTGTGCAGGGAGTCGTCCCAGCTTGGCTGCATCATCCTGTGGTCGGGTGGAGCAGCTGGTGCTTATCAGTGATTGGCCAGTTTCTATTTCTGACTGCAGGACTGAGCTCACCAGCCATGGTGGATGACTGCACTCGCTGGTCTGATGATTTGACGGGTGCAGAGGTGAGTCGCTGTCAGGGGTGGAGCTGCAAATGGTAATGTCATTTGTCATAAGGAAGTCATAAATAAAGAGGCACAGTGGTCCCAAGTATGCGCTTATAAAATTCCCAACAGCATATTTTTAAAAGTTATATTCACTGTACAAATAAATATGGTGGAATGTTTTACTGCAATAAACTGAGAAGTGCTGAGTTTGTATTACTGTAAAACAGGATATTAGAAATATTGTCTCTAATATAAGCCATCTATTTAAACTCACCTGTTGAACGATGTCTGCAGGGAAGAGAAGGGAGAAGAGTAGGATGACCAGTCCTGTTTATGTGGGCTCCCCATGGTCATATAGTCATCCTGAGGCAGCACAGATGAACTGTGGCTCACCTGTGGTGACATCATCATGTACCCCAGCCCCTCCTCCTCCTCCTCACCTGGCTCCCAGCTCTCCATCCCACAGGCGGCTACACTGCACTGGTCCCCAGTCACAATGGCAGCTCTTTTGCAGTCGTTTCCCTTCCCTTTGTTTACTGGGAGATGATGGTCCATCCTCATTTCCACGTAGCTGCCAGTCTCAGACATGGAGCTCTGATGGGATCTGAAAGGGCTGAGATGTGAGGTGGAGTCCAGAGTAGATTCAGGATGAGGTTTGTCTGGTTTGTGGGACTCTGGGTAACACTGTGTTGGATTCGACTGGATTTCAGGTTTTCTGGGGGTCAGGGCCAGACGAGAACCAAGTGGTCTCATATTCACCGGCTTGTCTCTGTATTTGGGCCTGCAGCGCTTTGAGGCCAGAAGGGTTTGAAGCTGATTGTGTTTAGAGGTTGGTGACCGGCTGAAGTCAGGAAGGGCTCGTAGAGTTCTTACGGTCTCACGAACCACCTCATGAATGTGCTGGGCTACTGCTGGGTTTCCTGTACAGAACAGATATAAAGAGGAGGGGTCACAGTCCTATGTAAGGCAATAATGACAACACATCTTTTGTTCTTAATCACCTTGGTCTCTTGCTTCCATCCAGATCTCTCCAGGACCATTTGGTGCTGACCTGCCAAGCTCCAAGAAGAACGAGCCATCCAGGTGGCCAAAGCGCCGAACACTCAGCAATGGCATCGTAACTGATGGCAAATCACTGCACGCGCCCACTCTGACCAAAACGAGAGACGTAGCTGTGAGGCAGAGCCGGCTCTCCCCTGCCAGGGACTTAGAAGAGCCCAGACCTCTGGGCTTCACCGTGACAGGCCAAACCTTACACAAAAGTGAAGTGAAGGGAGCAGGGACAAAGATCAGGTAGGGATATATATATATACACACACAAGCTGGTAGTACTTATAGTTAAGCTCTTGGTTTAAAACTACTGCAGAAAAAAAACGGTAAAAATCTGGTGTAACCTCTTTGAAGAAAGCTGCAGGGGGCAGAGTGCAATACCCATCATCCTCTTCATCAAGCCCTTCTCCATGCTCTTCATCCTTCCGCTCTTCCTCCATCAGTTTCCTAATGGCCAGATACCAGTCTTGTTGTTCCTGCTGATCCTCCATCACCAGCACCATGGTCTGCTCCTTGGCATACAATGCCACTGTGTGGCCTTTCCTGGAATTTCTAATCTGGCTCACACCAAGACAGCACCTCAGGTAAATCACCCTGGGAAAAATTAGGGCATTTATTAAGTATATTTTTAGATTTTAATGTTCCTTTGGTCATCTTACAGATAGCCTTTGTCCAGCCCCAACAGATAGCAGGATTTTGATCTTAAGTTTTATTGACACATTTAAAACTACCATGTAGAGCCGATTACAGTTAGGAGGTCAGAGTCAAGGGTAAAGCAGTGGACATATTCTAGGATCTATAACAAATTATTTAGGTGTATAAAAGACAGCAAATTAAAGTGATTAAGTAATTTCTCAACATTTGCCTGATGGCACTAGCTAATGTAAAACCCCTTTAAAACCTTTAACTGGGTGAAGTTACTTTAACCAACCCTTGCTTGCTTGAGCCAAACAGCACAGCTTTACCAGCAGACTTCTCCATTGCTGTGAACTTCTCCTGGCTCTTGTACCACTCAAGTCGGCTCGGCCCAGTGTGACTTCCTGCTCTCAGGACAAAATATCTTCTGTGGTTCCGCTCCAGCTTCCCCAGGTATCCTTGTTTCACCACATCACTCTGCGGTCCAGAGGAGGTCATGAAGGTGCCAGCCAGAGGGACCAGAGTGTTGGAAGTCCGGCCGGTACAGAAGAGTTCCTCATAGCAGCCAGATGGAGGCCTCGACTCAACGTGATGGTCCCGAGAATCCTGGTCCTGCTCCATCTGATGATCATTCATCCAGGGAGGCTGCAGAGGAGAGTCAACTGGCAGCCATGTTTGGGTGGAGGTGACTGATGGCAGTGATCTCTTTTGGTTGGAACACCTATTGTCTCCTTCTGCCATTTCAAGCTGAAAATCTGTGACATGCACACAGAAGAAGATGAACGAGAAAATATAATAATATTCATCTTTTGCATTTCTTTGTTAAATAACACAACAACAGAGCCGTGTGTATTGGATTGACTTCTCAGTGCTGTTCAAATTGCAATTTTTTTCAAATGAGAACTTCTTCAAATTTGGAAAAGTTTCCCCACACAGGATTCTTTAATTACAACTCACCTGAAACTGACAGGTATAAACATCACACGTGGAAACATGCTCAGTATCGCCTGCTTTTCATTCCAGGCTGACAGCAGAAGTCAAACAATGATTTATAAAGTCGTTTAAAGTGACAGGTTGTAGCCAGTTTGTCAACTCAGGTGCACCCGGGGCTAATCAGTGTGGCCTTCAGGAACTCCTCGTAAAACCCAACCTCAGGTAAAGAAAACAACTCAAACAACTCACTCACTTTGCCACTACTTCCATCAGAAAAATGAAAAATATTTGTGTGTTGTTTTTTGAGTGACTAATAAAAAATGGTGCACATATTTTTGCAAGAAAACTAATAAATTCTTCTAATAATATCAATAACAATACATATAATCCAATAAATATAACAAACAGGTCCATATATATGTAAATGAATACAATTAAAACAAACTAAATTGAGTTTGCGTTCATTTAGGTTTACACTTAAAATTGAATTTTAAGAGCCATATTAAGAGCCATTCAACAAAGCAGAAAGACAATATGACCGGAACAATCTGTTTCAAAGAGAAGAACCAACAATCTGATATCATTCAACAGTTTTCTGATCTTCTCTGCTGAGTCTCTATTAACGTAATACAGTGTCAGGTGGGACGTGGTGAAATGAGGTCAAGTTAACAGACAGAGGAAGTGGTGTCTCTCATTATGGTTACAGCAGTTGATCCTGTTGAAATCATCGGGTGGAACAGTTTGATTTCTGCATCTTTCAACACTAACAGCTTCTCATTGTGCACACAGACACTGTCAGAGCAGGGTGAGTGTCAAACAACCTGGACGTCTGGATTCCCCTCACTCTCTCTCTCTTTCTCCCTGCAGGATGCCTCTCCTCCAGGGTGTCCTCTCTCAGGTCCTCAGCTGGACGGGCCTCTGTCAGGTCCTGTTTGTGCTTGGTACAGGACTAGGAGCTTTGATTGCAGCCTGGACCGCGAGGCTGCTGCTGCGACACGCCTGGTACACACACAGGCTGTCTTGCTTCAGCAAACCGCATGCAAAGTCCTGGCTTTTAGGCCACATGGGCCAGGTAGGATACACACACAAGACTGGCAAAACACACATTAACATGCATCTATATGTGAGTTCTGAGACAACGGTCATCTCATTTATTGACACACCAGGAAATCTAACTGTAAATTTCTCAGCATGACACAAGACGTGCTCAGAGTTGCAAAATATTATTGTTCCAAAATAATTTCCTTTCAATTTCTGTATGAAAATTCTTTTTTTTTTTTTTAAAGCAATGAATATCTCTTTGTGCCTCAGATGCAGAGCACAGAAGAAGGTCTTCACCGAGTGGATGAGCTGGTGCAGACGTGCACACACTCTTGCAGCTGGTTCATCGGGCCTTTCTATCACCTGGTCAGACTTTTCCACCCTGACTATGTCAAACCTCTGCTAATGGCTCCTGGTAGGTTAATGCTCCATCAGTCAAATTAAATGTGACATGTTCACATAAATTGAATTCGTTTTTTCACGCCACTGTTATTGGAGCTATTAAAACCACATTTCCCAAAGCTTCTTTTAATGCTTATTGTTCTGTTCTCCTTCCATTACATCCTTCCCCTCATGCAGCCAGCATTACAGTGAAAGATGAGCTCATCTATGACCATCTGCGTCCGTGGCTTGGTGAGTCAAAGAGCCCAGTGTTGCTCTGATGTAGTTAGTCTAGTTTAAGAATTTTTCACAGATTAATCAACACTGGTTCCATGTAACGATAAAGGAAGACGACAAAGCAGTTGAGTAATGTAATAAAACAGGTTTTTCCAAGTTTCCCATCATGAAATAAAGTCAGAGCCGTTTTATACAGCTGGAATCACAAGGTAATATTGTCGTCTAGTTAGTAATTTAACAATAATAAAGTCAGATTACAGTGATTACAATTACCGTGTATACTGTTCACTGTCATCCTCATCTCTAACCCATCTTTCTCTTACGTCACAGGACAGAGTCTGTTGGTGAGCAATGGGGAGGAGTGGTCCCGCAGGAGGCGTCTGCTGACTCCTGCTTTTCATTTTGACATTTTGAAGAACTACGTGACCAAATTCAACACGTCAACTAACACCATGCATGTAAGACACACAGCAGTGCAGGCACATAGATGCACATGAATTTCTGTTTAGAAATCAGTGCCAGTGTAAAATGTGTAAACAGCATTTAGTATCTGCAGTAGCAACTCAAAACTGATACATGCCCTGTCTCTCTCTTTCTTGTTTCTCTCTTTCTCAGGATAAGTGGCATCGACTGGTGGCAGAAGGCACAACTAACATTGAGATGTTTGACCAGATCACTATGATGACACTGGACAGTTTACTGAAATGTGCCTTTAGCTACAACAGCAACTGTCAGGAGTCAGTGAGAACAGCATCTTTACCATTGTTCACAAAAACATTCCACTTCTTTCGTGCCTCTATTTCTTGAAATATCTCTCTCTCCAGGTCATCCAGTGAGTACGTCTCAGCCATAGTGGAGCTGAGTGACCTGATAATAGATCGCCGCTTTAAGGTTTTACACCACTGGGACTGGATTTACTGGAAAACACAGCAGGGCAAACGATTCAAAAAGGCCTTAAGCATTGTGCACAGGTAGAGCACACACACAGTGCAGTACAAATAATACAGGAACTTTGAGGTCTGATGACACAGTTCTACTGCAAAATGGTGAAAACAAAGCTGTTGCTGTAATAGCTGTTGCGCAATTCTATTTGTATTATATTCTACTGTGTCAATCACAATGTACTAAGTCCCTGTCATATTGTAATGTAACATTCTTGTTAGTATCTTTTTACTGTATCATATAGAATAAATTGTGTCTCATCATAATGTATTAAATCAAATGTATCCCATAATATTCTATAATTAAGCATCATGTTCGACTGTAATTGCATCCGTCATATAAAGAAGTATGGTAAAATTATATGCTATTAAGGTAATTGATTGGTGTTTGCAGGTTTACGAGGGAAGTGGTTCAGAGGCGTCGTGCCCTGATCAGCCAACAACAGGAAACAGGAACAGATTCCACCACAGCACCACAGAGAAAAAAAGACTTTGTGGACATCATACTGCTGTCAAAGGTAGGTGAGACGAAGAAATCAGTAATCAGTGAGAAATGGAGATGACTGAAACAAAGTGAGGTGGAGGGACAGTTTAAAGTGTTTTTAAAAGATTGAAGACTGCAATGTAATTCTGTATTACTGCAGGATGAGGATGGACGAGGCCTAACAGATGAGGAGATACAGGCAGAGGCCAACACCTTCATGTTCGCAGGTGAAACAGTTTTACTCATGAATTCAACTTTCCACTTGTAAAAAGAAGAGATCTTAAAAATCTTATAATCAAACCCTCCTACTGTTTTCCACAGGTCACGACACGACGGCCAGTGCGATTTGCTGGACGTTCTATAACTTGGCTCGCCACGACCACTATCAGGAGAAATGCAGGCAGGAAGTGATGGATCTGATGCAGGGACGAGATGGATATGAGATCGAATGGTCAGAAAACACACAACCTGAATCAGTGGACATTTGATTTGCAATCCGGTTAAATGAGAAATATCTAAATGTGAATCTGCATGTGTGTGCATTTATCTAAAGGGATGATCTGTCCAGCCTTCCTTTCACCACCATGTGCATCAGAGAGTCTCTCAGGCTACACTCTCCTGTGCAGGCTGTAACAAGGAAGTACACCCAGGACATGGCACTGCCGGGGGATTGCACTGTACCAAGGGGTGAGAGGGACTCTTGGGGGATGTTGAAATAGATTTTAGAGGTTTAAATCGGTATTATTGCATGTCAGCACCACATACACCACTTCATTTCTGAAAGAGTCTATCCAGGGATTCTCATTTGCCAACCTCAACAAGGAAGTGAAACACCTGATAAACTTGTTCAGCCTTTAGAAAGTCAAACATTGAAGTAAAACTATTCTCAAAATAGCTGTTTTTTTTTCTGTTTTTCTTCACAAGGTGTCATCTGTTTGGTCAGTATTTATGGAACACACCACAACCCTGCTGTTTGGACAAACCCACATGTAAGAAAAGAAGAAGAGAAATCTTCATTTCTCTTTGGCACACTTTGGTCCCATTTGAACTGTGTGGTTTATTTTCTTTTAGGAGTTCAATCCTCTGCGTTTTGACCCCACAAGCAAAGAGGGACGTGCTTCTCATGCCTTCATCCCCTTTTCCTCAGGCCCCAGGTACTGTGTCCACATTCCAGCTTAACATTTAAGATAAACAAAAGGTCTAATAAGAACCTGTATATGTTCACAGGAACTGTATAGGTCAGAAATTTGCCCTGGCAGAGCTTCGAGTTGTTGTGGCGTTGACCCTGCTCAGGTTTCGTCTGACCCCGGGGGTGAACCCCGAACTCGGAAGCAGCAATGGAGGAGTTCGCCGTCTCCCCCAGCTCGTCCTGCGAGCAGAGGGGGGCTTATGGCTGCAGTTGGAGCCTCTGACCCCACACAACCTGGAGGAGGTGCAGGATGAATGATCCAGCAAGAAGACCCCTAAAAACACCCAGCTGGGAGTTTAGTTTTGTTCTTGTTATTGGATTTATGTGAACTGTATTATTTCTAAATGCATTTGTGACCTTTGTTTACTACAATACAATTTGTTAGGCTACATGAATCTTTTACTATGACTTGACTAAAAATGATTGTAACATAATATAATGTAATATTGCAGTTATTGTTCTAACGACATGACTTGTTTAAATAAATTCCCATCCTTAAAAATCCCTGCAGGTAGAGAAAGTGACTTTTTAAAACACGAGGACAGAATATAATTCGAACTGGGCTAGATTAGAGCCTGAATTAGGTCTAGCCAGGGTATTAGTTTGAGGCTATTGCATTACTCTATATGTAAAATAAATTTAAGGAATGAAACATATTAATTAGGAGTGTGCAGCGGAGGTTTGATTGAAGAAGTCTTGATGAGAGTATTCCTGTGTGGGCACAGATATATGGTAAACATGTTCACACACTGGGATGTCCCCACCCTGAATATTTCACCTTAAGATGGCGGTTTGTCATTTGGAAATATGATGTAATTACAGAGCAGATCCTATTGATCTTTATCTGTGTTATTAGAGAAGTGCTGCTTTGAGGTGTTCTGGCTGCAGTAGCACGTTTTGGACATTAGGGGGCGGAAGAGTGCCGTTGTGTTATTATTATTTTTACTATTTTATGTCCATTTTTCCAAAAGTAATTAGTAATTGTGTCAGTTGTGTTAGTTTCACATCAATGGTGAGTATTGAGCAACTATAAAAACATTTAAAACTATATTGTAATTATAATACATGTCTAAATGGAGGCGGGGACAAAGTAAAGACAGCTGAAGAGGCTTCACTTCAACTTTCTTTCATCTGTCGCTCCTTAACATTTAGCATTAGCATACTTGTGTTAGCTTATCGTGATGCTAGCTTGTAAATAACGTGTATTTGACATGTTTCAGGGCAGAGGTAGTTCGTTTTTCTCCTCGTTTTTGTGATTGAGTGAGGAGCTGGAAGATGTGGCGGTGTGTGGTGATGACAGTGGCCGGCTGGGTGTGTGTTTTCCTGGCTGCTGTGTCCGCAGACTCCGGTAAGTTTGTGGCTGCTAGCTAACGTTGACCTGACCTTTTTGTCAACCATGAAAAGTATGTTTGTTGTGTTAAAATGTGTTTTTATGTGCAGGTTGTGTCGCAGTATTGTAGTTTTCCATGTGCATGGCCCCACCCAGTGTAAACCAGCATGGAGATAAACGTACACATGGTTCTAATGCTGCTGCAATGTTTGTTAAGGTTAACAAGATAAAACCGATTGAATGAAGGCTACAATCTGATACTGATAATATAATGTGATAGAAGAGAAGAGAATAAAGCAGAGTATAATGTGGCAGGATGGAGCAGAATTGAGCTGCATAGACTGGAACTATACATACAATAGATATGAATAAAATAGAGCTGAAGAGAGGTTCATAAATTACATAGAAATATGTAGAAAATAGTTGTCCATCATAGAACAGTGAGGAATAGAAGAGAATACTGTATTATCACTTGATCTCCTATGTTGGCAGTACAGCACTAGTTTGAGTAAAACTTTAATGTTATTATGAGACCCTTGTGTGAAATTAGTTAAATATAATAATAACCAACTGCTTGCAAGAAGGGAGCAGCTGAATTATCATTACTTATAATCTGACTAGAATCCAGTGAATAAAAAGACTATTTAGATAAAGGATGTTTAAACATTTAAAACGGCCCACTGACCTTCTTTTTGTCCCTGCAGAGACTACAGTGTACAAGAAGGTGGGCGATGAGGTTGTCCTCCAACCAGGTACTCCCTCTGTGACTGGCACCATCACCAGCATCACGTGGAAAGATGGCCTTAATATTGCCATCGAGTGGGAAGGAGCGGAAATTGATCGTTATCGTCAGTTCGAGGGTATATTGAGCCCATTTTAGCTCTCTCTTTATAGTGTGGGAGATCGAATATGAGCTCCATTCACATGGGAGTTTTCATAGATTAGTGGTTTTTATTCTTTGTGAGACTTAAAGTTGACACAATCCTTGTTGGTGTTTGTTTAAAGAACGTGGTAGCCTGAACATTTCGAGTGGCGAGATGATAATTACAGGACTGACTCGAGATGACAGTGGATTGTACTCACCAGAAATCAACAGCGTCTTCGGCACTCCAACTCGTCTCATCGTCATCTGTAAGTGGTTACACACAGTTTAGTGAGGCTTATCAAGTTGGCAGTTTGGAGGCTGTGTGTGTTCTCCGAATTCAATTACTGATTGGTTTTAATCTGGGAAATCAGACTTAGAAAATGAAAATGCGATGTATTTCTAATTTTTTTTTTCTCAACAACAACAGCCCCTGTCCCTACACCCACTGTTAAAAAAACCTGTGATGATGAGGAGACCAGCTGTACCTTTACCTGTGATGGAAACACTACAGACGCTGAACCAGTCACCTACAAGTGGATGTCAGGTGACAAAGTGTTGACAGATTCTTCGAAGGAGCAACGCATTACAAAGGTATTGTGTACTCGAACTCTCAAATCCACATTTCATTTTCTTAAACACGATAGGTTTCTGGTTGCTTTCACATAGAAATCAAATAGTACAAAACCAGTACCAGTACTTGTACAAAATAGTACAAGTACTGGTTACAAGTCCAAAAAAGCTGGAACGCTGTGTAAAATGTAAATAAACAGAATAGAGTAATTTCAAAACAAGCTGTGTTTGCTGACAACAGATCTATGAAGAGCCCATGTAGTAATAGCTTTTATACAATCATGTAAACACTTGTTTGTTGGGAACTCTGAACATGTGGAAGGCATAAACACCAAGCAAGTTGTTTAAACAATAAATATGTATAAATCTTTGGTAATACTTACTATTTCACTCTGTTGCTAGGAGGACAGTTCAAGTATAGAGGAGTTCACTTGTGTGCTGGAGAATCCTGTCAGTCGGGCGAGCAGCCAACCCATCCCCAACCCTTTCGTCACAAGTGAGTTATTACTCTCATGGGAGCTGATTTTAGTTTTGATTTTATTTTTGCCAAAGTTCAAACCCAAATATCCTCTGATGTGTGTAAAGCCCACTTATTGCTGCTGTTTTCATTTTACAGCACCTGAAAGTCCAGAACCAGGAAATCTGAAGATTTCCGCTGGACTCACAGTCTTCATCACTTTGTTGGCCGTTGTGCTGCTCCTGGTTTTCATTCACAGATGGAAAGCAGGTGAGAACTCAGGACACTTTTTCTTGCACTTCATCAATAGCGTTTCAAATTTGTTTATATGACTTTTTTCTATATTATTTACATAAGACTTATATTTTAGTATGACATTTTAATCATTCTGTCAATTTCCTCCAGGAATGTGGTTCTTTCAAAAAGGTAAGATGTCTTTTAAAGCAATGAAAAACCATAGAGCTTCATTTCTAAAAATATATCACAGACGCAGGTGGTACACACAAAAAAGAACATCAAACTTTCTTAACATATTCTCTGCTGTAATTGTCTCCCTGTAGAATCCATGCCATGGGAAGCCGGTCAGTAACTAAAATTATACCTTTATTCCTAATTATTCCTTAAAAGTCAAACAGCTCTGACTTTTGCAGATACAACAGACTTCTTCTGTGTTGTATTTTCTGTTAATGTCGCTGTCCTGTTGTCCACTGCCAGGCTTCTGGAGCAACCAAGAGAGGCCACGTAAGTTTGAGCCTCAGTCTGTTTTCTGTATTTTCATTTGAACTTTTTATTTCTATGATGAAGAAGCTGACATTCGTGTGTGTATCATTTATCCAGGGAGAGATGCTGCTGAATCTAATGGGACCCATGCTCATCAAGACAGGGAACAAACAGAAGGTAAGATGCTACAGAAAGTAATCACCTGTTTGTCTGTTGTTTGTTTGTATTGATGGCTTTTCATTCAGGTCAGTAACCATTCTTTCCTTTTATTGGGCAGAGGAAACACCTTTGTCATAGGTGGCCAACCAACCTGTCACTGTAAAAAAAAAGATGATCCAAGAAGCTCCAGAACAAAGCTGAAAAGATCCAGAGGTTCACATGTACTTCAGGATTGGTCTGACCTGTGTTTACAGTACACATATTATTGGAACTCCCCTACTAGTCATGCTTCGGCGTTAAAATGCTAAAACTGATTATAAAGCACAAAGTGAGAGTGAAACTATCCTCAAACTACTTTATAAAAGTAGGTTTTAAATATTTTATATGTCTTTTGAAGCCAGACCTGACCAGAAATTGGTATCAAGGCGTATTCAATAAACAGATTACAATGGTCACATGTATTAAAACAACATTTAAAGACATTAAGAAGGGAAATATTAAAGTTATGTATCATGAAATAAGAACACACAAAACAACTGCAGTTACCATGCAGAATTAAATAGCCCGAAATGTAATAAGAACTGACAAAGAGAAAAGCTTTAGACTTGGAGCAGACCTCAGGTTTTCCTGAGGTTCATTCCAAATTTTCCAAAGAGGCAACAAGGGGCCTCAAAGTTCAGACAATACCAGGAAAGGCTGTGAAGAGTGCTTTCCTGTTGGTACTAGGTACCGCGAGCTCATCAAACCACCGGCTCAGGATGATTTGTGATTGGAGGCACGTCTGGTGTGGATTCCTGCGGCCTTAGTGTGAGAGAAGAGCCTGGACTGTGTTGGGAGGAACTGGACTGAGAGCAGAGGGGGGAGAAAAGGGACGCCATTGTCTGGTTTGGGCAGCCAGCGCAACCAACAAGCAAGGCATTGTACAATACTTTACTGCTGACTCCTCAGCAACAGATACTGTGTGTGAGTGTGTGTGTGTGTGTGTGGCAAATGTGAACAAAATATTATGAGATTCAAAGCTTGAACAAAGTCAATCATAAATTTTTACTTTTCTTGTTTTGTTTTTTGGGGGGTGGTTAGTGTAATTTCCCTGATCTTATTTAACCTTTGATTGTATTTTAACGTGCATTCTGCTTTAGCTTTAAATTCTGTAGAGATGCAGCTTCGTGATGCACTGTGTACTCGCAATATATGTGTGTTTAAAATGGACAGGTTGGTTTTTGCACTTAACTTTTCTATCTTCTAAAGTGTCCCTTATTCTTAGTTTTAAAATACAGTTAAAATACAATACAGCTGAAAGTATCAGGCTCACAGTGTCACTTTTAAAGGTCAAATCAGCCTTTGTTATACAGTTTCAGATTCTTTGTGACACTAGTTTTTAACATGCAGCACTACAGTCAGGAATGAGTTGTGGCACAGACATTTTTAATTGTAAAGAGCACATTTTTATACAACAGGCACTGACGTGTTAACACTCTGATAGCTTAGTATTTATTGTGGTCTGTCAGTGTTTCATGATATAAAGAATGTAGGCATATAAATGTGTGTTTTTATATGGGCTTAATAAAACCAACAGAATATCAACCCTGAATTTTACCTTTTTGTACTTTGTAAATCCACATCAAACTCTTTTGGCCAGATTTTAATTAACATGTGTCTCCTCTCTCCAACAGTAAGGTGAAGGAATACAAGTGGACCACTTGAACCACTTGAGGGCAGCAAGTCACCATATTTCACCCACATTGCTAACAGGCAGGTGTCATGTTTACTGTGGGTTACATCATTGTTCTAAAACTGCTGGTAGGAAAAAGCTGCAGCCGTTCACAGCAACACTGACAAGGTCTCTCTGATGATATATATGTTTTTGGTGGCTTGTTATAGTTCGATGTTGGCTGATGAAGGCAGAGACCTATAGCAGGAACCTTTTGCATCAACTAGCAGAACAGTCCTTTAAAAAGCTGTCGAATGAAATAGAATAACAAAAAATGTATTGGTGGCCAAACAAATCTCTGCAGATTAAGCGTTGCGTTTCACAAACCGAAGACCTGTGTTTGTACAGTGTCAGTTTAACACTTAATATGTTTAAGCTCAACAAAAGAAAGGATGAATCTGGTGTAAATGCACTAATAAATCACTGACCATCTGGGTGAGCAGCTGAGTCATTGCTTACTTAGGAGCTGAGGGCTAAAGGGCAAGAGACCACTCACTGTCCAACAGCAAACAACTCACACAGGCAAAGTTTTCCATGTTTCCTTTTTGTGGATATTAGATTTATAGACATAAAGTTAAACCCACGATTTCTGGGGGAAAGAGAAACCAGGTCTTTAACATGCCGGGTTAGAAGAAGTAGAATAATCCCAGCAGGGGGATCACGTCACTGTTCAGCTGTAGAAACAGTCCAGATTAAAAAAATTGACCTCCTACTAATAAAAGCAGATAAACAAATGAGAATCAAAGGGCTCTTCATACTGTGAGCAGCAACTGCAGCTGACCAAACAGCTCACATCCACAAAGCCACATCTATTAATCTGGTAGCTCAAACAAGGAATTATTAAAATGTAAAATAACCTATTTACTTGTATAATTGTGTGCTGAGTGAAATTGTGTATTGGACATTTTAATTTACGCCATAAAATATAAATCATCCTTTAAATCTGATTGACACATTTCAACATCAAAGTCAAACTTACCTTATGTCAGTTTATGTTAAACTTGTTCTCCACCCTTAATAACTGCCTTATTGAGCAAAAGTATTTTGATAAGTAATGAATACAATATCTGGTTTAGAGGAGAATCCTCCTCCTCCCCCCAAAAAAACAAGATTTTCATCCGCCAATCGTAATTTATTTGTAAATAAAAAATAAACATCTGATTAACGTCAGCCTTTTCCTTTTTACAGCATTCAGACAGGTTCACAGTCATTTCTCAGCAATTATTTCAATCAAAATTAAAAAATACCAAAAAATATCTAAGCAGTTGAAATTTAAGTACAATCCAACTCAAAACTCAGTGACTACTGATCGTTCTTACAATGGAGATATTGTAAGAAAGAGCTTCTTGATTCAAAAAAATCTAAGGGCCATATTTGCCTTTTAAGTAAGCAAATGGACATTTTTATAAAACCTACTAAATACTTGCATTGAAGTTCTTGTTGCATCACATCACACTGTGTTCCTATGTCCTCTGCAGGACCGAGACATGTGCTTCCTGCAGTTTTTGAAAATAAAGATAAACCTGGTTTTAGGTGCTGGAGCCCTTCTTGGGCGTTGGACATTTTCAAATTAGCAGCAAGAATATTGACTAAGGCTTTGTTTTGCATTCTGTTAGGTGGTACCAGATATCAAGATACTGTTGAAAATCAACACTAAAAAAGAAATATCAAATTTCTAATAACCAAATTCAGTCGTGCATTTAGACCACTTGGCAAATGAGGGTATATCCTTGTAAAAATGTCATCACTTTCATGGATTACTCCTCTTAGGCAACACATTCCGTAGCCTGTTTCAATGCATCAAATATGGATCATTTCAAATGTTCTGACACTGCTGGGTCTACATTACAAACTTTAACAGCATTAATTAATATAACACTATATATATAATTTAACTGCAAAAATCTGCAGTTTACAGCTTCAAATAATACAAAAATGCTGGGGGAAAAAAGATGCCCTTCATAGTCTGATTATATTACAGTGCGATACGATTATCGATACAGATAGCTATCTAAGTTTCATATAATATACAATCATGGCACTGTAACATTAGAAACAATAGGAGTGTCAATGAGGAAAATGTGTGATGTCAAACCTGAAAATGCAGACTGTTAAAGTCATATTTAGTGATCACATAGTAATCATGAACTTTCGTTTGAAGGGAAAAGTCACTGTCACTGAACAGGACAGTTCAGCGTTTCACAAATTCACAACAAATGTTTCCTGCACAAAACACAATAAGCAACTCAATTCTGGCCATTAAATGAATGGTCCCTCTCTGTGATGAAGATAATTTGCCACATATGAAAGCATAGCACCACTTAGTGCTTTAAAAAAAATTAGCATTTACTTTATATCAAAACATCAGAAACAAGACCCCTGCAGGTTGTGTCACTGGTGTAGTGCAGGAGCTATAGGTAGCAGATGAGGCACTTCTATGATTAAGGCTCAGGAGCAAACACTGAAAAACCACTCCAGCTGCATCAGGGATTAAAATAATCGATCCCACTGAGCCAAAACTGGGATCTAGATAAGTGAAGATGTTGACTGAAAGACACAGTTCTTGTCGTTATGCATTGGCGCTTTTGCCGTTAGACAAGGTTTCTGTCTCCGAACTTGCAGCCACAGGATGCAGCTCCGTGGGCTCGGCCTGTTCGTTGGTCCTGCCTCCTCCCCTGGGCTGGCTTCTGCAGTGACGGATGATGACCACAGCAGCACCGATGGAATAGGCGACAGTAAGAATGGTGAAGTAAATGAAGTACACCAGGAACTGTAAGAGAAACAGAGGCATTCGAAGTCTGATTTAAGATCTGTGAGATAAGATGTAAGATAAATCAGTGACACACATCAATCAATATCATTATATAACAAGATTCTGTATCTCTACACCTGCTCAAATGTTTGCCACTTTTTCTCAATTGATCTCAAAAGAACTTTTTTCCAAAGCAGATAGTTTGATTTGGCATAGCAGGAAAGCCACAGGTGGAACTAATGACTCTAATGATGGCTCTATTCCAGCAATTACCGTACGGCAACACACCAATTAGTGTTATTTATTACACCTGGGTCTGACAAGCCAGAAGGTCTCCTGCAATATTGGTCTAATCAGCTTTTATTTTACCCTGTCAACCCCCTGTGTATGCATAATACTCTGAGGTATTAAATGATCTTTTCACCTGAGAGTGCACGTCCAACGCCAGGCCTCTCTTGTCAGCAAATATCAGGTTGATGATGCTCTTCAGTATGGTCCCCAAAAAGGTGTTGATGCCAAACACTAAGGCGCAGAGCTCCTTGGTGAGCGAAGAGGCTATTTGGAAACTATGAAGAGACGATAAGAGCAGATGGATTAGTACTGCACTCCAGTTTCAGCTACATCTAACAAAGCTGTTGCAATCACAGCCACACTCAGCTGAGTTGGACTGAAACTTTAGTAAATGAGTATGTGAACAAGTAAAGTCTTCGCGCACTGTTAGTTCATAATGTGAAGTCAGCTTTGGAGGTTATTCAAGGACAAACATGGTTCTGCTGTCACATCAGCAATCTTAGCTGTGGCAAAACTGCACATTTCACAGGGGTTTTAAACATGGTCCCAATAATACATTTGTTTTGCTTGAAAATAGCTGCAGTTTCATTTCCTGTTTATTTCCTGACTTGTCATTGCAGCTGTAGTCTAGCTGCTGAACTTCTTTCTCCAGTTGTGGTTAACCTTTGACCTATCCTCTAGCGGCAGCAAGTTTTCAATGGTGAAGTGAGACATGGATTTTGGTGAACCTATGATCTTTGCCCTAATAATAAGAGGATATGACTTCCTGTTGCACCAGTTCCAACTCAGGATTTGGAATATACTTTGTATATAAGGCAGGTTTTGTAGTTTCAGATTTAGACAGTAAATATATTTTATTTTTTACTCACGTGGCAATAGGCACCAGAAACTGGTAGAAGCCTCTGAAGAGGACGTAGGCCATGTAGCAGACCCAAATGTTGTCTGTGGTGCCCATGAGGAGCAGCAGACCTGCCTGCAATGCTGTGATCGCACCGATGACCAGCTCAGACCAGATGTTCCACCGAATTTTCACAAAGCCTGCGATGAAGGACATCACAGCACCTGCCGAAACAAACACATCGATCAAGGTAAAAAAAACAAAATTACACATCTCTGGTCACAAGACATTGTGGAAACCAGACACTTGCTCACTATTCTGCAAAAAAGTGTTGGCGTGTATTTTATTTTTTATTACTGCCACTTTTTCATGATGTAAATATCCTCACTTCACTACAGAAATTCTAACTTGGGTGTACAGTCTTGTTTTATTAATCTATTACTAAAACGAAATAGTTTTTTATAGTCCAGAAATGTCACTCTGTTCTCCTGTCATCAATACTAATAACTCATTAACCCCTGCCACTGTGAGGAAGATTTTTCTCTTATCTTTTAACCACTATCAGATTTTGCTTTCCATGTCACTTTTACTGCTTGCACATGACATCCAGGTTATTTAAACAACTGCTCCCTTTGTGCTTTACAGCCTTTTAAAGGGCAATTACTGATGCATAAACCTGATGTAATCACAACAGAATACAGGTGGGAGATCAATGACACAACCCTCTAACTACAGGTGAAAAAAGTGCACTCAGGTTATGTTGGGTTTAGGTTTAGTTCCCCAAAAACAAATCCAGAAAAAGGGAAGAACTCCAGTGATAAATGTTGTAAATGTTGTGGAATAATGGAACTCAAGAAAATGAGCCAAGTCTTGAGGTGATTCTTTCACTTTTGTTTTTACCACCGGAGTGTTGACTGTCTCCTGAATTTGTTTTGAGGAGACAAACACGTGATTAGCTTCATAGTTTTGACTTCTCCAATCTACATGGGAAATTTTTATTCAGATGTTTACCTGATTATATGTTTTGAGAGATTCATGACTAATATTTAATGTAGGGCTTCATTCACCAGTCCAACCAGTGTTTTATATGACAGCAGTTCCATAACATACTTGTGCCATGAAAAAAGCCAACTCTTCAACTGAACAACTTTGACAACTCTGAGCATAAATTCCTGAGTCAACATTTACTCGAATGTTTTCACAGCAGATTGTGCAATAAAGCCACTAAAAGATAAACACTTCCTTCCTGCTAAAGGACTTATAATATTTTGTTGTTGAGCACAGAGTTGTCCCTTTTATTTACATCTAAATTTAGACAGCAAGCAGGAGTTGCATGCCAAAGTGAATAAGCATGGGGCACTGTGAAACTGAAACCCAAATGCTGTCTGAACACTGCGCATAAAACACAGATAAGATAGCAAAAACCCAGCATTATTCGTTCAAAGTGTTGTAGCTCCAGAAATGTCTCACTCAGTAGGGTAGAAGCTGCCTCCACTCCCCCGTTGTAAACGTGCTTGTTCTCAGTGGCCGGGTAGACTTTGTTCCACAGGATGTGAACGTAGAACAGCACCAGGTAGTACCCTGTGGAGTTGAACACCCACCACAGGGACCAGAGCCTCAGGTTGGGTTTCCTCACCACGTTTCTCACCTCAAGCAGCATCTGCACCATGACAGAATCCCTCCAGCGGGACGCAGGCTGCGGGGAGGCTGCAGAGGATGACACGTTGTCATTCGTGTTCATTTTGTCCAATTCGGATTTGGTGGCTACAGCTGCCAGTTCCTTTTGCTCCTGATTCCGCATCCGGTTGAAAAACAGGGAGCGTTTAGGCCAGGGCAGGCACAGCGAGAGCAGCAGGGCAAAGCTGACGAAACCCAAAGATATAGCATTGAGAGTGAAGAAGCTAATGTTGCCTAGGGACAAACAGAGCTGACCCATAACCGAGCTGGTGAACACCCCCAAGAGGACTGCAGAGCGCGAGTATCCGGCCACGCGCTGGTAGATGGCCGGACTGACCAGAGAGAAGATGTAGGAAGAGTAGGCCACGCGGCAGGCCATGGTGATGCCATAGAAGAACTCCATGAATTGCATCTCGAGGAGGGTGGTGCCCAGGAGCAAAATGAGCCAGATGACCACCTGGCTGATGCTCTGGATGATCAGGACCGGCTTGTAGCGCAGAAGATCCGTCAGCAGGAAGGCCGGCACCAGCACGACCATGTAGGAGTACGTCAGCACGGGAGTGATCTCATTGGTCACCTGAAAATGAGAGTTAAGTCAATCAATTAAATTTGGATGAAAGCTCCAGTTTTAGCTCACAAAATATGAGCTGTACAAACTTCTTTATGCTAGTAGGTTACTTAGTGTCCCCAGTCAGGTTGGCCCAGAATCCAATAAAACAGTTATTGACATTCAAGGACCTTTATCACAGTATTATGACCACATAACCATAACTGCAAGCAAACTGAAATTGAAAACTGACATGATTTACTGCCATTTTTGTTTTACTTCTGTAAAGAGTCTAGGATTGTAACTAATTACTATTTTCCATTTCACAGAGCCCAAAAAGACATTATAAATTTATTTATTATTTAAACCACAGTCATAACACTGTGGGTTAATGTACAAATTATAGGCTTATCAATGAAGACTAATAACTGTGGACTAAATTGACCTCATAAGTACAATTAATAAAAAATGGTGTATTTATCTAAATTAATTAAAAACACAAATTGTTGCATTACAGTTTTACAGTCTTGTTCTTGCAGAGACAGCATTTATTCTTCCAGCAGATGACCTTTGGTTTTAATGATTGTAAATATGACTAAGAACAATTTGGTGCCATGATCAGGAAATATTACGTCTTATCTAACATTAGATAATAATATACACATCACCATATGAAGTTAGGCAACATGACGCGAATTAATATCACAGAATAATGTGTGTAAAACCCAACCAATGTGTGACACTCTGGCAAGTAATCAACTTTTGGTTTTGGTCAATTTAGAAAAAAGAAAAATAATTATCTGACAATATAGTGATCTCAACCCAATCTACTGATGACTCTGCAGTCAGTCCTCAGCTGTAAACCTGCAGAAGCCTATTACACTGACCCACTTTGGAGGAATGTGAACTTTGGCCACAGTTAACTCCCCACAGTGGAACTCATTCCTTCTGCTGCTTAATGAGTTCTTGACTGTATGGAGAAAATCTTTTGAAGGAGTCTTACAGGTTAACTTGGACTGAGTCACCATTAACTTCTGTACTTTCTGGACAGTCTCCTGGACATGAGCCTGAAGTGCAACTCCGGAAACTTTTGTCAGTAATAATACGATAGTCCAGATGTGATTGCACTTGTTTACTTTTCCTTCACACAAAGACATGCACAAAAGGAACACACTAACCTGCTCCCTGGTGAAGTTCTTCTCAGGGCTGAGTAGATATGGTGTAATGAAAGGCTCCCCGGGCTTTACCGACGCCATAAAGCCATAGAAACATAAGAATATCACGGCCCACTTCCACTTTCTGGGCTCCTTGATTTCCTCTGGGGGACCATCGGAGGGGGGTAGAGCCTCAGAAGCAGAGACAGCCATGTCTAGGCCTCCGTCTTCATGTCCTCCGTTGTCTTCAGATACAAGCACCTTCAGGACAGACTCTTTCTGCTCCTCTGATATGTCCCCACTTCCTACTGTGTCTTCTGCTACCATTGTGTCAACTTGTTTATGGACCACTCAGTAATTTGTTTGACTTGAAAAGCTGCCGACTTCCTACTTGAAACAGACAAAACCCAGCAGTCCGGGTAGAAAACTTCAATCGAGCTGTGGTCTCCACAAACACTTTAACAGGGTGATGACAGTGTAGTTAAAATGCTACATGCTGCTGTTGGCGTGTAAGAGAAAATGTTGATCTTTGCTCCTTTCCACTCGGTGACATTTTCTGACAGCAAGCTATCCAGCAGCTGGGTTTGTGGTGATTGTTAACCTGAAAAGAAAACATGTTGTCAGACGATTTGACACCTTGCAGCTGACATTAAAGCAGGGCTGTGTTATTTACTTAGGAAGCAACATTTGAGGTAGACCACAACAAGTAACTTTAACTCAAACAAGGCAACCATTTACACTTATAATTGATGATATATTCAATCTTAAAAAAGAAATCCTAAAAAATGGCTATAATTGCTCTGAACTCAAACAAGTGGGGCTATCTGTCAGATAAAGCAGGGGCATGCTTGGACAAATATTTCCAGGTAGTGGTACTTTCTAAAGAATGACATAAGTGAAAGCCAGACACATAAACACACAGTTTACTCTTGAGGAATGAATTGCATGACCTGAGTTAAGTGCAAAGTTTTCAATAGGCAACGCAAACAAGTTATACAAGCCAGCCATTGGGTAACAGTGTTAGCATAGCAGTGCTTCATTGACTGTTATGCTAGCTGCTATTGTGCTAATCCTGGCTGTGTTTGGGTTTGAGTGTGTGTGTGATAACGACACAGACACAGGCTTAAAAATCAATTCACGTCTCAATATAAGCTCCAGGTGCCAAGTTACAGCTAGCTAGCAACCAGGCTAACTGTACATAGATATGAAAACAATGCATTCCTGAAGGTTTAGTTAGCACAATTGAATAAAAATCTTTACAGCAAGTCACCGGAAGCTCATTTAGCAACAGCAAGCTGGTTTCCCCGTAAGTTAGCACTAGTTTATTTAACTTATTCTTTTTTAGGGGACACAAAATTGAGCAACATACCTCGTGTGCTCCATCTGAATCTGCAGTAGTTATAAGCTCACTGGTCTCTCGTCGCGTTGACTTCTGGGAAATATAGTCCTGCAGTCTTACTTCCGCGACAAAGCTGCTAAACTTAGCACAGGGGAATAAATTAAACAGATTTTCTTTTCTGATTTTTAAAAAATAATAAAAAATCACAGTAAGATAATTGACCTGGACAGTACATGTAAACGACTATATTATACAATTTTTACATTTTTTTCTTTAGTGAGTGTTTTGCGCCTCATGCTCGCCATCTGTTGGACAAATAATGTTACAGCGTGTTTGTGCAAGTACAGTTTACTACTACTACTGAAACTTTAATAATAATAATTTTAATAATAAAGTGAAAAGAGAAAATTAATACATGGATACATGTTGTAATATAATATTATGATATATAACATGTTGCAGAACAGTATTATAGTCTAGTAGTCTAACCCATTAATACTGTGAGGTTAAATTATTATGCTCTGAAAAATGAGTAATAAATCACTTCTGTCAAATTCTTGTCAACTTGCTAACTTTCCAACACTGTAAATAGATCATTATTACTGATACATTCACATGGAAATAGTATTTTAATGTTGCATCTGGTCATGAAAGCTTTCCCTCTAAAATTTACAGGAGCATAAAAGTGGAAGCATAAAGTATTGTTACATATATACGTACAATTACCTACATACTGAAGTAAGTACTTGAGGTACTTGCTGCAGATGTCAGGTTGGAGATGAAGGGGACATCAAAAGATGGAGTTTATTTTCAGCGCCACAGGATTTGACAGCCAGCAGAGGACGCTATTGCATCTATACTGTGAGCAAATCCAAAAGATATACTCAGTACTCTGATGTAATGAGCTCTTATTACATAACTGCAGGTGGGTAAAATGTGTGGTATGGTTTTGACAGGTCAGCAGTCATTACACGGAGCTATACAAAAACAGTTCTAAGGCAGATTGGGAGCCACGTGTAATAAGGCTAAGGTTCTGGACCATTTGTTTCTTCATGTCAGGAACTCTTTAGAAGAATAGTATACTAAAATTCTTAGGACTCATACAAATCTAATAAAAGAAAGTGAGAGAAGTTAAGTATTAGTATGAACAATATTTTTGAATGAGGCCCTTATTCTTCTGTACAATGTCTAGCCTTGATATTGCTGTCATATTTAAGGATAATATTTAATATAATTATTTGTACATTTGAAAATGTTTATGTAGGATTCAGTCTTCATTTTAGGATGTAGTTATGTTTGCATCTAACACATGGTGACATACATGTCATGTAACTCTGAATCAGGCCATGTAATTCATTAACAGCTTGCACAAAGTTCCTGGTCGATCGTGGGAATCTGTAGTTTTGTTGGTATGCTGTAAATTTTCATAAATGCTCAATTACTCAAAGGACCCCACTTACTGCACTGCACATACCAACAATTATGACTGTCACAGGGTCAAAGAATCTAACTGAACAAGAAATAGCTTGAAATGGTAGTTTGTGAAGAATGTTTCCCTGCAATGATGAGCTCTTGTTCACTGAAACTCACTCAAATGAGAGAGATTATCTATGTGAATTATGAGAGATGTCTGCAACTAAGAGTGGTTGCCTGAAATGACAATCGATCTTGTTGGTGGATTTCAGCTCTGCATGCAACACCATCATCCCAGGATGCCTCAGCACCAAACTCACCCAGCTCAGTGTGCCAGCTTCCAGATGTCATCATCACTTCCTGACTGACAGGAGGCAGCAGGTGAGGCTGAGGAAAATCATATCCAGCATCCAGATAATCAATACTAGCATTTCCAGCATCATATATTCAGTTATATTTTGCATGTTTGTCACAAACGTCAGTATTTTGTCTAGTCAAAAACAGAAGACAGATGAGTTATTAATCATTTTATTGGTTAGAAGGAGCCTGTGAAGTCAGTGCAAGGAAAATTGCAAAGCCTTTTATTTTTCATTTATTAGTCTGAAATGTCAATAACATTTTAAACATTTTACTGAAAAATTTGGTTTATACAAACTTTATAGCACATAAATACATAGCATATTTACATAAACACTGAAACATCAGCTGGATGATAAAAACATACTTCACTATTCTTTGGTTATAAACACTAAAAACAAAGACTTTATTACATGAAAGACTGAAAATCTGAAAGGTTTAAATAGTGGATGTACAGAGCAGTAAATGCAATATATATCAGCCCACAAATCAAAAGTAGAAAATGTGAGACAGTAAATAGAGACATGAAAGGGACGTAACTTGTGGTAAATCATTTTATGTTGACCTCATTTTCTGACTGTGTCTCTCAAACTAACATTTTCCTGAACAATGGAAATATACATTTTCTCAGAACATCTTGTACTTGTCATAACTTTCCTTTTTTAAGAGCATGATTTGGGAGTGCATCTTCCTTTCTGGACCAAAGCCTATGGATGTAGGCTGCATATTTAAAAAGTCCAGTGAGGTTTCAGAAAACAGCTCCGTTGCTCTCTGAGGTCTGAGATGTGGACCTGCTGAACTTTGACCCCGACATCCTTTCCTGTCTGGTTCTCCTGTGAAGAAGCTGCATCATATTTTTCCTGAACTTCTCTCCCATGAAGGCATAGAGGACAGGGTTGATGCAGCTGTGGAGCAGAGCCACGTTGTATGTTACAGACAAAGACATGGTCACTGAAGTCCTCACAGCACAGTCAAACGTTACCAGATCGGCCCTCAGGAATGTGTCCGCTATCAGGCTTATATGGTACGGCGTCCAGCACACTAGAAACGCAATCACCACGACTATGATCACCTTCATGGCTCGGTGCTTCTGGAAACCTCGAGTGAGCAGCAGCCTTGCGATGGTGACAGTGTAGCAGATGATCATGATTTGCAGGGGGATAAAAAAGCCAAAAACATGGCAGAAAAGGCGACTGGCAAGCCTCCACGCGGAGGCCCTGCCGATGTCATAGTTTTGAGCGCAAATCATCCTCTGTGACCCATCGTTAAGCTTGATGGCATCATTGAAAAGTGCAGGTAGAGCAAGGGCCCCGCCGAGGGCCCACACTGCTGCACAGAGAAACCAGCTGCGCATCCTCTGACTGCTCCTCAGACTCTCCCTGGCTCGCACAATCACAAGATAACGGTCGATACTAATGCAGGCCAGGAAGAGGATGCTGGTGTAGAAGTTTGCTTCAGTGACGAGGCTGAGGAACTTGCACATGAAGTCTCCAAAGAGCCAGCCTTTAACCAGTGCTGCAGCCCAGAATGGGAGGGTTAGGGCCAGCAGACCGTCTGCTATTGTCAGATGAAACAAGTACACATCTGATGGAGTCAGCGCCTGTCTGCGGGTGCCGATCACCCACCCCACTAAAAGGTTTCCTGGTATTGCCAGTATAAAGATGGTTACGAGGAGGACACCCAGTGTCAAAGCTACTGCAGGATCCAGCGTTTTTCTCCGACATGATAACGTTTTTGGATCCACAATGTAGGGTGTTTGATTTTCGGAGATGGTGTAGTTCAGGTAGTCCAACAAATCATCATCAAATTTAAAGGTGATCGACATGACTGTGGATGGAAAACAGACTGATGTAGTGTGAGTGCACAATCATAGCAGTAAAAACACATTGATTCAGCGATGGAGATTTTAAGCTGCATAATTATCATTTGAAACCCTGTATATTCTGTCTCTGTTGTTTGGCATTGACATTTCACACAGTTTGTGGGAGCCAAAATTATATGAAACTAGCCTCTCATTTAACGTACCAAATACAATTACTGACCCTAACTCTCTTTTTTTTCACCAATGAGATGAAACTAACTCAGGCACTCACCTTGTGCACTGGCTTCGCCGTAGCTTTCAAAGATGACAACAGACACTCAAATGAACCTGTGCTGAAGCAAATCTATTTAAGTGTGATACAATATGTGTTTTTTTATGGAGAGTTGGGCCAATGTCCTGCTTCCTTCCCTAGTACATTACTGCATGTGTGTGTGTCATCAAATATATTTGGTGCAATAGATCTTTCTCACAGAAGACATTGCAACATGTGACATGTAATGAAAAACACAAGTGTAAAAAACTGTCAAAATGACACTACTAATGTGACAAGAGGTGAGATTTGTGAGACCAGAATTAGGAAGAATACAAAACATAAAATTATCCAAAAAACATGTTTTTAAAAAACCCTGCAAACAACAACATAAAAGCAGGTAAAATAAGATTAAAATAAATCTTATTTGGCAAATGAATTGTCATCAATTGTTAAAAACTGAACTCAAGATTTTTAGAAAGGTTATTTGAATATGAAAGTGATAGATTACAGAAATGATCAGCCAGAACTAGATGGTTAATCGTCAATACACTCGACAAACTTTGTTTTTGTCCTTAATGAATGTTTTGGAATAACTGGTTCTGCCTCAGGCTTCTGAACCTGTTGCAAGTCATTGGGTAATTGAATGTGTGGTAAGGTGTTTTACAAATCAGCAGGTCAGGGTGTCAGCTCTGAAACTTTCTGGAAATGAAATACTTTGTTCCTACTCTTGCTGTTGCAAAACTCTCTTGTTCCCACATTGTGTTGGCTGTTAAAATCAGTAGCCAGGTATACAGTTTTTATTACAGCTACAAGTTGAGATTGTTGTTCTTTCTGTGTTTGTGATCAGAAACAGTGTTCCAGTGAGCGTGCAGAGGAAAAATGTCAGTAATGGCAAGCTGATAGAAGGTCTGCTCCTCCACAACATCTTAAAGTCAAGTTAGTGTGCATTCAGACACAAAGATGTCTCCTCTTTGTCTCCATAAATCACTCCATTCAGGTTCTGAAAGCAGAGATGCACAATTAGCAATATATCAGTATGGTGCATAATTACTGTCTGCTCTACAGGTGTCACAGACCTGTAAGTAAACACAGACATAAAGGCTCCACAACACTAAATGACAGTAATGTCACATTGTCAGCCTCCAGCAGGAAGCATGAAGATCCTCAAACAAGAAGGGCCTGTTCTCTGTTTCAGGTTGCTTGAATAAACACTGTTTGGGTCAAGTGTGTGTGTGTGTGTGTGTGTGTGTGTGTGTGTGTGTGTGTGTGTGTGTGTGTGAGATCAATCTTATACTTTAATAAACTCAGAAAAAATGACTTGAAAATGAGGAAAGCAGCATGAAGCAAAAGTAAATATTGCAATGAAATATTTACCTTCATTAACTTAAGGTGACTGTATCTGAAACGAAATTCTTCTTTGAAAAAAAAAACAGTTTAATGTGAAAAATTAACTCACACTGAAGTAAACAAGAGTACAAAAAATACTACTATAATAGCCTTAGTGTTATTGTTATTATTGGATGCTATATAAAACCTCACAGTTCCTAAGAATGCGTCTAATTGGAATCACCTACAGCTGGGATCTGTCCTTGCACATGTTGTTTGTTGCAATATCACCTGAGTTTGCCCCCACAAACCACAGTATCTTTCAGTGCAATGTGTAAACAATAATATGAATCTTCTTGAGAACTTTGGAATTTGAGACCCAGTCCCCTTCTCTGGAAATCCTTGATTGACATCGGGATTATCTTTTCATCCTGTTCCAGTGAAGAGGAAATATGAGCCCTCCAGCAGGCAGATTGTCCTCATTCCTTTATGTGTTGAGGTCAGAGGTTGTGAACACGGCCCACAATGTCAGTGTCTCATCATGTTTGGTTCTAAAGTTACACTGAAAAATGGAGATGATTCATGCAAATTATGAGGCTGCAATCTCTTTAAAACCACACAACAACTCTGTCTGGAATTTAGTTTATGTTGGGAGTGGGCCAGTGTCCATGTGTTTGTGTCTATAACTATTTTTATGAGTTTCACTATTTGACAAGGCACCGCCTTAATTGAGACATTAATTATTTGGAGATAAACCCCTTGAGATGCACCATCTCCTTTTCAGATGCAAAAACATGATAATTAACAGACAGTTAAACTGACGATAAATAGAATAATAATAACAATGATAACAAATTAAACAATCAAGTGACACAAAACAGTCAAAAGGAACATACACAGAGATTTGGAGTTATATACTTCTAATATTTTTTTACTTACTAGTTACTTGACAAGTTTGATATTCAAACAATTGCTGAACATTTAACATTAGAAAAGAAGAAGAATATGAAATATTTGTCATCTTATTAACCTTAGAATAGTGGTCATACTATAGACTTATGGGACTATTATAAAATAAGAAATGAAAATATAAAGAAATAACTATAAGTATAGGGGGTTCTGTTTATAGCTCTTTTTGTGTGTTTGTTTACCGGGATAAAGCTAATCTGGAAGATATGTACTAAATAATTCTGAATTTTTTTTTTTTTTTTGACAAAATAACTGAGAGGCTCTGATTGAATTTTATGAATGATAGTTGAGGGTAATTTATAATGTTGTGTTCAATAAAATGTATACATGTAAACATGTATTCTTTTCTAAACTATACTTTGTATATTTGGACACTATTTTTAAAGTTGTGTTTGATGCAAAACTATAGAGATAAGCTCTGTCATCCATTAATTCAGTGCCCGGCCAGTTTATTTCCATCCAATCTGCCTCAATTATCAATGATTTCACTATGATTTTATTACAGGCAACATTGCGGGCATCCTCATCTTATGGGGTCCTGAGTGTAAAATACGCGGAAGCGACAGGCGGAAGGAGCCTCGGCGGAAGCGGTTTGGTCTGTCAAGGGAGGAAAAATTTGCAGAATTTGACACAAAGAGGTTAATCCCACCGACTAACACCGATCATTCCCCCTTTTCCTCGACACCGGCGTCCGCTGCGATGATCCTGTTAGAAATCAATAACCGCATTATAGAAGAGACGCTGTCGCTGAAGTTCGACGGCGCATCCAACGGGTGAGGAATCATTGTTGCACCTGGCTAGCGATGCTAACGTCAGCTAGCTTCCCCTTTAGCGTTACACTGAAGATGATGGCTGCATTAAATGAAGCAACGGGGGTGATTTCGGATGCAGCTGTTAAACGTTTGCAGCTTTGCACAAGTCAACCATGTAGTGTTATTTGATCTAAATAAATGCTAACATACAGACTGAATTAGCTTGCTGCTACCGTGACTGGTTTGCCTGAAGCTGGGGTGTGTCTGCACGGTCCGTGTGGGTGCCAGGATTTGTAGCCCCACATTTTTATCTCCCCTGGCGCTTCCCACACAATCAATGCAAGCAAAATAACAAAACATTGTGGATTGTTATGCTCCTACTCATCTGCAAATACTAATTTAAACATTTTTAAAAGCTGTACGAGCTACTATAGCAATAACGTAGCTAGCCGATCGCTAATGTTTATGGCTAGCTTCCTTATAATTAACAGTCGCACTGTTGGATATCCTGAATCATACACATATATGAATACCTCAATTAGGCATAATTGAAGGCATTTGAACTGCATTAACCAGGATGCAACGCCAATTATACATATTTGGATTACAGGAGTACAGTTTTGGACCCAACAAGACTGTCAAGATTTCAACATCTGCTAATTTTCGGGGTCCTTTCCACACCCCATTAACCACCAACCACGGTGTTGCAACATATATTACACTCAAGTTGGTATTTCCGCTTAATAAAGGCCATTTATTTGCTGTACATAGGAGCAGTTAGCGGCTACTTGTTAGCTAACTATCGCACTTCTCTCCAGCTTCCGCATTCCTGAAGTCAAGCTGAGTCAAGTCTGCCGAGTGTGAAATCTGGACAAGCTGCTGCAGCATCCACCTTTAAAGAATTCTTTTACTCCTGTGTACCCCAAATATAGTGGTTTTCTGATTTATGAAAAGACAGTGCCGTCAAGGTGATTTATTAAAGAAGAAAATCCACCTTGTTTTAGCTTGTAATCAGAAAATAAATACTTTGTGTATTAATAAATGGGGTTATGTCATGTTTTGTGTAACTAATAGTTATCATCATCATTGATTTATTGATTGATTTATTATGGTCATTAATTTATAGATTTATTTTATGCTCTGTAAAATGTAATGCTTACCGAAAGCTGAGGGTGACACTTTAAAAATGCATTTTCCCACCAACAGTGCCAAACCCAGAGTTTATCAAGAAAAGCACCAAATCTCCATACTTAAGGAGTTGGAAGTCTGGATTAATCCACTAATTGATTAATGATATCAGCACTACCATGTGTCTCATGCTCTGTTCATGTGAGGGAAAGTTTTGGTCAGACTGAGCTGTACGATATTATGTGTATGTGTCTCATGCAAATAACTTTATTTTCTTCTTGCAGAACTAAACCGGAGGCTGTCGATGTGACATTTGCAGGTGAGATTATATGGCACCTTATCTAACAGCCTGCTATATATTGGGTGTAGTTTCTTGCTTCACAGCTTGGTTGCAGATATAGATTCGACATGAAGTCTGTTTTCAAGCTCTATGAATATTAAAATGTTCTAAGGCTGTAGCAGGAGGCGATACTGATATTTAGCTGTGCTCCCTGCTGCTGTCATCATACCAGTTATCTTCCTATTATGCAATTAACCTGTTGCACATGGTCAGCCCTGCCAGTAATCACTGCTAGATGACACAAGTTGTTACATCTCGCATGTGAAAATGACTGAAAAAATCTTAAGGTACTGGCACGAATTGAGGTCACCAATTTAACATGACACATTTGTCCAAGTACAAAATGTGTCAGTGTGTCAGGTTGCCAGAAGTTAAGGGTCAGGAGATTGCCCTTCATTAATCACCATCGTGTTTTAATCTCGGCTGCAGATTTCGATGGCGTCTTGTACCACATCTCCAACCCCAATGGGGACAAGACCAAAGTGATGGTCAGCATCTCCTTGAAGTTCTACAAGGAGCTGCAGGAGCATGGGGCTGACGAGGTACGACACACACACACACAAAGGGAGAGTGGAAAATGTTTTTCTGTGCTTGCCCAGACAGAAACAGGGCCTCAGTAACAGTCACTTCTGGGTGGTATCACATTTAAATACCTTTTTTCACAACCTTCAACACATGTGCAGCTACTGTATTTAAACATCTGACACAAACTAAGGTGTCTGCAAATCCTGGAAAAACCTTACAGTGTCTGAAAATATGTTCTAATGTTCCAAGAGCTGAAATGTTCTTATTATGATATTCTTTTAGGTCTTTAAACTTGAGCTTAAAAGTTGTGTCTCACACTGATTCACTGTTTCACTGGTAAGAAAATACTAAAAAAAAACATTGCCACTGAAAAGTCCAGGAGAGAATGCTGATCAGGTTGTTTTTTGTCAGGCCAATTTGAAATAATAATCTATTTTTAAAAAGCTGAATGAAGTTATGATTGTGATGTGCACGCACACACACCTCCACCACAAGAGCTCTGTTGCCATGTAAGGAAGAAAGCAGCTGCAGAGGCTTCTGGCAGAAACAGGAAGTGAGCTTGTGTGACTCACCCCAGGCGAGGAAGTGCTGACTGCGAGCAGCAGCCACTGTGTATGAATGTCTTGGCAGCTGTCCAGCAACTTCCCTTCTTGTTCCCTAAAACCCAAGAGCAGAGGGATAAATGAATGGTTCACCAGTGTCACATTCAGTTATTCAGCTTGTGAAAAGTCTACTTGGAAACCAGTCAGGGGGAGGGACTGCTATTTTGTTAAAGGGCTTGTTCATTCACACACATTCTTATCTGTTCTTCCTTTGACATGTTTGGCTTTGCTAACATGCTCCTCAGATTTAACTAGGGAGAATACAGTATACTGCACAGTCTTTTGTTGACTTCTGGTGGTACGTTATCGCCATACCTGAGTGTGATTTGCATAATCTTGCTAAGTCCACTTCATTCCTCAGTGACAGGTATCATTAGAGAGGAGGCTCCCATGTTGCGTCTCCAACCTCCAGAAGTCACACACCTCCTTCCTGTCCTATCTTGTACAGCGAGTTGGTTTCTTTCTCAGCTATTATTGGTCTTGACATTTCTGTTTCTTTTCTTCTCTTCTCATTCACCACCTGCTTTGTCTCGGGGGATTGCCACAGGCTATGAAAATCAAGTGTGAAAAATTGTGAAAATCAAAGGATTAGTTTGAAAGATTGAAAAACCGATAATCATCAATATCTTTAACTCTTGGAACCCTGTCTCTATTTCAGCATCAAAGAAGCAGGGCCCACCCCTAGGGGCTAGAATGGGCCCTGCTACTTTGACCTTGCAAATTATACATAATCTTAAATAAGAATTTTAGTTGTTTTCCATTAATTCCATTTTCATTTCTGCGACTTAAGAATTTGTTTTTTACTTCATGTTCTTCTTTTGCCTTTGCGTCATTGCTTTTCTGTGAAGTACTTCATTTAGAGAAGTGTCATACAGATAATGGTCGTGTTTTTAATTTCAGCTGCTCAAGAGGGTCTATGGGAATTTCCTGGTTTCACCAGAGGCTGGTAAGTTCTCAGTAGTTTATTGATAGCTTTTTCACTGACAATCGGCTGTAGTTGACAAAGCTGCCTTTGAATTTTAAACCACTAACACAGATCAATTTAAAGAAGCCTACACAAACAGGATGCTCTTTCATGCAGCAGTTCTGAATGTCAATGTTGTTCCTCATTTCTAGTGCATCATTTTTAGTGTTTGTGAAAGTAAAAAAGGTGTCTGACTAGGAGCCATTACTGGCTGTAGATTTTTGTATAATCTATAATCCTCATCGCTCTGTTTCTGATCGATTTCCTCCCAGGCTACAACGTGTCCCTCCTCTATGACCTGGACGCACTACCGGCCAATAAGGACGAGGTTGTCCACCAGGCTGGGATGCTCAAGAGGAACTGCTTCGCCTCCGTGTTTGAAAAGTACTTCAAGTTCCAGGAAGAGGGCAAAGAGGGCGAGCAGAGGGCCGTGGTCCACTACAGAGACGATGAGTCCATGTACGAGGGGGTTATACTCTCATTTTTATGGTAATCCGAATTTCTGTGGAGGCCTTCAACCTCTGACACGTCTCCTGCCTTCTCAGGTACGTGGAGGCCAAGAAAGACAGAGTGACGGTTGTGTTCAGCACAGTGTTCAAAGACGACGATGACGTCATCATCGGCAAAGTCTTCATGCAGGTGTGTAAGCGGCACGAACATGACAGTCTTTGAGTCAAGTTGGCGAGCTAAGCTAGTCTGAAGCCCACTGAGAGACAACTGATGCGTCCCAACTCTGATCTATGTTCCCATGTGTAGGAGTTCAAAGAGGGTCGGCGAGCCAGCCACACAGCCCCCCAGGTGCTGTTCAGCCACAGGGAGCCCCCACTGGAGCTGAAGGACACAGACGCCGCTGTCGGGGACAACATTGGATACATCACCTTTGGTCAGTACCTGTTCAAGCTGTAGCTGAAACCTCCTTTCCCTGTGCTGCTGCTGCTGTACTGCTTAATTAGATACTGATCTATATGCACTGTTTTGATGTTTTCAGTCCTGTTCCCACGTCACACCAATGCCAATGCCAGAGACAACACCATCAACCTCATCCACACCTTCAGGGACTACCTGCACTACCACATAAAGTGCTCCAAGGTCAGTTCAACTTAACCTGCATCCATTATCAGAAGCTAATGCTCCAGTAGTTCTTCTAATTGTCTCTTTAAGTTTGTTTTTTTAACATTCTGAAGCTTCAGAGAAATTTTGTGTTCAGAGAGAGAGAGATCACCGTGGTTGTGATACATCAGAAGTTTTAAAGGACAACTAAATATGTGATCCACTCATGCACATCTTATCAAAGTTCAGCATAAGTTCCAATGAGTTCTCGAGTCATTTTTTTCATCATTGAGTTTGGAAAGATAATCTGTTTATTGTAGTGATGTTTTCAAGGTTGAGGTTGAGCGCTTGGGTCACACGCTACATTTTGAGTTTGTGGGTTCACCACAGCTAAGTCAATATTTAGAAAGCACCTGTCGAATACTCACTCAACAAGCTGAAAGTCGGCTTTAATCACAGGTTAGAAACAAGCCGTCCTCTGTCATGGTGCGTCTTTTTACTGCCTTACATACACAATACAGGAGGCCGGAGCTGAGATCAAACGAAGGCCAGGGCTTATGACTTGCTCTGCCACTCTCAGTGGTCTTACAGGTTTTTAGAGCAGTACTTGGGCGTTTGTGTACACATTACACATAATGAGAACTGTCCTCTAATGGCTCCTCAAATGGATTCGTCTCCACTGTAAACCTCAATCAAAGCCATTTTTTGGATGACTTACATTTCAGGGGGATGTGTTAGGCTTTTGTTATTTCATAAGCGTCCGGTGTTAAGACTGCAGATGATGGAGGTGGATGTTGGATGTTTTTGCCTGAGGCGCTGTGCGTGGGTGACACGGCAGATGGATTTATGGACAGCTGTCGGTGGGAGAAAGAGGAGATTATACACCGTCGAAACATTGTCATCTCTCCCTCTGCTGTGCACTGTGTTTAAGCACCTGACGTAGAATGTTGACATCTTGTTCTTCACCACAAAAAAACTCTACATTTGAATCTTTATGTGAAAATATGTTAAGAGTTTCGATGACGAGTTATGATTGGTGTTTTACAGTATGAATGCCTGATGAGAATCTCTCTCTCCCACAGGCCTACATCCACACACGTATGAGGGCCAAGACGTCAGACTTTCTCAAGGTGCTGAACCGCGCTCGACCCGACGCTGAGAAGAAGGAGATGAAGACCATCTCGTAAGTTGCCTCTGCTCTCCTTTTCTTGTCAACAGCCACCTCTGCTCAGATTCAAAAGTATGTATTGATCCAAAACATTCACGTAGGAGACTAAAGTGATTCTGCTGTCAAACCCTGTTCCTTTGATGCCATGACTTTAGGATTTGGTTTCTTTTTTAAACTTCATGTAGCAGATTTTATATTTCCTTCATCCCAGTGTTTTAAGCCTCCTCTGTGCCTACTGCTCTGTTCACATCTTAAATGAAGACCTGCAGTAATGTTCATGGACCATGAGCATTACTGTGGAGCTTTATTTGAGATGAATCATGAGTCATTTTTCACGGTTGAAAGAAAAATACCACCAGATTCAGTCTTGTGATACACTATCTCTCTTGCTGCCATTTGCAGCTCTGTATCTCTGTGTGTTTTGGAGGTGTGTGGCCGTGTTTGCCCTTAATGTTTTTGCACTGTTTGAAGTGAGTCAGAAAGGAATTTTTACAGATCCGTGCTTTGCAAAAACCTCCCTGAACAGCTGTACATACACAGTTTTTTAGCCTTTTAGCTCTGAAATAATTGTGAGATATATATTATCAGAGCACAGACAGTCTTTGTTCTGCGGTTAATGTGTGACTAGTAGCTGCCATCTTCATGAGTTTCAAAGAGTGAGAAGCATTTTACATGAACTCTGGGTTTGGTTACAAGGTACTAAGTAACCTCGTGTCAATTCTCAGGAAAAACAGAATATTCTTTCCACAGAATGTGATTGTAAGTTCAAAGTGACAGTCACATGTTGTTTCTTTTGTTTGGCAAAAAGATGAAGAAGATTAAAGCATTCCACAAACGTAGTATCACTTGCAAGTTAAATTGCAAAATATGTTCACACGAAAGGAATTTTACTGTAGCTCTCAGTGTCAAAACAGCCAAACAGAGGGACAGCCATAAATATGACTGACGACTACTACACTGAAGAATAGTCTTCTTATCTGTTGCAACTCCATCAAGAGAGGACAAATGCATTGCTTCAAGGTTTGTGTTTTACTGAAAAGAACTAATTGACATTTGTTTCCTTGCCAAAATAAGTATGTTGATGCCAATCTCATGTCTGTGGCATGAAGATGAAGATGAAGCCAACATAAAGACAGGAGACAGGGGAAACAGTTAGCCTGGTTCTGGTATCCAAACCCACCTGCCTGCACCTCTGACACTCAATGATTAACAAGCTGTGAACAAAAACCAAAGTGGAAAATGTCTTGTTCTGATTGACTTCCTGGAGTTTAATATTCAGCCTACAGACATGAGGGTGGTATCAATCTTCTCATCAGGTTCTCGACAAGAAATATTCCTCCGAAATATCAAACTATTCTTTAAAAATCATTCTTAGATGTAGTTGAAGCTGCTCACAAAGTTAGATGTTGGAACATACTGTAGTTCCTCCTGAAGGGTTTTTTGAGGTGCGTGAGCATCAGGAAAGATTATAACCTGTTTGGTGTGTTGTCCTTCATGTGGCAGCTTAAGTGTCTTTGTTTGATTTTCAGTGGAAAGACCTTCTCCCGCTGAGGCCAACCCCCACCAGAGAAATTCAATCCCCCTTGGACACGCCCAAACGCGCTACACTGAGACTCTCAACGCCACATCGGACAGGATTCCAGGATGCCTCGAAATGCCCCCCGCCCAACCCCGAAAACCGTGTCCAGTCTTTTTTTTTTTTTTTTAATGAATAATAATGTTGGCTCTACTTAGGGAAAGCCACGGCTCAAGATAAATGGAAAAAAGGGCATTCCTTGCTTTGCATAGTTAAAGAGAATTATTAGTCCTATATAAATATATATATGAAAAAATTGAAATTTTTGATACGATATCTTTTACTCCATTTGGTACTCTTGCTTGCCCCCAACCCTCACCATGCAATATCCATGTGTTGGATGATTTCAATCCCCCTCCTTCCTCCCTCTCTGTGCTTTCATGTCGTCTGTACCATTGTCATTTGAAAAAATGAAATAAATCACTCTTACAAAAAAAAAGCATCCATCTGGAGTGGTGTGTGCTGACTTTGTGACTCTTGTATCAACACTTATGGNGCACATTAACTTCCTGCAGGTAACTCACCTTGCTCTGGTACCACTCCTCAGTCTCCTTCAGGTTCTTCTTGGCCAGTTTGTCATACTGGTGGCGGATCTTGTTGACCATCTCAGCCAGGTTGGTGTTCTGGGAATCAATCTCCACCTTCACCTCAGACTCCTTGATCTTCTCCCTCAGGACATCCACCTCCTGCAACAGTTAAAAGTTCGCCTCATATTCCACATTATATAACTTTGTTACTCGATCTTGAAGTGTGTGTTTCTCTGTCCAGTCTCACCTCTTTGTGTTCCTTGGCCAGGCGAGCCAGCTCCTCCTTCACCAAGTCGATCTCCTTCTGTGTCTGCATGCGGTTCAACTTGGTGTCCTCGTTGGTCTTCTTCAGATCCTCCAAATCTTTTTCCAGCTCCTTTCTTGCCTTTTTCTCATCCTCCAGCCTACAGACGGGAGGAACCCAACAATGATTCACACACACACACACACCCGTCGCTGACTCCAATCCAAATTGCATGAAACTCACTTGTTCTTGAAGTCATTGTTTGCCAGGTTGGTGTTATCAATCTGAAGCAGCAGCTTGGCATTGTCCATGGTGATGTCTTTGATCTAACAAGAGCGATGCATGATGTATTATTGATAATCAGCCTTATATATTTAATGCATTTTGACATAAATCATGAGAAAAGGCATGAATGTAAAAACAGAAAATGTGCATCCAAAGTGATTCATTTATTCTACAAGAAATAAAGAAAGCAATTGATCTGATGACCAACCTTTTTCTTGAGGTCCTCCAGGGGCTTCTCCACCTCATCCCAGTTTCTCCCCTCAGGTGCTTTCCTCTTGGCCAAAATCTCATCAATCTGCTTCTCCAGGTCTCCGTTCTCCTTCTCCAGCTGCCTCACCCTGTCCAGGTACCCGGACAGCCGGTCGTTCAGGCCCCGGAGAGTCTGCTTGTCGTCCCCTGGGGCCACAGGAGCGACCGGAGCTGGGGGAGCAAGGTCAGCTGCAGGTATGGCTTTAGGGGCTGGAGCAGAGTCTCTGTCCGTCTCATTGCGCAGGACGTTACGCAGACCCTGCAGGCTGGACACAGACGCCCTGGAGCCTTTCCCCCCGGCCCCACCGAACATGCTGGCAGCTGTGTTTGAAGGCATGACTGCTGCTGGATGGAAGAGAGCTGATGAAGACAGAGAGTGCTTCACACTGGAGAGACACCAGACGGATGATATGCACAGGGACAAGTTGGTTTTATACCTGCTTTGAAGCACCAGTCCGCCCCCAGATGCCCCGATTGGCTCTCCACCTCCCGGACAAACAGGTGAGAAGTTGAAATTCAGGTATTTCATGTTGCTTTTTTATTTTTCTCACTGTAATTTTGTACCTGTCCTCTTTTCATTGGGTGCGTGCAGAGCCTGGGGGAGGGGATGGGTGGTCCCAGTCCACCTTAAAAGCAGGTGATCCAGAGGGCTGCAGGTACCTCCGAGGCTCACCTGTCCAGCTTCCAGGTTCCAGCTCTCTGATCCAGCCTGCAAGATGTCTAAACCCAGAGATTACAGCAGCCAGTCCTACTCCCCCGGCAGCTCGGGACCGGCCAAGAGCCTGCCGAGCATCAAGAAAATAGACTCCTCAGGCAAGTCCAGGGAGAGGGACGACATGGTTGGACTCAACGACAAGTTTGTCAGGCTGATTGAGAAGGTTTGTACATATTATTTTTATTATTGCTTTCATTGTAATTTCTTTTCCACTCTTCATAACTGTGCAATTGGCAGTAAACAGATGTCGGTTATAAGTATTTATTTATGAATAAATACATAGTGCAAACATGGAAAAACATGCAAAGAAAATTATGAGTGTTCAATAGATTTGATCTTTATTTCATCTATATTTATATGTTTAATTTAATTTAACAATATGTTCTCGCTTTTTAAATCTTTTTTCAATATCTTTATTCTATCTTTTTTGTTGTTGTTGTTTTCTTTACTTTTTCATTCACTCATTTAAACCAGTGAGAAATTTTACGATCAGTCATAAAAGCAGGTCAATATCAAGTTCAAGTTCAAGGTAAAAACCTGTTTCCCGGAGCCTGACTTCCACCAGCCTGTTGTAATTAATGACCTGAGGCCATGAAAAGTGTCTCCTTTTACAAACCTCAGTTCATGTAAAGAATGTTGGAGGCACATGTCGGGCGCCACCTTGTGGATACTTAGATAACTTACATCTGAAGTCAACATAACCTGAGACGAACAGGCAGAGTTGCTTTTTGAGTAAACTGGGTGAAAACAAACAGATAAATATATAGTTGATAGATAGATTGAGCTCTCCTCCACAAACATTTCCCAACATGATAACAAGCTACACATGCATATTTGGAGTTTGCAAAACACCGCCTCACCTGTCATTATCAGCATGAACCACATAATAATAACACACAAACCCTGGCATCTAGCTGCAGCATGTATTTAGACCTGACATTCCTTTGTTGCTGCTGTTTTGTTTGTCTCTTTGCTCCAACATATTCGTGTCTTTTCTTCCTGTGTCTTAGGCCAAACACCTGGAGGACGAGAACAAGAAGCTCGACACCAAGCTGAAGATCCTCAAGGAGCAGGAGGACTACGTGGGCAAGGTCGACGAAATTGTCAAGCAGCTGGAGAATGAGATGGAGCAGCAGATCGAGAGCCTGCTCCGCGACCAAGAGAAACTGCAGGCTGAGCTGCTGAGGAAGCAGGAGGAGGTGGAGGACACCAAGAAGAGGTCAGCAGATTTGATTATGGTCATGGATGTTGAATGTTTGTCTTTGAATAAAAAACTTGGATGTGCATAGATATAAGATGACCTGATTTGGGCTCCATGTCATTATTGGCACATAATAATATTCCACCCTTTATTTTCTCTTGGTTTCAGCTATGAGGAGGAGTTTCAAAAGAAAGGTGAACTGGAGAACGAGTTTATTGTCACCAAGAAGGTGAGCTTCTTCTTTACTTAATCATTAAGTAATGCAAAATTCAGTTTGAAATAGGAGACTTTACCATGTGGGCATCCATATCCTTATGTATGTGTTTAATATATGTGTGTGACAGGATGTAGATGAAGGTCACTTGGAGGCAGTGGATCTGGTTCTGGAGCTGGAGGACCTGATGGGGAAACTGGACTTCCACAGGGTTGGCTACGATGAGGTAATGATAGAGTTTATTTTATTTTATTTTCAATGTCTTTAACAGGTCATCAAATTTAGTGGAAAGAGACTGCAAAGAAATTGACATTGAACATAAAACAAGTGCATGGAGAAAATGTGTTGTACCCGTGTCTGCCCCCTGCAGGAGATCAAGGAGCTGGAGTCCCAAGTCCAGAACGAGACAGTGGTCTTACATGACAACAACGGCAAACGCTCTCTGGACATGGACGAGATCATCGAGGGTGTCAAGAACCAGTACGCCAACATGGCCTCCCGCACCAGGGAGGAGGCCGAGAACTGGAACCAGAAAAAGGTGAGGAAGAGGAAAGTTAGACCCTGCACCTGCATTCTGAACGTTATTGCTTCATGTGTGTTCTCCCTCCTTAGATGGACGCCCTGGTCTTGAATGCAGGACAGCGTGAGCAGGAAGTGCGTGATCTGAAGAGGGAGATCGCAGACATGGTGCGCCTCATCCAGAGGCTCAACGGAGACCTGGACGCTCTCTTAAGGAAGGTGGGGATCACACAGATGAACAGAGAGTCCAGGCTTGTCCATCCACCCAGCCTCTGACCTTCTCTCTGTTTTCAGGAAGAGGCCCTGAAGAAGGAAATCAGCGACGTCAGGGCAGACGGCGACGACAACCTGGAGAAGGCCCAGAAGGACATCGCCCAGCTGGAGGAGGCCCTGAGGCGCGCCAAGCAGGACTTGGCTGGACAGGTCCGCGAACACCACGAGCTGATGAACCTGAAGCTGGCCCTGGACATCGAGATCGCCACCTACCGCAAGCTGCTGGAGGGCGAGGAGCAGAGGTATGTGATGCTCAGTATCCGTGAGCTCCTATTCAGTGTCTCCACTCTCGTTGTTGTTTGTTGAAATATACCATGATTCATTAATGCTTGCACTAACAACTGTCTCTGCTCCATCTCTGCAAAGAATGAATGACCTCATGCGCCACGCAGGTGAGAACCATTTTTATTTTGCAAATTACTGAATGAATATTAGACAAATATAAAGCTCAGCTGGATCCAAACCTTTTTGACTTGTCATCCCTCATCACAAGTTTGTCTAAAAGTTATGACCAGAAAAAAAAGTTTAGAAAAATAGAAATAGAAATTGAATAGAAATCTGGGAATATTCAATAAAAATTACAAGAACAAAACTCAAAGAAAAGCCTGCATCCATCTCATACATTCTCATGACTGACTCGTGTTTTGTATCTCACTAAAATCAAACCTCTCTTTCGCTCAGATTTCTAAAAAACAAACCAACCAATCCAAGTCCTTACTTGCATGCAGACGCTCGCCTGCCAGAGAAGCCACGAGCCCCAGAACCCACCATTATCCCGCCAGGCCCCGTTACCCCCGCTGACACCGTCATCCCGCTGGCGTACCCCGCCTCCAAGAAACGCCTGCTGATCCGGGTGCAAGTGGAGGAAGGCAGAGTCGTGTCTGAAAGCTCCCATTACACTGACAGCGACTGACTGTCACTGATCACTCCTCTTCTTCTGCAGCTTTATAGTAAATCCACAAAATGTGAATTAAGAAATTAGATTAGACGCTTCAAGAATAATCATGACTGTGACTTTTAATGTAATCATCCTTTATTTGTGTGCTTCCTGGTAGAGTGAACAAACTGCAGCTTGGCAGGTTGAACGTTCAGAATCCGTGTTTGAAGTTGGAGACATTTTGTTTGTATCGAGCAGTGTTTTTTTGAAAAAAGGTTTTCTTTTCTTTGTTTGCATTCACAAGGACTTTATGGTGCTCCTTTTCATGGGTTTCGCTGTCTCGCAGGTGTTGTTTCAGGTGTTGCTTGTGAGAAACAAAAACTCACCAATGTCACCATGTAAAAGTCTTAATGAGGTGAAGAACAACAGGAGGAACTTTGGTGGTTAAATGAGAACAAACTGTGTTTCAGTGAGGCTGGATGCTGCGTCTTTGCAAAATGTGGTGAGGAGAAATGTTTGCAAGAATGAAAAGCTGTAAATCTGAGCTTGTTCTCTTTCTCTCATGTGTGTGTGCACCTTTGCATCTCAGAGTAATGACAAGAAATCAGACGACATGACAGTGTTTACTGTTAGTTTGACAAGTATTTGCAAAGGAATACAATCAATAAATAAAGCAACATGAACAATATGTCCGTCCTCTTTTTCTTTCACACAAACACACATAGAGAGTTTCATTTAAAAACTATAGAAACATATTGGGAAATATGCTTATTTGCTTTCTTGCCGTGTGTTGGGAGTGTGTGACAGCATCTCATTTCACACAGGAAGCATATTCCACAGAATGTTAAGAATCCAGACACAACCTGGCGACAGTGTGTTCGTTAGATAAAACAAGTCAGACGCTGTCTTCTCGATACAGATATCAGTCAGTCATTAGAAGCTGGAGCCCGACAGTCTCGACCTCTCTTCATTTTCCCCCTCCTCCTCACCTCCTGGTTCTCCACTTCCACACACACACACATGTAATATTCTGATGTGGAAAACGTACTGGAACACGACTTAACAAAGCAACACAGACAAAAGACGTGCACACGGTGTACCCTGGCCCCGTGATGATATCCCATCTCTCCTAATGTCCCGCAACAGTTCAGACCTTGTTTGCTCTTTAATTCGATTAAAGTCTGTTTTTCCTCCTCAGCTCGTCTTCGCTGCCTGTCTCTTTTCCACCCACATGCTGTAGACATCGAAAACCACATTTTGATTGGGGAAACAAATTGCATGGTGTGTTTAATCAAGGCTCAAATAGGAATCTAATTTCCTGTCCAAGCAAATAAAACTTTTAGTCTTGAAGCATCAAACCTCTGAAGCACAAACGAACCACAAACCTTCCTGTGTCATTTATCTATAATACGGCAAAAAACTGGACACTAACTTTGTGGATTTCCAACTTGTAAGCATGGTCTGTTCACTGCATGTCCTCACTGACGCCCTAATCTCCTCATGTCTTGCAGATGTACCGCGGCCCCTGGATGCGTCCCCCTCCCCTCTTCAGCTTGCATACCAGCATATAGATAAACAGCAGTGAGGGAGGAAGGAGTAAACACTGCAAGAAAAATCTACGGCCGCTTGAAATGACGTCCAGAGCAGGCAGGACAGAGAGAAATGAGGATGCACTGTGCATCTTTATGGGATGGTACAACACTGATACAAAGGTAGTTTTCCCCTAACAGTGTTATCATAGCGAGGATTTCTATTTCAGCTTTCACATTTTGTACATTGAAAGTTCAGTTACAGAGAAGACACAGTAAATATTTCAAACATCAGCTCCACATGTGATATTAATCTGGTCCAAATGACGTCTTGTTGTTTAACTTATTCTTCATCTTTTCAATTAGGCCACGTCACCTGATGCAGCTAAATGATGAAGTTTAATAGTAAACCTAAACAGCTGCAGAGACAAATAAGGTTTCAAACCAGTGTCGGGGTAAAACAATAATTGGCCTTATTTAAGAAACATTGATGACTAAATTGTGGAAGAATCAATGCAAATGTGTTTCTCTGCTGTGATGCAATACTTCCTCCTGGTGGCCTTGATGTTTAGCAACCGCAGCAGCATGGTTTCCTGCAGATTCATTTTCATAAATATTCATAGTCATCAGTATTTCCACCTCCTCTGATCCCCTCACCTCCATCTGTCTCGTAGCTTCCGGAGCAGTTTGTATGCCGGCTCCGTGTACTGCCTGTTGGCCAGGCCGAGCACCAGCGGCACCACGGCCATGCTCCCGATGCCGGTGCACGACAGCACGATGTGGGTGGTGGAGCTCCACTTGGTGTCGCTCAGCAAGAAGGCGATGCAGACGTGCATGTATATGAGGTAAGGAACCCAGCAGGCGAGGAAGGTCAGCGACACGGCCACCACGCAGCGAGTGTAGCGCAGGTTCAGCCTCTGCTCCTGGTCTGAGGCCTGGGTTCCCCGCTCCACCGAGCGATGGAGGCGACAGATGTCCTTCAGCTGGCCGCGGGTGATCCACAGAACTCGCCCGGTCATGGCGGCGATGGTGAGGATGGCAGGTAGGACGAGGCCATACACCTCCAGGTAGATGAAGGCGTTGGGGAACACTCGCCTGTACGAGCAGCAGGCAGTCACATTTTTGGAACAGTTTGAAAGCGCTGTAAGCTTTTCGCTACTTGCACAACAGTCGTTCCAAGCCGGCCCCGTCCAGTTATTCCACCCAAAGGCAGGCAGAGATGCATAAAGCAGAGGTGGCGCCCACACCACGAACAAGGCCAGAGGGAAACTGCGATGCATCCACAAGTTATTGTAATGCAGGGGGTCGGCGATGCAGATGTAGCGCTCATAGTGGACCATGAGCAGGTTCAAGAGGAACGCCAGGAAGAGGAAGTTTGGGAAAATGTGAGCCACCATGCAGGAGCTGAAACTCAGCTCCCGGTTCACGCCCATTAACGGGATGAAAGGCAGCGCCACGCCCGTGCACAGGTCGGCCACCAGCAGGCTGAGGAAGAAGTAGTTGGGCGTGTTGTGGAGCTGGCGGTTCCAGGCGATGCCCAGGATGATGACGAGGTTGGCCAGGATGATGGAGGTGGACAGCGGGATGGTGATGGCGTAGATGAGCTGCTCCCCAGACAGCAGAGCATGGGAGTCGTTGCTGTCCATCATCTAATCATCAAATCTGCAGGCTTCCCCCCCGGCTCCACACCCATTAAGATACAGCTACTCTGTAAGAAGGAAGAAACACTTTGAGAACAGAACTGTAGTTTTTGTGAACATGTAGTTTGCTGGTTTTGCTCAACATGCATGAATGAATGGAAAAACCTGCAGAGGAAATGCAATTTGAGAGGAGATGAAAAAAGAGATTTCATAGAAAAAGTAGCAGGCAGTGGAGCAGAGTGGGTTATTAGAATGGATTGAAGACATGAGAAACTCTGAAGCTCAGAATAGGTGGGTCGACTCGAGCCTGCTCTGCCTTCTATTGCTGAAGACTATATTAGGATAGCATTCATTGGGAATAAAGAAAGAGACACTCTTCTTATTTAAATAAAGGGAGCATGTGGCCAAGGACAGTGTCAAGCTCAACCTCGCTGAGGAATAGATGTTGACCAGATTTCAGAGCGCTCTCAAGTGGAGAGTGGAAAGACCCATATTTCAGATGATTTATTCTCACTGTATCTCGGGGATGAGGAGGAAGTCAGTGTCAAGGACGCAGAGGAAGAGAAGAGGAAGACCCAAAGGAGAGATGACGCTGACTAAGTTTACTGTAGTGGAAGATGGAAAAGATAGAGAGTGAATCAGGGCGGTTGATGCACATCTACATTAGATAATGGAGACTGAAAATGTTGCATAAGTCCAACTGTGCTGCCCTACATTTCACCATCTGTGTGTCTCTGTGATCATTTTCAATTTCAACTTTCAAATTTTAGTTGCATATATTTAATAGTTGCATAGTTTATTTGAATTTTCTTTCCACCAAATTAACTCTTTTCTGTTTGTTTTATCTGGCAAACCCTCCACAAAAATGATCTAAAATGCCTGATGTTCAACAGTATATACTTTACTTTATAACACATGATGTCTTTGGTGCCTTCGTATGAGAAAAGGAAACTTGCTGCAGGCATGATGAGCAGACTGAGATAAACCGAGAATAGAGCGGTTACAACAAAACAGCCACAGTCACAGTCTTCCTTCCTGTCATCTCTGGACCACCGAAACAGATTCAACCCCTTTATTAGCTGCACTAACAGCTGAGATAAGAGCATAATGGACATGAGCCTGCTATGGTTCAATAATTCAACAGCTGGGTCACTGGAGTTACCCCCCCACCCCCACCCCCCTTTGTATGTGTTGCATTATAGAAAGTGGAACATGTCCCAGAGTCTGACATTATGAAGCAAGTTTATGGTTCAGAGACAAACTGCAATAAAGCAAACTTATACATTACACATAGTTATATGTCTATATGCTTTATGATTACACTTTATTACATCTGGTTCATGTCGGGGGAAGTGCCTTATAATACATGTTTAGCATAAGACTTTAAAACTAGTGTGATTTGTGCAACAATCATTTCGAAGCAAGAGTTAACTTTATATATGAGGTTAGAAATAAGCAACATCAGTATTTCCACTGATCATTTACATGTCATGCAAGCAAACAAGCTCCACGCAGGGAATTTTATGGTATCAAAGTCCTGTTACTGTTTCGGCAATTACTGTCTTTAAAGGGTCTTTAAAAGGTGAACACACAGAAACAAATTGGTTTTTCAACATTACCGCTCACATGCAATTTGGCTTAATTTTACACTTATGGTTCTGTTGGGTGGCAATTTTAACTATTATTCTCTAAAACTTTTGACAATGAATGGCATCGAGACACAGTTTTCTTTCAGTTTACTACACATATAGTTAATTTGTGATCCCAAAATCCAGGTAGTGTAGAAGTAGCCATGATTTGAGTTAAAACATAGACATACAGAATGATCTCTTTCAAAATATGAACTTTTATAACAAGACTTTTTACCTTTGGATGAAAAGTCCAGTCATGGATCCTTTGACAAAGGAAAAAAAATACAGCTTCCTATCACTCTCCTGATAACCTATATTCTTGCATGTCATATCCATAAGAAGCTCCTTTAAAGATCCTTTCAGTCAACTCATTTACAGCAGCCTTTTCAAACTCTCTGCACAAACTACAAGAGAGAGGGAGAGAGAAGCAGCCAAGTGCTTTTCCTCCCAGATACTTTAAAGGGGAAGTGCAGTGAAGGAGGAGGGAGGAGGTGACAGCAGCTCGGCTGTTTGTGTGTTTTTTTCCTGAGGGGGGGTCACTGGTCTGGTCAAGGATGAGGCAGCAGAGTCCACTTACCCCTCACCTACTAGCCTTTCTTCAAACTGTCTTTCTCCCATCAGCCCCCTGCACATTTTTTTCACCATGGTTGCAGTTTGCATCCATGAATGGAAGAGGATGGGAAGCCGTTATCACTGCAGCTGAAAGTGATAAGAGCATTCCAGGGTAACATCAGTGGGCCTGGCATGTGGTTTCACACCCTGCATGATGGCCTCCAGACGCTCCTGCAGCACGGTTCATAGATATTAGAGAATGAAAGGATGAACATATGAAGGGAAAAACATCCAACTTCATATTTTTCCTTTGATACACAACTGAGAGCATGAATATCTCTCAATCTTCCAAATACTTTTTAGCATTTTTAAAAAATCTTTGGCTGTGACAAATAATAGTTTTATAGGATATTTATGTTCTTTTTTTGTGCACTTGCATTTGGTGTAGGGTTGTTTAGTTTTTTTGTTCAGGCTTTGCTTCAGGTGCTGGAGGCGTGGCCTTCAGGTGTTGGGGCTCTCACACCTGTTCACAATTTCACCTCATCACTGGCAGTTTTATAAGACGTCTCATTTCATCTGCAAGCTGCCAGATCCTTACTCCTGTGTTACTCTGTCTTTGTTCATGCTGTCCAGTGTTTCCCTGTTTTCTAGTGCCTTGTGTTTTTCTTGTCACCAGTGTTTCCATATCTCCAGTACCATCAACTAACCACTGAAGAAAGACATGTCTTTGTCTTCATCACCTTTTTGTTTTCTTGCAAATCCTGGAGTTCCTTTTGTTCAGTAGATCCCATTTAATCCTTCACCTTTCACTCCTGCGTCCAACTAAGCCCTAAACACGACAGTTATAGTTTTGAGGAAGTGGGGGGGTCTACAAGGGTAACATGGGAAATGAAAATATTAGAACACATGTAGAAACAAATCAATCCAGAAAATACCCAGAAATCAGTGCAGAGGAATGGTTTATTCTTCATTCAATTATTGAACTTTTATATATCTATTTATTGTATTTTTGCAAGATTTTTGGGTTTTCACACCAGAAATTTCTCCAACAAGTGTGTTTCTCTGCTCTTTTCTAATCACACAGCTGTAACCTCATGAATTTATGACGTAAAGCTTTTCATGTATTAATGGATAAGCCGGGTGATGCTTCTTCTGCAACAGTGACAATAAAAGGACGATCACCTTGTGTGACCATCTGCAGGATCTGATCATTTAAACAACGTGCTGTATGTTGTATTGTAACACACCAATATGTGAAGTCAGAGTCCTTGCATGAAAACCTACTTAGATTCTGAGTGGGTTGAAACAGATGCTAAGATGTATTTGCTCCTCTTATTTGGCCCAGGACCGACCTAAACATATACATACAACAGAGTGTTTGTCTGAATTCATAACAGCTGTCACACACGTCTCATATTTAAACACAGTGTTGGATGGAAGACCTGTTTTTTTCACCAAACACGGAAGACTCCTGCGCTGATAGTGCGGAGCGGAGGTGGTGCTGGTAGAGATGGACGAGCTCCAGTTAGATAATGGTTTTAAACAGAAGCGTTCCTGAGCCTGCAAGCATCTGGAAAGACACTAGACAGGGAGGACAAGCTGGACATGAAAGCACAACATCTTCACATTACAAAGGAAGAGACTGAGCATTGTGGCCTTCCTGGAACATTGGCCCACTTAAGAGTACATTAACAATATAATCTTGTTGTTTTATACACAGTGGAAAAAATGAATGGGATATGATTAATCAAAGGTACATTCAGTCATCTATAGATGGCAAAGAAAGAACAGGAAGTCTGAGCTCCAATAGGTTTTATGATGTTTCCAAACAGGCCAGAAAGTGATCCAAGTTAAGCATAAATATAAATGTGAATATGATCTTCAACTCTCAGGTGTCAGGTCGTCACCTTCATCAAAAACAACTCCCACAACTGTTCCTCTGTGAAGAATGTACACCTTAACTGACTTTAACTGACATCGTCTTTCAGTTTCGACCCTTGAAGCCTTATGATCTACATTTCACCTCCTTTCAACAATTTTCAACTGGCAATTCAGTTTAACGGCTTATATCTAAATTTATATTCACTACAATTTTGAATTGACTTTTGATTTCAACTGTTACAACTTCTCTCTTTTAACTGCAAAATTTCTGCAGCTTTTCCATAAAGTGTAGACTCTTCTAGTTTTGTGTACCTTTATTTTTTCCAGACAGGTCCAAAGTTTTTTTATATATTACCCATTAACAATCTTTTAGTCAGTTATCATCCTGACCTCTTTGAAAGTGCTGCAAAATGAGCGGCTTTTTCTGAAACAGATGTATTTTTAATGGGTTTGCCTCCTCTTCCTCCGTCCGTGTTTACCTTGGCACCTGCACCTGCGTCTCTCAGCTCAGCCCATTTGTTCAGCATCCGTCCGGCAGCCCTCAGATAATATGAGCTGCAATTTAATGGATCAGGCTTCGGCCCTGTCCAGCTCTAAAGGTGATAATCCTTCAGGCCACTCCTAGCCTTTGTCCTCACACAGGCTTGACCTTTGAGGCCAAACACACGGGCGTGACAGATGAGGAGAATATCCTGCTGCCACTGAATGCCATACTTGACAGGTGTTATTTTCCGCTGGTTGCCAGTTGAGCTCCATCCCGGCTTCGTTCAGCGCTGTTGGATGGCTTTAAAAGAGTCTCAGCAGTGTTTTTCCATTTGAACGAACATGTTGCGTGTTTCACCGTCTTCCTGTCTGGATGAGTTGTGTGCATGTACACATGTGCACACTGAGCTACATACAATGAGTGCAGGAGCTGAGAATCCAGGTACAAGGAAGAAGCACTTGTGCACAGGATACGGACGCTTTTCCTCAGTGTGACGGACAGCCGAGAAGAGAGAAGAACCCGAGGGCAGAAAAATAGCTCCAGAACAGAAATAGAGTTGAAGAGAACAAGTTTTGGCCTTGGAATGGGAACGGTGTTTAGAAGACCTACATTAGACTCTCATTCTTTAACAAACATAAATATGAGCTGCAACTTGGCCTCTATTAAAGCACTGACATAGCAATAAACTGGTTGGTGAGTTAATGCGTTTCCTGATTGGAGGAAAGATGAGTCAGGGCAGTAAAGCGTCATGATTGCTCCGTTTTTGCACAGTCAACAACATCACCTCGTTTCATAAAGAGCATAATTGCTAGACAGAGTTGCATTAGTCTGAGGTGATCCGCTCACCCCACAGTGCATGTTTTATTTCATGGATACAAATTAGACATGAAAAAAATGTGTGTGTTTTCTTCTCCTTGTAGTTTTACTCCCATCAAGGTCATAGGTCACCAGAATGTGCCTGCACAATTAAACAGGACAAGTCAGATTTTCTAACATGATCATGTTAAAAATGTGTTTCTGGTTGAGGTTGGTTGTGGTCAGACCTACATCTGTGTCTCAAAAGGAAACAGACAGCAGCATGAACAGTCTTATTTATGAATCTGTTTGAATGTCACATAGCGAAGGAAACAGATCTTTGTCATTGTAGTGTGACGGCAGGAGAATACTGACTTACAGATGATTTTATTAACAGGATATGTCTGATACTGGAGGCACCTTGGGCTAAAGAGGAACTGATCTATTCAATGATGAAATACTAAATTTGGTATTAAAGGCAGGGTAGTACGTAGTAAGAGTATGAGTGTACTCACCACCTTCACATTTACAATCTTCTACCTTTAATCATATCTGTGGTGTAGTTTTGGGAAGATGCATTTCCTTAAGCATCCTGCCGTGTCCAGACTTAGTCATCTCTACCCCTATCTGATAAAATAAATACAACCCATCTGAGTTAAATATGAATCAAACTATAGCCTAAACAGGAAGAGAGCCCACATGGAAAGATTTTACAGTAGATTACATATTACCAGCCCTCCATGTGCAACCATTTCACTGTTTCATCTTATCTTAACTGATATACACATACAAAAACAGACGCATAAACTCTTCTATCAGATGCAGATGAGGTTTAAAAGTGTTGTGTGTTTAAAGAGGTGAGGGTGGATGTTCATCACAAATGACACTGCTCTTCGTTGAAAATGTTACTCAGAAGAAAGTATGTGATTTATTATGTGATATTTACAATTAAGTTCACATTAAAAAAATTTGGTGAGATAGGTCATGACTCAATCTGTCTGAGAGCTGGAAGACCAAACACACACACATACACACACACACACACTCTTAAGGGGTAAACTAGCAAACAAAAGACCCCAATTATGGGAAGAAAATCAAATTGAAACCAAAGGAAATTCCTCTTTTCTGTCTGATGATTTATCTCTAAAACATTCTGGACAGAACATTAAAAAGAGATGTCAAAAGTAAAAGAACTGTAATGTATCACTCTTTGATATTTTCTCTGTTTACTCTCCCAGATTCCTAAACAGGAGCCCACTTAGAAGAAAGTAATGAAGAATCAGATGTGAAGCTCAGGACATATAAGATAGTGAGACCACACAACATTTTAAAATCCTGAGGAGAAGGGAAACCTTTTTCTCCATTACTGGAGAACAAAAAGTCTGATCATGTAAAGTCTCTGCTATTTCTCCTGATTCATTTCTCCTCCTCTTCTTCCTGCTCTCTTTACCGATCAGGTCTCTGGAGGCAGAAGACTTTCACCTGGTTGTCTCCTGAAGCGGTTACAGCGACAGACGCTTCCCTGAAGGATTGAAGGACGATGACAGTCAGAGGTCACATAATTTAGTGACTAATCAGGGTTGGGCTGAAACCAACTATCACAATAATGGACCGAATCTCTTAGTATATAAGTACTGTACAAGCAGAGCTTTACAGCAATCTGGTACCTGTTAATGGTGAAGTCGAGGATCTCCGCAGTGTGGCCGCGGTACTCAGACACCATGTTGCCAGAACGAGCGTCCCATAGGCGCAGCGCTCCGTCCAAGCAGCAAGTGGACACCACAGACGAAGACTCTTCCCACTGCAGGTGAACGATGCCGGCCTGGAGGAACAGGGAGACAACTGTGAACATTTCTGACTCTAAACTGAACAATTGAATTGAAAATGCTGGTTAGGTAACTAATCATCAGATCAGTCACGATGCTGTTTTTAAATACATTTTAGACAGCAGCTGACATATATTGAGCAGAAGTTGGTATTTGAGGCAAACACATCAACAAATTCCTTAATTGGACGTTGTCTTTCAGGTGTCTCTGAAATGTATGTATATGTTGAGACACTATCTGCGCACATGCAACATCCACTCAACTGGACCTCCCTGATGGCACCAGAGGTGGCTGTTTGGAGATTTATGAGGCAGTAAAGCCTCCATACAGTATACAGAGTGAAGACAAGTGAGAGTCTATGGTAGTATGTTTGGGGAACTAAACTAAACACACACAAACTCTCCCTCTTTCTGCTGCTTGTTACCTCATGTTGGCACCTGTGCCTGAGGACCTGAGTTGAGATGTCATATATGGCCAGAATCCCGTCCAGGTACGCCACAGCCATGAGAGGCAGGCTGGAAAGGACAAGACAGAGGAACATGTAAGAAACTGCTGTGACACACTGACACTCTCTGCTCTTTCTGGACAAACTGGGTGTTTCCTGAGTGCATAGCCGTGAATCTCTCTGTGTTTATAACAGGTTGATTTTCCTTAACAGGGGACTCCAAAATAAACTGCAATCCACAGCCACTCTCACTCTGATTTATAGGTAAGGACTCGGCCACCAGGGCAAACAGCTTTTATAGCCACTAAATGATCTCTTTTATCCTCCAAACTGTGATGAAAAGGCATTACAGATGCTCACTTTAGAAAAAAATGGTTTCAAATCTTCTTTATCACACACCTGATTCTCATCAGACAACAGCAGTGGTGTAGATTACCATTTTAATTAACCCGATTTGAAGCTTGAAGCCCAAAGTCAAAGGCTATAAATTGCATATTCTGTCAGGCATTTCATTTACTTGCAGCAGCAATTAGACACAAATCTGTGGATTTGAGAGGCTGTAACCACTAAGCCGCAAAAGTTCGGTGACATTCACAAACGTTTACAATGCTTTTCATCTTACATGTTGCAAAATCCTACTGATTCGACAGAGTTAGATTCTTCTTCGTCTTTTGATCCTTTGGCTTTGCCTCCCTCCACAGAGAATGATCCAACCACCTTTAAAGACAAACAACCAAGATACACATATTGGAAGCTGATAAAAACACTTCATTATTACAAAGAATAAAATAACAAGACCCTTTCTTCTGTATCTTTCATTTGGTTGTTATGACACCCACCTTGCCTGTGGCCGTGTTGATGAGCTTGGCGCAACCGTCCAATGAACCTGTCAGCACCAGAGAGCCGTCCTTGTTGCAAGCCAGGCAGGTCAGCGCCCCCTGGTGTCCGTCCTGACCTGTTGACGAGACAAACCGAACCATTAAGGTAACAGTGATGTGCATTTTCTCAGACATATATAACACCTAGACGATAAACATCTACTAAAAGCTTAAAATATAAAAGGAGTAGGATGAAGCTGTCAGACGCACCTTTAATGGTGTGGATGGCATTACCCTGCTTCAAGTCCCACACGCGCACCGTTCCATCCTCATAACCCACCACAGCTCGTTTACCTGTCAAAAATTTTTTTTTAAAATCAAGATCTTTTTATTTAACTTTTAAGAAATAGTGGATAGGCATACAGTTGTCACACATAGGTTGAAAAAGCAGATACATCAACGCCTAGCACATTAAGAAAAGAAAAAAAAAAAAAAAAAAAAAAAAGGAAGGAAAAAGAAGGGAAGTAAAAAGAGAAGCAAAACATAAACTCACAAAATAACAACTATACAAAAACAAAAAACAGAATAAACAAAATAAAACAATCCCCAGTCACTGCCAGTATGCTGCACCCTATCTACATTAGCCTGCTATGACAATGATTCATGACTAGTGAGTTGGCAAATTGTTGTAATGTCAAATAGTTGAGAGGTCTGAAACATGTTTAAAGAAGGGTCCCCACACCTCCCAAAACCTCCCACTGGAGTGCTGGAGAGAGTAACGAATTTTTTCCAGCTTCAGGCAGGACATCACCTCCGTCAACCACAGTGAATGTGTGGGTGGAGTGGGGTCCCTCCACCTGAGGAGGATCGATCGCCGAGCCATAAGAGAGGCAAAGGCCAGAGTGCGTCGCCCTCCAGCAGTCAGTCTGAGTTGTCCCCCCATGACTCCAAAAAGAGCAATAAGGGGCTGTGGTTCCAATGATACCGCCAACACCTGTGATAAAGTGTGGAAGACCTCCGTCCAAAACTTCGTCAAGCTGGGGCATGACCAATACATGTGAAACAGAGAGCCTTCAAAAATTTTACATTTATCACAAAGTGGGCTAACCTCAGGATAAAATGTTGCCAGTTTGGCTTTGGAAATGTGAGCTCTGTGCACCACTTTAAACTGTATGAGACTGTGACGAGCACACAAAGATGTGGAGTTGACCAGTTTTAAGACAGAAGTCCACGTCTCTTCTGACAAAGGAAGGCCCAGGTCAAAAATTTTAAAGACATTACTAACAAAACCAATACCAGCTTTTTTGCAAATTAAAAAAAAAAATTCTCTTAAGTCCAAAATTTCACTTAGAACTACAGGTCCTGGATGTATTTCTATTTCATGTTTTCTCATCTCTCACCATCAGGGAGGACTTTGCCGCTGGTGACCTGGCATGCAGAGCTCTGGAAGGTTTTACAGTCTCCGGATGGGATCTTCCACATCCACACGTTGCCGTCGTCTGTTCCTGCCAGCAGGACCGGAACGCATGGATGCCACTCCAACCACTGAGGAGGAAGTGAGCCAGACAACCACGTATAAACAGCTACTTTACACACAGATTATTCCCCTTTAATTTCCACTTGTGTGCCTTGCTAAAGGGCAACTCAGCAGTTGCGGTTGAGGAAGGGGAGAATATGTGATCAGTCACTTCCTCCACAAGACCACAAATTCTCAGCCTGAGTGGTCATCCTCTCCTATTTCCTCATAAATTCCGTCAGACCCAATAAAAGATTTTACACAAGTGCTTACAGATGCACAAACTAAACAGACACACAAATACACATTCAGGCTGATGCGGCACTTGTGGATTCGACCTCTAAACATGCATTCTCTGAGCTGAAGCTCTAACCTCCAGATCTCCCACTTCGAAGGACCAGATCTCCTTTTTGGTTTCCACTTTCCAAACTTTAATCACGCCGCTCATGTCGCCTGTAGCCACCAGGGTGGAATCGTGGCTGAACACAGCAGACGTCACAGAGTCTTTGTGACCTGTGGAGACAAAGGGACATTTCAGATCCAAGAGTCAGGTAAAAGTTACAAAGAAACACTGACATTGTTTATCTTCTTGCTGCCTAGTTACAAAAGGACAAGTCACACTCTGGTAATGTTTTTGGTAGCCAAAAAGTGATCTCAGCTGAGCATGATGGACTTTAAAAAGCTCATTGTCATAAATAAAACTCAAGACGTAAGTAAGTAAATATGACTCAAGACGGGAGCTGTTTATTTTGCTACTTTATGGCTCTTAAGGAACATCCATTTCGATTAGATTCAGTTTTCTATTACAGATAACCCTACAATTAATTGACTCCAAGTGCAAGTGCTGCAAAGTGTAAACACAGTCCCCAATCTTCCTTCCACACTCACCTGTGCACTCCAACAGCACTTCTCCATCGCTCACCCTCCAAACATAGGCTTTATCATCCTCTCCTCCTGTTACTGCCATGCTGTTAGTAGCAGGATCCAAACTCACACAAAACACTGAGCCTGGAAAGAGGAAGATAAGAAGAATTTCAAAGCTGAACAGACTGAATCTGCTGGATAATAAGAGCACGAACCCGAAACAAGGTGCTACCAGTGTGTTTGGAGAAGGTGAGCTCGCTGTCATCTTGTTCTGCCTCTGCCTCCATCTCGTCCTCAGTCTCCCAACCTTCATCATCTGCGTTTGCAGGGTCTTCAAAGTCCACGTCCCCCAAGTCATCAGCCAAATCGTCTGATGGTGACAGAGAAAGTGAATTAAGGTAGGTAAACTGTCAGTTGCTTTTAATCTTTTAAGTGTAATTACAGCTACTAGCATATATCTATCAGTAGCCTGACACATATTAGCACAGGTATGATTACAGGTAAACGTTGGCAAAAGTGGCTTAAAGACTTTTTCTACCCACCTGGACCAGGCTCTGTTTCATTTAGGTCGATGACTTCAATAATCTCCTCATCTCCGTGGAGCTCAATCGCGTTTTCCGCAGTGTTATCCATGCTGTTAGCAGGCTAAGCTAGCAAAACAATCCTAAAAGTAACGGCGCTAGTAAAGCTAGCTAACCCGATTGTAAGCTAGCTCACGTTAAACTGTTTATAAAGTCCCAAAAGTGCTTAAAAGTTACGCATTGGCTGACAAATGTCGTACTGAGTGTTATGTGAAATAGTAGTAAATGTCAAACTAACTGTCTCCCATGTTTTTCTCACGTTGCCGTGACTGGAGACGCACAATGATGACGTAGGCAGATAGGCCTACTAGTCGTTTACCTCGATGTCCACAAGATGGCGGCGTTATACAAAATGAACGGCTCCGGTTTGTCTTTAGAGCTGAATCATTATTGTGATATTTATCCTCTTCAACATTTTAGCTAACACCAAACTAATCTGTTTTTACCTTTACTACCATTTTGCCATGCTTTTATCAGGTCAACTGAGCTTCTTCTAGCTTGTTAATGCTAATAACAAAACTGCTACAATTAAGGTTGGTAATACAAGTAGTAGAAGTAGTAGACGTATGATTATTATTATTAGCAGTAGGAGTGCTAACAGTAGTAGTAGTAGTGATAGTAACAGTAGTAGTAAGACAGGAGTACTAGTGGGAGTAGTACGTGCAGTAGTAATGGTTGTAGTAGTAGTAGTAGTAGTAAGACAATAGTAGCAGTAGTAGTTGTAGTAATAGGAGTAGAAGTAGTAGTAGCGGGACAGGAGTAGTAACAGTAGTAGTAATAGTAGGACAGGAGTAGTAGTACTAGCAGTAGTAGTAAGACAGGAGTAGCAGTAGTAGTGGTAGTGATAGGAGTAGTAGTAGTAAGACAGTAGTATTAGTATTGGTAGGAGTAATAGCCCAAATATTGTTAAATTTGAAAATAATGATTCAATACTAAAAGTATGGTTCCTTTTAAGTGTTAATTGAGTTTGCAGAGTTTGTTCATATTGTACTTTTTTTTATTTATTGACTTATTTCCTTCATTAATGTTTTGTGTTTACTCATATTCATTTCAGACGTCATCGTCCACTTGCTTTATTTCCGTTTCTTTTGTTTTCATCACATGTGTAACCATCCACATACGTCCTCGATGCGTCATTGTGGGATGAAGAAAAATCCTCCCACAAATACCAGCAATAATAACAGTCAGCGCCATCATTCCAATTATCAGCAGCATCATGCAGACAATGGAATTTTTTTCCTACAGTTTCTATTTTGGTGCTGTTTTTAGCCCAGGAAGCAAAAGTCCTTGCATGTGCAAAATTTGTTGTCCAGTCACTCATTCTTAAAATATCACTGTGAAATGTTCCTCATTGAGTGATAATAAGTCAATTTTCTGTCTGATCATATTTTTTTCTTTTACAATGTCATCATGATGCACTCCTTCTTGTTAAAACAAAAATCACAGGCTATCTCTTTTATCCCCTCGGTGATTAACACTCTCTGTAGTGAGTAGTAAACTGAGAGTTCAGACACTCATGAATCATCATCGCTCTGTCACAAAACTGTAATTTACACGTCTGCTGTTGCCGGCACAAAGGTTAAGCAAAGCATTGTGGGATTTGGAACTTAAAATAGCAACAATGCTATTGACACTTTCATTCCACTGAGGGATTTAGTGAGGCCACTGTTGCACATAAATGCTACACTTAGAACTCAGACAGTCATGTTTAATGGTTTTAAAGTTATAATGTAATTTTGATGAATGTATTTTTTGTTAAAGCACATCTGCTATCCTGTGATTCAAATGCATTTACAGGCCTATACATTGATATCAATCAAGCAAATGCTCTGTAGATTGTTGAATTATTGATGCACATTGAACATTAATTAAAATCAGGTTTAGTTTTCTTGATAGAGATCTGACACCTTATGGTGAATAATGTGACTGTATCAAGCTTCTCTAATCTGGATTTTGGCTACCAGACACTTGAATTATATTTTTCAGGGAGGTTTTAATGAGTAAATGTGCATACTACGTGAAACTGTTGGGTGGATGAAAGTAGTTTTTTTTTTTTTTTTTTAAGTGAGCCTCTCAATCACCTCCATGAAATTAAACAAAAATGTCTTTCCACCCTCCCATACAGATCCAACCCCTGCCAGCTCCAGGTATGCTGAGCCTGACCTGTGACCTCTCTGTGCAGGATGGCGGTGAGATGACAAAGTTTCTAAGCTCACATTGAGGAATATTTGTGTGACCGCAGGAATAACATCAGAGGCAGAGCAGTACTCCATTTTAAAAGGCGCTCTCCCTTCTTCCTTAATCTCTCCATCAAACGTTCCCTGGCCAGAGATATTTTATGAACACTTAACACAGTTTGTCTACTTCAGGTTTTTGGGGTTTTATGTCTCTTGCTATATGCTGCTGGCAGGGCTCAGGGACTGCATGCCCAAATAAGTTTTACTGGCTGCCCGGGCCCTCCATTTCAAGCCTTCCCTGGAAAAATACAACCATCTCATGATGTGGTGAGATGTGGAAACATCGGGGTGTACGTTATTTAGACGTTTGAAATCTGCAGTGAGTGAGAGATTTATAAACTCTCCGCTCGGTTATGAGTAACGCTGGAAGAGGCCGTTGAACTTTCACGTTGGAAAGTTAGATGACATTAGTTACGACGCTGGTTACAGACGCTTTATTTCATCAATCTGGTTCTGCAGTTTGTCGTTTTTTTTGCCAGAAAAGGACTTCATTCAGCTCCTGTTCACATAAGTTAAAAGCCTCTAACATTGCTAGATTAATGTTGGAATATTAATCAAGCTTTTGGGCATTTTTATTACAACGGGAGGAGTTTGATTCTGAAGGATGATACAAATTAAATTAACTTCTTTTCATATGAAAACATGGAAAGTCACTGTTTCCCAAGAAAATGCCTTTGAAACAGCAGTTCAACCGTGATGAGACACTAAAACCCAGACTGAGGAAATTCTTTAAGGTTTAGCAGCTCCTTGAGGCAGTGCGGTTCATAAACACAATTCAGAAAATGTCCACGGAAATAAAAATAAAACTGGTCACATCAAAGGTCGGCAACATGAGTGAGGTCTAATCCCAGTCAGGAGCTCAGGCTGTATATACGGTTTCTGGTCAGGAGTAACAGGAAATACCATATATGCAACAGAGAACATGAGCTGGTTTGACCTCAGAAATCATGTGATTCAGTGCTCAGAGCAACCAGGACCATAACCCAGGAGCTAAAAAGAAGTTAGTTCACCCCCTTCAGTTCTTTAATTTGTCTTTTCCTGTGTTTTACTAGGACTGGTTGTGAGGTTATGAACAGATTTTCTCCAACGTTTTGTTCAGTCTGGATTAGCAGGTTGGTTGTGAACCAAATGGGGAAATTCCATAATTGAAAGTGTTATGGAAAGTAACTAAGTACATTTACTTTTGTGGTATTTGAGTCTTTCTATTTAATACTTCGCCCGCTCTACTAAACCTCTACTACTTCTAAAGTTACTCTTCTTCCTAAATAATACATATGAGATGACTTGCATTGGTTGCTTTGTAATATAAGCTGATAATTTGTAAATGGCAAAGCTATAATGGAGCTAATGGTCCAAATAAAATATAGGAACATTACAGATAGTCATGTTATTCTTATTGTAATTTATTTCCCAGAATTAAGTTTCAGCGTTCGTCTCGTGTATGTCCTGTCATTGCTTCATATAGAAGCTTTAAATAACCTTTTCTGTGGGTAAACTTATTGATTTTAAATGCAGCACTGTTACTTGTAATGAAGTACATTTATGTTGTTGCTTTTGTACTAGAGTAAAGTAAAAGATCTGATTACTTCATCCAACACTAGACCTCAGTCAAATTTTAGTCAAATTTACGATTCTAATAACACAGACAGAGATTTGATTTGCAATTGTAATAATGTGTTTGCATTTAAATGTAATAAGTACGATGCATTCAGGTGTAGCAGCAGGCTGGAGGATTGTTCATCGCTACTGGAGGTTGTCTCGCTCTGAGTGCTTTGCAGTTTGCTTTTGTCTTTCGAATCTGCCTATTTTTACCCAGACGCTCTGGAACAGCACATTGGGTGGGCTTCTCTCTGCCGTCATCGGGACAGCAGAGACCAGGAGCGACCCGTCATAACAACATTTCTCGGTTTATCACTCCGGCAAGCTGGTTTATGTCTGAAAAGCAGGACACTCTGGGGTGCTGTTACTTTATAGGTTCACACACATGGAAACACACACTCTGCCTGACCAAGACATGGAAGCATATTCATCTACTGTGTGTGTGTGTGTGTGTGTGTGTGTGTGTGTGTGTGTGTGTGTGTGTGTGTGTGCACGACATGCACCTTTGCACACACACATGCACATACACACAAACAGTATCATTAATAAGGCCTGGGAGCTGTTGCTGTGTGAGAGGTAATTACTCCATGCAGCTCAGCGAGGCTTTGATGGAAAGTTTTAGACTAACTGGCTCGACTGTAAGAAGCCTTGACTCCGCTTCTTTTTAACAAGAACTCTTTATGGCTCCTTTTTGCTCTCCTTTCTCTCTTAAACGCTCCAGTTTCACGGCATCCTGGAAAGATTTTATGTTTCATTTTTGAACACGGGCGAGCAAACATACAAGAAAAGGGCTTAATTCGCATAATAACGCTGATTAATGTTGGAGGCTGTTGCTGTACGTGCCGTCAGACGCGCTGCGAGATGTTCAGAAGTGTTTTCTTTCTTGCTGGCGAAGCAAAGCTGCTTTATGACGCTGAGGTCTGCCTGCTTTGTCTGCACGCTGCGTCTGACTCATGTGGGACCGTGTTGGGTGAGATGACGGCTTCCCTTCTCAAACCACTAACAGCCAGTTGTGTGTGTACTGCAAGAGGTCTGGTCCACAGCCTGTGTGTGATGTGTCTGCTGTGGTAGCAGAGCGGTAGTTTGCGCAGGCCGTACACGCTCGCCTGTTGACTTTCGAGCCTGATTGCTGCTCCTTTTCCAGCCGCTGGCCAGAAAACGTGGTGTATTTTTGGAACATCATTACTCAGGATCTGTGTTTTTTAGCCAGAGCCATGTAAGGTAGCTGCTTTTGTACGGCATCATGCTCCAAATATGAGGACTCACGCTGGATAGAAACCTGAAATGGAAGGAGGTGATGGTCATCTCCCTGTATGCAAAATAGTTAAACTAACATAATCAGCGATTTGGCAACCCGAGTGTGATGTTCACTGAATTGCAAATGTGCTGCTCTGGGCAATATAAGCCAATCTAATCCCCGCTTTGACATCACTGTTCTGGACACACTCGCTCACACATACACACATTTGAGTGTTTTTATGCACATCTGCGTCAGCAAAAGCCCATAGACAAACAATGCGGATGCACATGTCCAAGACCAATCTGTATAAACTCTGTGCTTTTGTATAGACTCTGTATGTCTTTCTCATACAACTTATCTGTAGGGAAGTAACATTAATACATCACTTATAGCTTTTTATTGGTGGCATTTGCTCGACTATTGTCACTTTGGTAAAGACTCAGATATCTGAACAACTATTGGATGAATTGGCTGCGTACATTTGTGTTAGGATTAATTCAACAAGGCAGAAGTTAGCAGGGGTGGAAGGTATCGTAAATACAAATTTCAGCTACTTGAGTATTTCCATTTTCAGATACTTTATACTTGTACTCCACTAATATTGTACTTTTTACTGCACTACATTTACTTAATAACTTTACTTACTAATTACTTTTCAGATGCAGATTAATAACACAAATTATGATCAACAAAATAGGACGTTGGCTTTTATAAACTAGTTCATCAGACTTTATTGATCCCCAGGGGGACGTTCACAAGCTACCCAACAGTATGTAAAGTAATATAATAAATAAAATATTGTATACATAATGCATCAGCAATTATAATCTAATAATATATTATTCAGAATTGCTCCATTCTGCATAATGAGTTCTTTGACTTTTGCTCCTTTAAGTATACTTTGATGCTAATACTTTTGTACTTTGGCCTGTGTTCCAGGTTTTTGTGGATCCTCACACACACATGAAGATGGCGTCCAGCATGTGAACAGAAGGATCTTCAGGTATGTATTTGATGTTTGTGTACATATAGAGCAGAGCAATAAGCTGCAGCCATACAGCGTTTAGGCCTAAAGAGCTTTACTCAAGCACAACATCAGAGATGCCTCCAAGACCGAGCTCCTTACATAACCGAGGCTCCACAGAAATTATAATCCTCCGCCACTGTGGACATGGCTTCCCCACAGGCCTCCCTGCGCTCCAGAAGAGGAGCAACCTTGATTCATAAATGCATGTTGAAGCAGCAGAAAGATGAGTTAAAAATAACCAAAAGGGTAATTTAAACAGTGGTAAAACTGGTGAAAGTGGCCTGGAGGGAAGGTCAGCTCTAGAAGTTAAGCACCTACCCTGCCAGAGTGCCCTTGAGCAAGATGAGGATCTCCCTGTAGAGCAAGTGAAACCTGTAACAGAAGAAAGATAATGGGCTATGTGAATAATAACATTATGATGATATTATAATAATGGTATATTAACAGTTCAGTTGTGTGAAAATATTATTGTAGCTTTATATAATCATTAATTAAATAATCCATATTAAAAAACACAATTGGATCTGTGAATATCTCCCTGATACAAATCTTGGCAGTGATGAAGTTTAGTCATGTTTTAACCACTTCTACTCGTTGGCCTGGTCCATTCAGGCCCAGAATGTAATCCTTCCAAAATTTCCCTGAGTCGACAGAAGAGCCTGGAGGTATGAGAGGAGCCAGAGAGAGCAGCTCTAACTGTGTAGTCTACCTGCACTTGGTGAATAATAACACTGTCTCTGCCTGCAGATGTAGCCTGTATAGAAACTGGTTAGCACATTACAGTAATCAAGTCAGCTAAACCGGGCGCTGGTGTTGCAGTCTTGCCCGTGGGTGGCTGCTGAGGCGCAAAATCAAATATAAAGTAATGGAAATAAAAGCATATTGGATTAGAGAAGGCAGTGAGGAAGGCGTTTCATGTTGCAATGAGCGAGAATTGGATAAAAACGTTTGTTTCATTTTGCCACTTTATGGAAAGTGTTGAATCATGGAAGGGAGGTTAGTGATGTTGATGGAGATCTCAGGCAGCAAATTGCTTTCTATCACTGATGTGCGAAATATATTATGTAGGTTTATATTGATTAATGACATGTTGAGTTAGTTGGTGGACTTGATTTACTGTCTCTCACTGCAGTTTCTCTTTACATTGGCTTGAATAAATACACAGTGAGTAGTACTTTTGCAGGAATGTTAAAGAAAAAGATGATGAAACTACACAGACCAACTATAAATCCACTGGACTACTACAGGAACTTTCTAGCAATGTTATAATGACAGCATGGGTGAAGCTTTTAGAAACACAGTGAGATATGCAGGCCAACTGTAAAAGACAGACTATTAGGATGATGATAAAGGACAGTAAAGGCACAATGATCCCAGTGGAGAAAAAAAGCCATTAATTGTTATTAGGTCATTGTAAACTATCCTCTGAGCACTACTTTTATTTGCTGCTTTCCTAGCAACCTAAGTACACAGTATAATTCATTATAATACAATACATATTAATTTACATCATGAGTATTTTTACTTTTGTACTTTTGCAATGGTAATTAAAAAAAAATGTAATTTTTAGATATTGTACTTCTATTACTTTTACTTTAGTTATTAGTTACTTTACAGATTAATAACACAAAATATGACCAACAAATTATTTAATTAATATAGATTAAGTTACCCAGCAGTACATAAAATAACTGAAGGCATCTCCAAAGTTATATAATATTATAATAACACACATTATCCTGAGTACTTTTACTTGCTGTGACTGCAGGTCTTGGAGTATTTTCTGTCTTATTTCTACTTTCGCTTCAGCAGCTCTGAGTCCTGCCTCCAAACACAGGACCCGCCCAGGACCTCTGTCTCTCTCTCTTTCTCTCTCTTATTTTTCTCTCATTAATCCCTCAGTCATAATTACAAGCTGTGCCATATAAACACACAGATCTATGAGGGCTGCAGATAATCAGGTTTGCAGACTGAACCCGCCCCTGGTTCAAGTCCTCCAGCCTCCATGTGACTCTGGGGCTGGAACCAAAAATCCAGTATGGCGGAATCTGTCAGGAGATGAGTCTGTTCGAGGAGGAAAGGAAAAACAAGGCAGGCCGACATGGATGAGGATTGAGAGGAGAAGCTGCTGGGACACGTGTGTGCAGGTGTAGGTGAGCTGGTGCTTGTGTTTGTTCCTCCCCGGGGCTGCCGGGAGCGCGCGGCCGAGCCTGGGTGTTGATATTCGGGGCAGGGATGCGATGCACAGTCGGGGGATTCATCAAAACAATGTCCGGCTCCAAGTTTGCACTCCTCGGCTGCCCGGGTTGGGTTTTTTTGCACGATTGCATGTGAGCACAAGTTGTGGTGGGATTTAAAGCACATCTTAAAGCGTTTGTGTGCAGATTTCCATACGGTTTTTTGCAGTGAAGCAGGCGGGAAGTGTGTAGGCAATAAAGGGAAGGGGGGGACTGAGCAGGCGGTGTTTATTATGCCGATTGTTGCAGGGCTATTTATAGTGCATGGCCTTAATGCAACACACACATCTCCAGCATGCTTGTGTCGTCTCACGCTGCTGTTTTTGGACATAAAAATGCATGTAAATGAATGCACAGGCCTGCAGGAGTGTGTGTGTTGGAGTGTGTGTGAATGGCTCAGGATGGGCGGTGGTAATTCTCTGCATGCGTCAATCCCTTTTTTTGTGAATGGGGGCGTTGGAGCTGTTAAAGCAACACCAAAGCTGCACATTAAGGCTGTCAATAAAGTGGACTGTAGATGGAAAATGTTGGGCAGGAATTTGGGATTTATGTCGCTGGATATGTGAGGGAGTTTGGACTGGAGTGCAGGGTTACTCATTATATTTTGTGACATGTATTTAATGTCATAATCAATGCAAGATACATGACTATTGGCTGTTTTGTTTTTGCAAGTTCCATGAAGTGATACTTGAGTTTGTCTGACGGTGATAAAAATAATGATCAAAAGTAGTGGATCAATTGATTGATCAGTTAGTGTCATAATCAATACAAGATAAATGATTGTTGGACGTTGATTATTGCTTTACTCTTGCAGGTTTTGGTGAAGGTTTGTGTCCATGAAATGTTTCTTGACTTTATCTGTGGGGGTATAATTGGCAAAAATTAAGATATAATATAATATAAAAGAAAATAAAAAGGATTTATAATGAAGTGCAGTGCAAGATAGGTATAAAAGTATTTATGTTAATGGTGAAAACAAGTTGAACGGTGAGTGATTGATCGATCAACTATTTTCATAATTAATGCAACTTATATAATTATTGAATGTTAATGCTTTAGTTTTGCATGTTTTTTTGAAGGGTTGATGTCCATGAAGTGGCAGTGCAAAATATGCACAAAAGTATTAAGGTTAATGGTGAAAAAAAGTTGAAAGTAGTAGATAAATTAATTGAGAAAGTTCAAGTTGGTAATACTAATGGATAAGTATCTGACATAGTTAACTGATGTAATGGACTGCTTCACATAGCTAATAGCAATGGATGAATGGTTAAAATATATGTAGTTACTGATAATAAAGTAACTATAGTTCTAGTTGTAATAAAGGCAAATCAAGTTTATTTGTATGGCACCTTTTTAATAACAAGGTAATTCACAGTGCTTTACATTAGACATACAAGGCAATAAGATAAGATATCAAAGAAACACAACACATAAATAGGATTAAAAGGTAAAAAAGGACAGCAAAAAATACATAGAGTGCAAGATATGTATAAAAGTATGTAGGTTAAGGGGGAAAACGAGCTGAAAGTAGTGGATGGATTGTTTGAGATGTTAAGCTTCTTCCACTTCAATGGGAAGTAGGACAAATACAGATTGGCTATAATTGTTTATAAGGAACAAACAAGCTTGAAAAAGCACTGATATCAGTCTATAGATTGTGTATTTATTCAAGTCCGTGTAAAGAGAAACTGCATTGAGAGAGAGCAAATCAAGTCAGTCAACTAATACAACATGTCATTAATCAATAAAACCTACACAACACGTTTTCCTCATTTCATAGTGTGTTATTACAGCATTTGTGTTGTAATTATAATATAAAGCATTTGCTGCCCTGAATATTAACAGTTCAAATGTCAGGAAGCATTGCAATTAAAATATACCAAGAAATTAGATCATAGAAAAGTATTTTACTAAAAATGGCCTCAGGATATTCTAATGCTACTAGAGCACCAGAGCTTTGACAGGTAGGTTTGTAATATTTCCCTTCAGCTATGACCAAAATATTCCAAGTGATGCTGATCTTTATTTTTTAGCTGTACATGGTGATTGAATGCAACATGCTGTTTGTCAAAGCTTCCTTTTCTTCGCTGAACAGCTCCCTGACACAAATCTTGGCAGTGATGAAGTTTAGTCATGTTTTAACCACTTCTACTATCTGGCCTGGTCCATTCAGGCACAGGATGTAATCCTTCTAAAATTTCTTTGTGAACTTCACTGAGTCGACAAAAGAGCCTGGAGGTATGAGAAGGAGCCAGAGCAGACTTAACTCTTAGCTATAACCAAAATATTGTCCAAGCATTTTTTTCTTTGCTGGATTAATTTTGCTGTAATTTCCCAGCATAACTCTGGTTTTAACCCATTTTTTCCAGGTCTGTGTTTTTATTATTTCTTCACTTGGGGCTTCAGGGCTTGTCTCCCCAGATCTGTCAGCCTGCATCAAGCAAGCTCTTAGGGACAATGGCCTAGGACACACACACACATACACACACACACACACACACACACACACACACACACACACACACACACACACACACACACGAATGCCCCTCCCGAGACAGATGAGATACCCAGGGAGAATGGTGTTGCATGAAGCCCCCCTGGAGTGTCAGCTACTCTCTGTGACACACACGTTCCCCTCCCACCCCTCCTCGCTTTTCCATCACAAAGCGCAAGTGTGCGTGCGCTGTGCAGTGACCGACTTTTTTTGGGGCAATTTGTCCCGCGGCTGCACTGTCTGGCCCTCTTGTCTTGGAGACCCACCCCCCTAAATGCACACACACACACTCAGACACACACATCCATCCTGCTTCAGAGGACCTCTGAGACCTCTAGCAACACACACACAAGGGCGTGAACATGCACACTACCCCCAATGTCTCCGCCGCCGCCCCCCCACCCACCTCGCCCTCGGGCCATTTTACCCTTCTATTTGTGGTGGTAAAGTCGACTTGATGCTTTGGGCTCAAGCCGTGATTACATCTGACACTCCCGCTCCAGGCTTGAGGAATTCAGGGCTACTCTCCGAAAACAAAAGAACAATCACTTATTTCCAGAAAGAGCAAAAAAGCCCAATCAGGTGCTTCCAAAAACAAATAAGAGATTATTTATCTCCAAAACAAATACAATAATCAAATGCTCCATAAAATTCACATGTTCATGAGACTAACAGAAGTGTTCCATCCATTTCTACAGTGAGAGTAATGCATCACACTTTTTCCATATTTTTCCTGATCTTGGAGCGCCCCAGTCAAAAAGAAACTATGTCTGGGACAAGCAATTTATTGCCTGATTGGTTTACAGCTTCTTGCGGTGTAAGCACGAGGTCGAGCTTGAGGTCGTATTGAGTTTTCGATGGTGGTCTTGGATCTGCGCGGCAACAGTATTTTACTTTTTAAAAAACCCTGCGTTGTGTTACAAGGTGCATAATTGGCCCGATTAAAAAGAAGTAGACAAATGGCTTAAAGATGTTGGATACTTAGTTTTTAAATGACAACATTCTGTTTACTCTTATTAAGAGCTGAAACCATTAATTGATTGGTCAGTCGATAGAAAATGAATAATGAATGGCCTTAATTATGATAAAGGGTTAATCATTTTTTAAAGGAAAAAACTTCTCTGCCATCTGTGTGTCTGTCTGATACTAACTGAACATCTTTGAGTTTTGAGTTCATCTGCTAAATTAAGACCTATAAGGACAAATTTCGAAGGTGCTTTTCTGACATTTTGTGAGCCAAGTGATTATTCCTAGTTTATTATTATCCTAATAATCCTCATTGGTATCAAATGTAAATAATAATAATTGCTCATGTCTCATGGACGTGAAACTGTCAGATTTTTATAACACTAACAGATTACAGCCATATCAGCTGTATTGCGTAAGTGGAATCCAAGACTTCAGTCAACACTTGTCGCTGAGAGATCAATACTATAAATAACTGGAAAATGAGCTGTGTGTGTGTGAGACATCAATAGATGCACCTATCCAGCTTTTTCTCTCCTGATAGTGATTCCTCAACTCATCCCGACATCACTCTGTTCTCTTGTTAAAATCTTTATACCTCATTGCATGAATTGCATTTAAATCTTTTTTCTGCTGGTTCACATGAGGCCAAGGATTGTTGTGGGACTAAAAATTGATTTGGCAGCCCACCATGACTGAGTGAATGTACCTGATAGTGGAAAACACTAATTTTTAGAATGAAATTGACAAAGAAACTGTGTTTATATTTGTTACCAAATCTGCTTTATAAGCTAAATATTGGTGACAGTATAGATCCAACAGAATACATCTTGTTTATATGCTGCTATGATGTATTGATATTTCTTGTTTGAGTGCAATACCAATGCTCCTTTTTATCCTCTCTGATAGGTTGGTGCTGGTGCTAGACAGTGATCTGCCGCTCTGATTGGAGTAGCCAAATTAAAAGCCTCATGGGGATTGGCTGCTGCCGCTGGACGTCTGCTTCCTGTTTCCAGCCTTGAGGGATTCTTGAGGGACCGTCCTGAGTGTCGGATCAGCCTGAACAGACACACACACACTTGCACACATCCACAGTTTTGGCAGGATAACAGCCTCCTCATTGCCTGTAAATCACATCTTGCACAAACACACATCTGCTCTGCAACACACACCGAGCCGGGTGCTCACCTGCCGCACTGCGTGGACACCTGACTGACCTGTCCACGATGACATCACACAGCCACCAAGGTAAAATCTACATCATTACTGTTATACCTCTTGTTTCCTTGTCTTGTCCTTACCTAAGTTTTACTCACTATTCTTGTACTAATAACAGGCCTTATGCGACGATAGCAAGGTTAGATCCATGCATCAATATGTTATTGGCCTTTTATCAAACAAATACCTAAATCCATAGTTAAGTTTTTTTTTTAAATTTATCTTGCATTTAAAAGCCTAATGTATCAGTTGGATAGGTGGAGTTGGTCATTCTGATTTAAGGATCAGCTAAATGCTTCTTAAATCAGTTTTATCAGGTTGGTTTAAATTCTGGGGGAAACTTGAAATACTTGTATTATATCAGCAAAAATATTTCAATCCATATACAACTGGATTTATTTGTAATTTAAGTGCAGCGGATGATTCTCATAAAACACATGAAATTAAGTTAAAAAAAACCCCTCATGTTTAACTTTCTTGTAAGTCTTAAAAGTGATAGAAAAGCTGACAGTCCATGAAATTTTCTAGCGTCTCCTCAGCCTTCTCACTGAAGAAACACCAATCCATCACTGCTGCTGAAACGCGTCGGGAATCTTCAACAAAATTTGTTACTGTCATGTGCCGAGTAATGAGAATTTAGCTCCCCAGTACAGTCACATTAAGGGAAATCTCTTTGCTGCTCCATCTGCCACGTTGATATATGTGAACATTTTGAACACAGACAGATCGCGCCTCCCTAAAACGCAATAAAACATTTTAATCTGGTCTTATGAGTGTTAATTGGCTTGATTCGATATGAATGAGCTCCACGGGGCGAGAGAAAAAGTCCATAACGCGGGCTCATTAAGAGCGTCTACTTTCCTCTTTGACACCTAATCAAGCTCAGTTTAGAAGCTTCGGTTTGTGTTTTAGCGAGCTGATGAATTATTCGGCAAGCAGCTGGCAGATGAAAAGGTTAGCTTCCCGCCCCGGTTGGTGTGGTACCTGACAGTGTCGACCATGTTTACCTTGTGCACCTGGGAGTGTGTGCACTATAAATACCACAGCTGAGGTCCCGAGACACATGAAGGAGCTGCAGATTTAGCCGGTGACCTCAGCCCGACATCCAACATCTCCATCACTGACACGTGTGAACACACCAGGGAGGGTAGAGCAGATGTTTGGTGCTCTGATACACTCGCCTGCTTTTTAAGTTGCATACCATTTTTGCAGAGAAGATCATTCTTGCCATGGTGTTGACTCACACCACGGCAAGCGTAGTTGGGCCAAGCACATTAACCTGTTAGATCAACCTTAGATTAATACAGCTCAACAGTCGCCATTAGACAATTGTAATTCCACCACACGCTCACTCGTCCTCCACAAACAGGTCTAAAGTGAATACTCTGCTAATCCTGAGAAATAATTTTTAGTGATTAATACTATGCAATGCTAAAAAGTGTTTTGACCATTTTCAAATAAACGATAATGTACAGTTAAGTTTGCTGAAAGATTCAAATAATATTCAGGAAGCTGTTTCTAAGCATGTAACCACCGAAAAATACTGATTACTATGATGGAGGATGGTAAATTAGCCTTAATGCTGAATAATGTAAAGTATGATGATGATTAATTTTCCAATGAATTTCCACTGATTTTTAATTGGGGCCCTTTTTGTGGTTTAGAAATGACACCAATCAGGCCCAGTTTAAGCTTTTGATACAATTTTGTGATAAATTTGAATATATATTTTCTTATATGGCTGAAGCTCCAAAAACACTAGATCCTAAATTTCCCATAATGCAACTCAATGGCATCTTTCATTTGGCTCGATTAGTTAATGGAAACTCATGTAAAATTGGCCAAAAGCGCCTTTAGAAATGGAATTAAACCTGTCACACAAACTCACACAGCCTCTTTATGGGCTGTAATCACTTTTATTGTCTCATTTTTTTCCTGAAATGATACCTTTGTCATTATTTTATCATAATACGATTCTGCTGGAAGAAGACAAACAGTGAGATTGAACCAATGCCCAGCTTTGAACACAGCCAAGGCAGGAAACTTCACTCTTTTCTGGCCACGGGCTGCAGCAGCTGATAGAGCAGATAAACTAACCAGATTCTGTCAAAATATAATAAGATTTAGCCGTTTTTAATTTCCCACCCTGCCCTCCTCTACCTCTCATCTTCACAGTTTGCTTCCCATGAGAGGGCCAAACAGGGCTGCCCAGCATCCACCTGGCGTCGCCCGTGTTAACTCACCTCTCACCAAAACAAAAATAGCTGCGATGGCTTGTGCGAGTCCAGGAGAGACAATTCATACCTGCAGCTGCTGTTTCTCACTGTCTTGTTTTCCTCTGAAAAGCCTTCAGAGGAGACGATCTCGGTCCACAGAGTGCTGCCAAATGTGGGCGTCAATTTGAGGTGTTGCTTCTCTCGTTTGAATGACAGCTCAGAGACACACTTGTTGGATGCCGGCGCGCTGAGAGAGACAGAAACAAGCAGCCAAGAGACATTTAAAGACGTGAAATGTGAAAAATTGGCCTTGTGGTGCTCGTCGGGCTACGGCAGTGATGTTTACAGACGACGGAATTTGCTCCGTTTTAAGAGATGCATCAGTCGGATTTCTCTGTTATAATTGTCCTTTTGAGAAATAGATGCAAGGAAATGGATCCTGTGGCTTCTGGTTGCATCAGGGTTGTCTGCTGCTGCCACTTTTAAATTGAATTCGTTTTATATCGAGCGTAATTAAACAACATTGGCTTTGTTCTCGGGGTGAACAATGAGACTTTCAGATCCACGGCTTTGTTGTGCTCTTGTGTTTGCAGTGTGATCCAAAGCTGCCAACTTTTTTCAGAGCTTGCTTTGCACTTATTTCCAATCATGTACCAGCCCTCTAAGTAAAGCCTAGTGTGTGTGTGTGTGTGTGTGTATCCACATGTTCACCCTCGCGCGGCAGCTCTGGCGGGTGTTTGCAAGCGTGCGTGCATGCGTGCCTGCCCGCTTGTGTGCCATTTTTGTAATCTGTAAATGAGCTTACTAGCACGCACGTTTTTTTTTTTGATCCAGGACTTACTCATTTTCTTTATTACAGCAGCAGTGGGATTTTTAGATTAAATATCATTTACCATAAATCTCTTCCTAGAAAAGTGAAATGTAAAACGCTTTGTCGGGTTTATGCTTCCCAGAACAAAAGGGGGTCAGGCTGATAAGGCCCTCGCATCAGTCGTTTTGCGGGCATATCAGCAAACAGGCTGGAGTGTTTGCACAGGAGTGATTACAGTGTGTACTGAGGGCTTTAGCACATTAGCTGGCGACACTTGTTTTGCACTTGTACTTAGCAATGAGCTAACATGTTGACCGTGTTTGGTTGAGCGGGGCGGTTTCTGTAAATGTCACGCTCAGGATGAATTGCACTTGTCGATCGCAGTCGGGCTAAATATGGAGTATTCAATGAAAACACAGATTCAAAACAGAAGCATGATGATTAAGTAGCGCCACCTGCTTGCTAAAATTATCAGTCAGTCCATAACATATTGTTTACATTAGTATGGTGAGCCCCCTGTTGAAGCATTAATGACTAACTCACAGCAAAGTAATTTAAAGTCAGCCTGTTTTGTCAGCCTATAATTGTCTTTGGTTTGTGATTCATTGAACCTTTAAAAGATTATTTTGCTGTGCATTTGCATCATCCTTTACTGTGAAATGCCAGAACTCATCATTGAGTGTTTGCTTCTTTCCCATGATTCTCTGGGGCCCCTCTGTGGTTGTGGTCACTTGCCAAGCACCCTTATCAGTTCCTGGTGACAATCCGGGTTGCCCTCTATCCAGATAAAGAGGGAGACTACACAAACCACACGTGTCTGTGTGTTTACAAAGGGAGGACGAACACAAAGATGCTCCTCTATTCCAAACCAACATTTAATGCATAGGTGGATATAGAATTAAAGGAATTTGTGAGAATGAAACATGATGAATGCAGGTGCAACATATACCATACACCCAGAACAATTCATATTGGGATTACAGGATAATTATGTTTGTTGTGGCCACTATAATAACCAATAATAAAGTTAATCTTATAAATGCAATGCCTTCACAATTGCTAGAGTAAAGAATACATTTATTATTGTAAACTTGTTTGTAATAACCTTTGTTTATTCTTTTAATATGTAGACTAATTAATCCCAAATGAGCCCTTTTCACCTGATTTGCAAGCATATAAAAAGCATCTATTTATATAGTATAAGTAGATATATATGTAGGAATAAAGTTTGTTTTAAGTGCTCATATTTACAGGGAAAGATCCATAAGATATAAGTATATAAAATGATTTTATTTAGTGTTCTTATAGTCTCATCTTTCTTGGAAGATTTGCTCTATATTTGTCACTCATATCCATCTTTTGCCGCCTTTATAAACCAGGCAGAAACCTACATTGCCTCAGATGTTTCATCCTGAAATTGATGCAGGCAGGGTGAGCTGCAAGTGAAAATGAAAACATAAGTTTGAAAAGAGCAGCCGGCCTCCTCAGGTGTTTCGGTGGCTTATTAAAGAGGGAAGGTGATGCCCCTAGCTGCCGACGATTTGTTTTTGTCTTAGTCAGAAGTGAACCATGCTTTTCAGGAAAGTGTGTGGTGCTTACCAGTGGAGCAAGAACTGGGTCTGCACATGAGTCATTCACACACACACACACACACACACACACACACACTGAGGCCAGTAAGTGGTTGGTTAGTAAGTGCCAGGTACAGTAAGTGATTATTTGTGAATGAGAGGTCTGAACTTTACATTGTTATTCGCAAAAATTAGAAATGAACACGTACCATGAACAAAAGCACGTCTACAGTAGGATATAAACTGTGTTCAGGTTAGATATTTTGCTGCTTTATTTTGCAGGGCCTGTGTGGGCGTGAGCGCCTTTTATGGCTCTGAACCGGTGAACTTGACACAGTGCTCCTTTCCTCGAAGGCTCAGCAGTATCTAGGTTACAAGCGCAACAGTTTCTAGGTTTATACAGCCTTGAAACGCAACAAAAACAGTGAGGAAAGTCACATAAAGTAAAGCAACGCTAATGAGTAGGTCAGGAGATTGCATCGTTTGGCCTGGTACCCAAGATTAGATAATGTCTTTTTAGGCCTCAGTCGATTTGTTGCTTTTACATAAACAGATTCATGTCTTGTTCAAACTCGTCCTAAGTTGTGTTTGCATTAGACGAGATTAGAGTTATGGACACTAAAAATAATCTATACAGTTCTGTTTGTGCACCTGCCAGTTTCCATGATTGCACGCAGTTTCTTTACTTTGGTGGTTTTATAAACAGAAATACAGTGTCAAACAGGCTCTAAACTAGTTAACAGATGCCCAAGATATATAGTGTGAGTTGACAGCAAAGCCACATGTTTTCAAGAGTTTATTTCCTGGTGGCGAAATCACAAACTTAAGATAAGCATCTGAACTCTTAAAAGACCAGTATACTCTGTCAGAAGTGCTTGTCAGATGGTCGAACAGCTTCAGAAACCCCCTCCCACTGCACTTCACCAATGTCAGATTGGGGGGGCGAAGGACGACCATTTCTGTAACTATTTACGTGAGATTGGTGTCATTTAATTCTCAGCACGAATGCAAATAATCTCAATTGGCATATCTCTGTTACTTTAACTGTTATAATCTTTTCTCCTGAATCCCAATTTGAATGATGCAGATTGCATTTGCTTGAGTAATTGTGAGTGCACTTTCACTATCTGTTCAGTAGGGAGTTTTGGCAGGAGTGGCGAGGGACAGCTGCTGACGTAAACAGTATTACACACACGGTAGTGACACACACATGTATATACCCCAGTGGAGGGGTTTCCCTCGCTGGTGTGGCACAACAGGGACGCAAAAGGCTACTATACAACACAAGCACATCGGCATAGACAAATACACAGTGTTTATTGACGTCACCTTTAAGGAATAGGTGTGAAACGCTCACACCCTGATGATTGTGACCTCTTGGATTGAAGTCGCTGCTCTTGCTGTGCCGTCCGTGTCTGTCCTCACGATCCTATCTGAAGTGATAAAAAATCCTGGAGGCCGTGTCTGGTCCTCTCAAGGTAATTGTTGTCGTGGCCAAAAACTAATCTTGCAGGTTTATTAGGGCAGGCTCTAATAAAACTCCTGCTCCTGCACCGTCCCCCTGCTGCTGACAGTCTTGTATTTTGCCTCGTCGTACATGGCCGGAACAGAAAGAACATTTCACTCATGATTTTGACATTTAACATTTATTTTTACTTAAAAATTAATGGGGTTTTTTTGCCCTTGTGATTTAGGGGTTATCATTTTTGACAATGCTCATCTCTCCAGAATAATTTTACAGCCCATTTTTGTGTCATCTAAACTATCTTTTGGTCTCACCCCAGTCTTTGATAAACACTGCAGTACAGTAGGCACACAGATCTCTGGATGGCTATAAGTCTATATTATGGATTTGCTTTTTATTACACCTGCCAGATACTATTAACGGGGCAGCAGTGGCACAGAGATTTAAGGAACAGACTCGGGACTGGAAGATCACTGGCTTGTACTGGCTGGTAAATGGAAAAGTGAATGAGAAACACTTTCCCTTCCCCTGGTAAGAGAAAGTGGGGAAACTTAGGTGCCCTTGAGCAAGACACATAATTCCTAACTGATTCGGCAGAGCTGCCACAGTAAGGCAGTGGTTTCCTCGGGCATATGTTAGATATAAAACTGTTGAGAAGAACAGTGAAAAAGGAAGCATCCTAATCAATCATCTTTACAAAAGTTAAAGCAAAATGAAAGTAAAAGCTTCTCTGCAGTGTTTTTATATAGAGATGTGAATGCAAGGCCAAAGTGTATAGATGGTTAATGCATTAAATTTACATTTCACTCATCCAGCTCTCCAGTCTGGACCCACTCAGTGACCCCTTTTCATCCTCTTATCCACATGCACGCAATCACACATCACACCGCTTAAATCCGGGGGTGAAGGGGTTAAAAGTTTTCGCTGCAATAAAGAGGGCCCGGCTTATCCCTGAGTCTATTTTTAGAAACACACACACAAGATATGCGCACGTGCATGCATAGCGAACAAACAATCATTATTTTTGGTCTCCCGTGTTGATTCTCCTCTTCACGATTGAGCGGTTCGTTGCCGTGTGTCGTGCGGCTAAAAATGGAGCACGGGACGAGTGCATGCATGACACAACCGCTGGCTCTTTTGTGCGCCGGTCAGTGTGATACGAGCATGAGCCTCATCCAGGGTAATTTCAAGCCTTATTGTCACGTTTGTCTGCTGTCCACTTGTGCTGACATGTTGTTTCTATCCTACAAAATTGCAAAATTGTGGCAGATTGCAAAATGCACTTGAGCGGCGTGTTCCCACAATGCCACACCCTCCCTCCCTCGCTGAACCCGGCGAACAGAGATGAGGTTCCTGCCAGCCAGACAGTTCGTCAGTTCTGTCCTCCCATGTGCCACCAACTTGGCTGAACATGACTAACAGTCCATCCCAGAACAAACCCAGCGGCATCTCTTGTGCAACGACTGACCCCCTACATGCACAAGCTCTGCTTTGTCCTTGTGCAAATGGGGCGCAGCACCCATCTCGTCCCGCCGCGCCCATCCCCCTCAAAAACAAACACCTAATCATGGCCTTTTTACAGAGTGGACGTCCTGGTGTATTATAAAAGCTCTGTTTTTAATTGTTATTAGGATAGAAACAGCAGAGAGGGAACACGAGCTAATGAAAGGAACGGGACGCATCTTTTGTCCCCGTGTCTTTTGTCTGGTCCCAGCTGAGAAACGGGATACACTGTGTTCTGCCAACGAGCTGTCAGCGGCAATTACGGTTTACACTGCCGCCTCAGAGCCCTCTCCTTGTGCCTTTTGACATTGTGCTCCGCAGTGCTTGACAGGAAGCATGGATGTCTGGCCTGGGCATCAAGGGAACCCTACCCTTATGCAATCGGATCGGAGTGCAGTCTATGCTGGGACTTTAAACATATGAACGCTTGAAAGAGTCAAACGACACCAAATGTTAAACGGTGCACCTGTTACTCTGTATGCATAGTAGCTGCAGAGCAACTGTCATCTCACATATTGTGGGTGTTTGTTGTTGTAAGGCATTAGGCCCAGCTACCGAGGCTTTACAGTTGCATCACAGATCTCCTAGCAACCATGTGCGGCACCATCATGGACGTCCTTTAAGAGCCGACTGTGTGCAAATAATCTCTAAATGCATGAAAAGCACTCTGGATAGAGAGAGATGGTGCATGTGAAAAGTTAGGTGTGCAGGTCAGTTTGATAAATCATGCTTTGATCCATTTTCTATACATAATTATTGCTGCACTTGGTGGCTGCAGTCTATCCCAGAATGCACTGGGCAGGAGTCTGGGAAACACCTCTCACAGCTCGACTAATATAGTTATAAATGCTGCTTTCTGATATTGATACTCAAGAGCTTTGGACCTCCAATATGGCTGCTTGGGGGTCTGTTACAACACCCTCTATATAGTGTTGTGGTATTGATTAATTATGTTGCATGCTCAATACCAATATGCATTGTATTGAACACCAGAATTCACACACACATTTGGAAGCAGGCGTTTCAGATTAGCTGTTTGGTTTAAATAAGATATCATTCATCAATCAGCAACAAAAGAAATCAGACAATTTTTTTTACCAAACCAAAGGTGTCAGCTTCTCTGCAGGTTTTCATCCAACTCCACTTTGCTTTGACTGTTCCCTCTTATTCAAACTGCAGCTTATGCCCATAAGTTTGTGCTGCCTAAATTATAAATGATCTAATATATCACATACAAATGCTTATCCAACAGTCACAGTCATATTAAATGTATAAATCTGAACGGCAGATTTAATGCAAGCATTGCAACACGTTGAATCTGACGCTTACTCTTGTGCACATTAGTTTTTGTGACCTGCATTTCTAGTTCCAGCGTCATTGCAGTTGTAGTTTTTTGTCTCTTTGTTCATCTACTGACCTCATGACTTTAATTGCTTTTGGACTTGAAACAGACAACTACCAATTCCCGACTAATTTGTGATTTTATATCGAATGACGACAATCAGTGAGAAGCACAAAGCAGCACTTGGACAAGACGCCAAATTGCATTACCGCTGTGTTTTTCGGACTCTACCAGCATGAAATGAGGGTCAGATGGTTGTTTCCGACTGGTCACGGGACGCAAACTGGTGGCGGCTCACACAGGGGTCACCCATTCTCCTTTATCAGCTGCCATGACGTCAGCCGGTGCCCTCGGGAAGCAAATTTGCGACCCAGAGGAAAAGGCTCTTCAAGGATAGGCGTGTTTGATTAATCGTATTGTTCCTGTCTGGTTCACCTTGCTCACTGGAGTCACCCTGGACGAAGCAGCCAGAACGGAAGTGCACTGAATGTAATGAGGCTGGAGCATCCTTCCTCCCTTTCTGTCTGTCACTGTCTCTCTTTGTAAACGCCACAGAGGCACAGACAGACATCTCATTTCTCCTACATAACAAAGGCCTCTGTCAACATACAGCATGCAGACCGGGGTCAAGCTCGCCTGTCTCTCCGCGCTGTCACAAAACTACATTTATGCAATGCAGCGGACAGAGCTCTCCACCATTCGGTTAGCTCATTACCCCTGCACCCCTCCCCCTTCACAGTGCAGATCATAACATGCGTGTTTTCGACGAGCGGTAGCTGCATTAGCTTGAGTTGACTGACTCTCTGCCTGAGGCTAGCCGAGGCTATTTATAGCTCCCCGTCTCCCGATGCTTGCCCAGTGGGACCAAGAAGAGAGGAGAGAAAGAAAGAAAGAAAGAAAGAGAAGGAGGGAGGGAGGAAAGATGGAGCTGGAGGGAGGAGGGGGCTGCTGGGTAACTAGGCTACATTCAAGATTGATGGACCCTGTTGCCAAGGTATAGGGCACTTCTCCTCTGTAAGTGTGTGGTGGTTTTGTATGTGGTTTAGTTGCTTCATTATGTCTCTCTCTCTTGTTGTATGTGCGTGTTTGTACACACCTGTGCTTCTCAGGTATCAACTGCGCGGTTTGCACTGAAAGCTTACACGCTTTGTCTGACTAACCGCAGACAAAGACATCTGTCCCCCTAATTTCCCCACACTTACAGTAAGTCGGCGACGTGACGCTGCCATCAACACTTTGTGCAAAAACTGGCGTTGGATTACTTCGAGCCACAGGTGTCATCACACACAGATGCACCTCATTTCCATTGCAAAATCCAGCGAGGGGGTGTTTATGATTTGAATAGGCTCGTCAAGAGATATCGACTGTCATTGATGCAGATCTGTTTGTTTTGGATAGGCGTGACCACCTGTCTGCTCTCACAATATTTCCTCAGCTTTTGCATGAAATCTGATCCGGCGTACGTGCACAAGGCTGCAGATTTGACCTGTGTCTCGCAAAAAGTTTGGAATTCTAATAGAACCTGTTTGGAGGTCATTTTTCTCCCTTCATCTTAATACATCAAGCAGCAGTGTCTGGCAGCCACTGGTGAGAGGATTTAAGTAAATAAAGCCATGTGTGTCGAGATCCGTCTGAACAGGACCAAACGCGATGTTCGAGGTCCACACCCAAGTCCTCGCAGGGATTGGTGCATCAGGGGTGCAGCCATTCATGCAAGGTGGTGCGAGACGAATACACACACATAATCAGCGCGCGTTGCATCCTCCAGCTTCATGGCTAATTAAGTGTGTGTGTGTCTGTGTGTATGTGCCAGTCTGGTCCAGAGAGAATTCCAGAAATAGATCATGCACAGTGAGACGCTCGCCTGTTTTCCTCTCTTTTATTCCTCCAAAGGGATTTTACATGGTTTTTCATCTCCCATCCAAAGGAATAATTGCATGTTTGCGTGCTTCAGATATCTTTAAGCCTTGTGCTCAGAATATATATGGATCAGGTGCTTGTGATTACTAAAAATACATACATTGAGTGCTGCTTGAAAGTTTGTGAAACCTTTAGATTATTCTGTATTTCTGCATTAATGTTTTCGCAAAATCTAAAAATCCTGAAAATACACGAAGAGGATTAAATTAAATTTCATTTATTATTGAGCAAGATTATCTAACATTAAGTATCTTTGTTGGAGAAAGAACGTGACCCTTTGCTTTCAGAATCTGGTGAGACCCTCTCTGGCGGTCACAACTTCAACCAAGGCTTCACAGTTGAGATGAGGTTCTTAGGCTGGAATGCAGAACTTGGTTTCCACTAAACATGCTTTTCATTCAAGTCGTCACCCATCCACAGAACATTCTTCCAGTGGCCTTATGGTTCATCCATGTAGACTTTAGCACTTCCTGGAGAGTAGTGGCTTTCTCCTTGCTGTCCTGTCATACACTCCATTCTTGAGCCAATGCAAGAGAGGCCAGTCAATCCTATGATACCCTGGTGTGATTAGTGGCCTCCTGCAGTAGTAGTGCATACTTCATTCACATTTTCCTGCATTTGTACACTGCATGGCAATGAATTGGTGGTGACCATCAACAGCTTTGTGTCTGAGCTGTGCAGATATCTGTTTGATTGAGGCAGGTCACACCTCGATCAACCTGTGTGGTGAGGACCAGACTTGATAATAATGACTCAGGTTTATATTCTCATTCATTCATAATCTTCAGTAGGGCAGGTAACTCAAACTTGATTGTCATCCCATTGATTAAATCAGCTGAAATGTTAAATGACCCCTTTAAATGAATTGATAATCTTGGAGGTTTGCATACCTTTTCCAACAAGGACATTTATTGTCGGAAAATTTTGCACAACAAATGAGTATATTTTTGTATTCTTTGTCTAGTTTTAGGACTTGAATGAAGATCTGATCACATTCGAGGTCACATGTATGCAGAAATATTCTAAAGGGTTCACAAGATTTCGAGCAGCACTGTTTATAGAGAATGTGTCAGTAGTCAGAGATTTGTGTGCAGTCGCGATGCATGTCAATTCCATCTTCTTCTCTCGCCTCCCTTTTTGCGCCGTTTCGTTGTTTTTCCTCCATCGCCTCATCCTCCCTGCATCCCTCTCCTCTCTCCCCTCCTTACCTCTGTCTTCCCCCCTCTCCCCCGATGCGTCCTCCTCCGCCTCCTCCACCACCCCCTCTCTGTCGCTCTGCTTTTTATAGCCACGTCTTCCCAGGGCTCGGCAGCTACAAAAGCCTTTTCATGTTGCCACTATAATTACAGCCTACACACTTGCACACACACACCCACGGACACGCATGCATTCACGCACAAACGCAGGAGAGGAGCGCAGCAACAGCACCGTGTCTTTGTGTCTGCATGTGTGTGCGTTGCGTGTGCGTGCTCCGCATGTGCTGTTATACACAAAAGGGTGAGCTATTTTTACCTCTCTCCCTCCCTCTCCTCCTCTCCACCCCCCCTTCATCCCTCTCTGCTGCTGCTGCCAGCCACATTTGCTATGCTGAGCACAGGCAGTATCAGTCGAGCCCCAACATCCCTCCTCTTGCACACTGAACTCACACACAAGCACACACGAGCTGATGAAGGCTGCTCCCTCGGTATCCCTCGGATTTCGAGCTTATTTTAGAGCACCTCTGCAGCCCAGCATCTCTGCACATTCACAGCTCGCGCGCTTTCGCCAGTCATGGATCAGGCGGTCGCTCAGGTGGTGGTAGCGGCACCGCGGCATGTGTTCACAGCTTTGCAGATGACCTGAAGCCGCCTGCTCGGACTGTGGTCTTAACTGCCTGATTAGCGGGTTTGTTGCTGGAAGCTCGTCTCAATGTTGCGGACCATATTTGAAGCGGAGTGTGCTCTCTCTCCCACAGAGGGGATCCTGGGAAAGGAGCAGCCGCTGGAGGTTCTGAAGACATCGGCGCTCAACCACATCCCAACAGGTTGGACACTCTCTGTGTTTGTTTGTGCTTGTGTCTGTGTGTGCATGAGCTTCTGTAAACCAAAGCCTGTGTGTGTGCACCTACGTGATTTCACTATTAACCACATCCTGTTCGACTTTGCATGCATAGGTGTTCTGGGATGTGTCCGACTGTCGTGATTGTTTCAGTCCAATTATTAGTGTCCTCACTTTAATGATATCTGTTGTCATGCAGCAGCACTGTGACCATTGTAATTCACAAATATGTTTTATCTAATGGATAGTTAATGGGTTTCTGTAAGTCAAGAAAGAGTCTATGCTTACTCTGCTGTACGTTGTATTGATGCAGTTATGTCACAGTGCCATTTTGTTGAATGGAAACACAGCCGCGCCGAACGCAGGCGCTCTGTTTGTGAGCTTATGTGAAATTGTTGCCGGACATCTCAGGAGGAACGGCTGCCCAAAATATGCAGCAAAACAAGCATATGTCCATCCTGGTGATGCGTTTGCCGCAAGTTCCTGAGTCAGTTTGATTGTCCCAACAAATCAGTTTTTTTTTACTGGAAATATGGAAAAAACAGATTTCCATCTCTGAATCTCTGCTGTAAGTATTCCATGTCCTTTGCGGGGACACAGCCAAAACATCACTAAGTGTTGTATTGTATTCACAATATCTTTCCCCACCTCCAGTGAAAATGAAGGAGCAGAGATGAAGCAGTTATAGAGGGAGGCGAGAGTGGAGAAATTCAAGGGGCACAGATGGAGATGAGGTAATCTGAAGGAGAAATGAGTCTGAGGTAATATATGCATAATGCATTATCAAATTCCATAATGAGGAAGCTTAAACTCTTCTGTGCATTTCATTTCTCACCACAGAGTACGATTTGGATTTTCCCCTTAAAAGATAATGAAAATAGTAAGAGCGTGATTCATAATTTACTCCCCATACTGCTGTTTAGCTGCTGCTGTGATTTCACAGAGCAGCAGTGAGCAGGTAGGTCGAGCAGCGGTGAGCTCAGCCAGCCTGTTGCTTTAGAAAGCACAAACAACTAACAACTTCCTCTTCACTTTGACCCAAAGTATCTTTCTCTTACTGGAGCCTGTAACATGTGCTCTGGTGTTGTTGTTGGGGTTATTTTCTACGTGCCTCTGGCTAGGCTCATCAAATATTGAAATTCACTGGAGTGACTTCATCAGATATTCTTGAAATCTGTTGTCTTGGGTGAGGAGCTGCCGGTTCGTCCATGTTGGTGGCGCGTGTGACCCGGACTGTTTGGATCAGCTCCTCACAGGATGACGAGAGTGAACCCGTCTAAGAGCATTTGTACTGCACTCAGAGTAGTTTCCTGATAGAAAATGCAATTGTTGCATCGTTAAACCCCTGAATGCTTTGTCATCTAATCTTGTAATCAGATCCTGGTGGATGCATTTAAGCACACGACATGCAGCACTTTCTTTTGGGATGCAAAGCAGTGGCCGCTGCACCTGCAGGCAGCTTCATGACTCAAAGTAAACACCTGAGCTCTGCTGGCTGTTTGAGGTGACTCTAATTTTTTTTGGCACGTTGAAGTTTATTTAGGATTTATTTAACCATTAAACTCATGATAAGGAAGAAGAAGCATCAATAGGCTCCTTTTGATCGAGTGTTGAAATGTCAATCAACAGTAAATTTGCAAATATTTTGGCCAACTATCCATTGAATCATTGAACTCATTTATCAAGCAAAATATGAATGGGTTCTAGCATCTGACATGTGAAGATGTGCTTGTTTTTCTCTGAAATGTAATACAGTCTTTTTGGGTTTGGATGGTTGGTTGGACAAAATAACCAATTTGAAGGTCACCTTTGTTTTTCACTACTTTCTGACCTTCGATCGACTCAAAACATTTGGGGCTATAGCAGATTAAATGTTCCGTTAATCTGCTGATAATGTTCCTGGTTGTTGGGTGTATAAAATGTCTTTCTGGAGTGCAAGAGTCTACAAGTCTATAAAATGTCAGAAAATTGGGAAAACTTAGAAGAGATTAAATAAACAGTTGCATAAGACAACGATAAGAAAATCCAGCCGGAACAAGGGAATGATGGAACTTTAATCAAAAAGTGAATCAACAGATTAATTGATAATAAAAATAACTATGAGTTTAAGTCATAAATCTTATGTGGTACTGAGATGGGACAAGGTTTGATCTGAATTCTTCATCTGTCTGCGTAGATTCGAGATTGGAAATAGTTTAACCTGTGACTGGCTACGTGGCTCATAGACAGAATATCCTCATGGAACTCAACGCGTTCCTGCACGTACTACACCTCAACCTTTACACGTCGCCCCCTCTACGTCTCACGTGTTATGTCTCTGCCTCGCGTTCACCCATCTCCTTCCTCTTAAGCTGCGGCGCTGCAGACCGTTGTATGATGTCACTGAGGCCGCGACATGTCGGAGCTCGCTTCTTGGCAGAGCGAGACTCCCTGCACCTTGACACGTCCCTCTGTCACGCCCTCCCTGTTCCCTTTCCCTTCCCTGTCAGAGTTGTGTCTTGTTTTTCAAGAGGTCACGGTGCCATTTTGGCAATCAGGCAATCAGTTGTCGCTGCAGGTTTTTAACCAGGAAAAGCTCTTATCATCTCTAAGAGTCTGGGCTTGCATGGAGGCTAATTCAGAGCAGCTGAGAGAGTCAGCGGGAGAAAGTAACGTAGGCTGGTGCTCACCCAACCCACCCTCAGAGACCCATTAGTTAGGGCCGCAGCTATTTTCCCCCATCAACAGATGTGCTACTTGTTGCCCCTGCTGCTAGATTCACTCTGAAACCCTGTGCAGAATATCTCCTCTTCTTTGTCATCTCTTTGCATGGTTTAAAAAAAAAAGATCATTTTACCGAGGCCGCTCTCAACAGCTCCGCTCGGCTCAGTATGACATCTATTAAGCCTAACGAGTGTTGAGCTCAGGCAGTCAGACCGTGGGATATACACTCGGCGAACCGAGTCTCAAATCAGAGACGCCAGCCCTCTGCATTGTCTGGTATAAATAGATCTGCAATTGGAGCCAGAAGAGTTGTGGAGTGCGCCCGAGGGGTTGTAAACAGATTGTGATTTGTTGTGGGGAGATGGAGGGAAGAAAGGAGGGAGGGAGCGACTGAGCGGAGAAGGACGCAGAGCAGGCCCGGAGGATAGGGCAAGAAGGAGGACGGAGGGTGGCGAGGTGGGCAACCTGCTCGAAGGGAAGGTGGTGGAGGAGCGAAGGGTCAGAGATGGAGCTGAAGGAAGAAAAAAGCTTCCAGAGAGTGATATAACCTGTAGTAATGTCATAAATACACAGCAGCGGAGAGACGCAGAGATGTTCAAATCATGTTGTGGAGATTCCCTCTCATGCTCAAAAAATGTTCCATATCAAACTCGAGGAAACTTTGCTCAAAGGAAAGAAGAGAAAGGGAGCAGAAGTGTGAGGTCTTCTCTGTTTCCCTTCAGGCTCCAGATTCTAGAGGAAACTTTAGAGAAAATGAGTTTGACAAACTGGAATTGAACAGAAGTCTTTCCTCCTGTCAAACTCGCCTTGTTCCAGGTAGGGCTGTCAGTTGTGTAAGACTCCTGGAAGCTCCTCCGGTCTCCCGCGAGACAGCACGTTTGTCTTTGTTTTGGTGTTCTCTGAGTGCCCCCATATTGTCTTCTATCAGGCGCGAATCAGTAAACTGCGGTACGTGTTTGACGTCACTGCTTGTATACAAAGATGTGCTGATATCAGAGTTTATCTTTGTCAAGTGGCAGCCAAGTTAGTCTGATGGGCTTCTCATTGGCCGTAGGTGTTTTTAATAACCTGCCTGTACACCGTCATGTTTGTGGGCGGTTTGGTTTGTGTTGTGTTTGAATGTTTTGACCTTTGAGAGAACAGATTTCTCAATAGCTTACACAGTTTTTAATGAACCATATTGCAACAGTGTTTTGTTGAGCGTTTTATTGAACTTGACCTGTTACAGGTGCTGCAGCTAATGATTATTTTCATCATTGATTCATCTCACCATTATTTTCTTGATTACTTGATAAATTGTTTGCTCAAAAAAGGTCACAAAATAGCGAAAAATACATATTAACATTACTTAAATGTGTAAAAAGACATTCAGTTTATTATGAGTTAAAAATCACCAACAGAAATTGCTTAAAAAAATATGTAGAATTGTTTCAGCTCTAAACGATTGATATATTCGAAATGCACACACAAGAGGCTGCATGTTCTGTCTCTGAACCTGCTATTTCTTGTTTGATTTTCTCTAAGTCTTTGCAGCAAATAATTTATAATTGTAAATGTCTCCATGAAGGACATCTCTTTGGAAGTTTAGTTTTGTTTCTTTGCACAAATATACAGCTGCATAAAAGCAGGTAATAGTACAAGAGATTTCAAGAAAAGGATAAAAATGCTAAACTAATCAATAAAACATGAAATACAGATTCAAATAAATGATAATGAGAGACACGAAATGAACAGAAGAGTTTATCAAATCAGCAGACAAAAGTAAAAACCTTACTTGAACCTCATTAGTTTGTCCAAATGTGCACATGCATGGACACATGTACAATTACATAGAGCCTGTGCAATGTTGGTATAGCAAAAAACACAGTAGCAAAGTTTGAGATGACCAAAAAAAGAAACAATAACAAACAACTGTCTAATACTTATCCCTAATTTTATTATGATCCTCCAGTATTTAAATACCGGGGGAGCCTCCCTGCAGGGAAAGTCCTTACTCGGCTTCACCTGAAACCATTTTGTGGTTTTATTTGTTTGGGAAATGCAGGCAAATTCCAGGCCAGGAATCTGAGCACACAGTATTGAAACCGCACGAGAGGGAGAAAGAGAGAGGGAGAGACGGTTATTATAAGTGGAGAAGGGGGGAAAGCCGGGGGAGACATGCGGCCGAATGGGACGCCTGCGAGTGTGTGGGAGATATTTGATGCACTACAACCGGCGAGGAGGGTTTTCCTTGGCCTTAGAAGCAAGGAAAGCAGGTCGAGCGGGGGAAAGAGCAGAGAGGGTGAGGAGAGAGAGTGAGTGTGTGTGTGTGTGTGTGTGTGTGTGTGTGTGTGTGTGTGTGTGTCTGACGTTGGTTCCTGGAAAAGCAGAGGGCTGCAGAATAAACAGGCTGCATGCCTGAGACTGCCCTGTGATGTCACCACTGGGCAAATGAGGGACGAGGGGAGGAGAGAGAGAGGGAGAGAGAGAGAGAGAGAGAGAGACGCCCATCAGGTTAAACAGGAGAGGGGATGAACAAGGAGCAAAAAGTGACAGAGGTGGAGAGCAAGAGGAGAAGTCAGATGAGCAGGAACGGGAGTGTGCTGTCATCCTCTGTAATAGACTGAAGGAGGAAGGGAGGAGGAGGTGCAGTGACAAGGAGGAGAGGACGGAGAGAGGAGGCTGCTGAAAAGAGGAGGAGGAGGAGGAGAGCACTGATGGGTACGTTTAACGACACCAACGATTCCCACCTCGCTGTCTCTCTTTCTGCATCTCCCTCTTTTGTGTGGCGAGCAATTAGCGCTGCCGGCGTGACAGAGACGCCATATGAGGTGTGTTTGTGCATCTGCGTGCGTCACCATCAATAAGTGAGCCGGGCTGTTTGTGGACTCAATATCCGTAGAGGAACATTTTGTACAGGGGGGGGTGTGCGTGCACGCGCTTGTGTGTATGAGTTATGGATTTGCATTAGCCAAGATTGGAGCCGCAACGCTTTGACAAGTGCAGTTTCCACAAGCACTTCCTTCCTGTGCCATCTTTCTCTCCTCTTCTAACACGTCTGACCTCAAGTACTTGCTCTTGTACTCACTGAAACTAATATTAGATAAGAAAAAGGGGGGTATAAAGAAATATTAGGCCTTATTCCACCCAGACGTCAGCGGTCACAGTGCATGTTTACCTTTGACGTCAGCTTGAAAGCGACCCTGAAGACTTAATATGGAGTCCCTGCTACTTTCAGCCTTCAGCCTCCTGAATAGTCATTGACTCAGGATCTCAAACTGCAAAGTGACTCATACAGATCCAGGTACAATCGTCACTTAACTACAAGCGCTTTTGGAGTCAGGAAAGAAGTTTGTATAATATTTATTATTTTCAGATCTAGTCGTCAGAGCTCCCTTTTGCTGTTTTTGATGCAAATGCAAACTTTCTCCCCAGGATGATTCTGAATTGTAGGAGTTGGCCTTCACTAACGAGCCCCCTCTCTGCTTCCTTTCTGCTCTCATCAACTGCCAGACTTTAACCGCGGTCGCTTCTGAAACGAGCGAGGGCCAAAAGAGAGAGAAGAGCCAAAACTGAGGGCGTCGCTGCATTAAATTAAATATTGGGTACCTTGTTAGTCAGATTCACAAATGGCAGAAAACTCTTCTTCTTGAACGGAAATTAATAGTGGAAGATTGAAAGAAGGCATCTATTGACGAGGAAATGCTTGAAACAAATAGACTAATTTTCACTTTTTAAGTAGATTACAAGACCATGTTGACTCACATGTTGTTGTCATCCCCCACATGATTAGAATCCTCAAGGACCCGTTGCATGTTGTTGCTCTGTTCTCCGATGGCGTGCCTGACAATAGCCATGGGGCTGCGTTTCACCTGCTGCATGAAAACACAGAAGTTTTTGAAGGTGCTGTGTGGCTTTAATGGCAAGTGAAGCTTGTTTGGATGCACGAGTTTCAACCCTTTTCCAAGCGTACGTCTGCACTTCATTGAACTGACTTTGAATGCTTTACAGATTCATTTTTCAACGTGCCACGTCTGTGAGAATGATGTATGAAGAGTCTGTGTTTGGGGTCCAACAGATGCAGGATACTCAAAAAATTGGAGTGGAAATGAAAAAAAAAAAAAGCAGCAAATTTTCCAGTGAAGATGCTTCTCGGAAGAGCGATGTGTCTTTTTTTTTTCAGACATCCCTCAGATCAGTTTGTCATAGTGGGCCTGAGTGGCTGACAAGTAAAGTATATTTATGATCATTCTTAAAGGTATTTTCTCACTTGGATTCAGTGCAAGTGTGACATCTTAAAATAATCATGAGGAATCCCTCCAGGTTTTAGGCACATGCTTCAAACCGGTGCTGCCCGAGCTTAAATTTGCCACCAGTTAATGCTGGCCGTGTATTTTCTCATGTTAAGCGTGGTGGCCCTGTAACCCTGCTATTAAGTGTGGCAGCGATGGCGTGTTTGCCTCTTTATTAACACAAAGTTCAGGCAAGTATCTCTGGCTCTCGCCGCGCTCTCTGTAAACATGTAGGTAAATAATCAGCCAATCGACTCCTATTTATTCAGATTTAATGGGAGGAAGCCGCGTGATTGGAAGGCTTCCTGTGCAGTGATTTGTGGGTGGCTGGCCAGGCTCAAGGTCTGCATCTCACCGGGTCAAAGCAATCTTTGTCAGATGTCGCCGGGCTTCGTGTGTAGCTGCAGCATCAGTCATAGGTTGTGTGTGTTTGCGTGTGTAGGAGGGTTTTTTTTGTGTGTGTATAAAGAAGAGATGGGGGGGAAAGGCATTGGTGTCACTTTTTCATTGCCACTGTAATGTAATGTGAAGCTTTGTGATTCTCATAAGAAGATACTCTGCTCTTTCATGAGGAGGTCAGAGGTCAGGGTGAGCCTTAGAAAAACACTCCTTTAACTCATATGATTTCAAAAATGGAGGATGATTGCAAACGTCAGGAGCATAGATTGATTACTTTTGACACATATGAAAGATTTCAACCTTTGTTTGAGATTGCTGATCAAATAACAGTCAGTACGTCTCAATTACAGGCATCTATCATGTTGCACATGGTTATTACGGTGTACTATCATTGGCTGATTTGATTTATCACTCTAATATAACTGTTGTGTGTGTAGGTACGTGTATTTGATAGCAAGTTTAATCCTTTACGCTTTAACTGGATGTCAATTGAAAGCATATCATAAAGTGAATGTTATAACATTATCAGACTATAGTGTTTCTAAATATATGCAGCTCTGTGTTTCCTTCAGTTTGCAGAAAAACTGGTGAAAATGAGACAACTTTTTAATTAAAAATCACAAAACTCTTTTGAAACCTTTTGATGCTTTAGAAATGATGCTGATACTGAGATATCACTCTAGTTTGGAGCCAACAGGTATCTTTCTCTAATGCTCAGTTCTGCTTCCCTGAGCAGACAGACGCATTAAATGATATTTTGATGAGCTTTGATTTAATCCCATTCAACTACACAGTGTCCCTCTTTGCAGTTCTACTAACTAACAATTCAAACACCAAAGTGCCTTGCAGGATCGATGTAACTCAGAGGAACATGTTACAGACATTTTTGGAACAAACCACTCAAAATAACAGTTCACAAAGTGTCCTGGATGCAGTTCCATTCCAACATCTCTTTGTCTTTGCAGTGGACATCAACTCGGCGCTGCCCCTGCGTCTCCCTCCGGCCGCCATCCCCATGGACCTGCGCGTGGACCATCACCAGCAACAGCAGCAGCAGCAGCTCTCCCCGACCGGTCAGCAGACGTCCGGGCCGGGTCAGGCGGGCGGAGGCGGCGTGGTGGGGGCCTCAGTTCGCGAGCAGCAGCTGCAGCAGGAGCTGCTGACCCTGAAGCAGAAGCAGCAGATCCAGCGGCAGATCCTCATCGCCGAGTTCCAGCGGCAGCACGAGCAGCTGTCCCGGCAGCACGAGGCCCAGCTCCAGGAACACATTAAGGTACATCGTTTACATTTCTGAAGGTTAACTCGGCTAAACTTTGCAAACAGAAATATTTATTTTACTTTTTTAGCCAGTTTTAATTATGAATTACTTTGCAAATTCAGATTATTAATACAAAAACATCAGAAAATTAGCCAATAAATTATGATGTATTAATCTAGAATGTACACATTGATGCATCACAATGATAATTCAATAATATACAATATATTATTCTGAAATGGGTCAAACCTTTTAGGAAATATATTACATTTTTAAGACTACCAAGATCTTTTTGACAAGTCAGATAGAAGATCTGATTCAGTGCAAAGTGTTGGTTTGATATAAATACTTTATATGTCCTTCATTTTGGTTTTGATAAAATATTTCCAAAACCATTTTCCTTCAGACTTGAGTAAAATCTTTCATGAATTCATTTAAAATCATTCCCCTGGATGTAGAGCGCATCAGTCTCCTCAAAGAAGGAATATATTGAGCATATTTGTCCTTCATTTCAAGAAAAAATAGCATCATCAATCATTAAAGCTGTCGACCAACAGCAGCCAGTGAGGTACATAAACAAATACAATTAAAGCCTCACAATAAGAACCAGCCTTAAGTTTTTATTTAACTCCTCCGAGAGGCAGCCATCCAGGCAGGCTCGTAGCCCAAAACCTATTTAAAACTTTACGAAACAAAGCAGATGCAGCTCCTAATTGAGTCTGCCACAAGATTCTTCATTAGAGACCAACACAGAGCTGCTCCGTCAGCTTTAAATCTCTCCGGTCTGAGCAAAGAGGGAGCCGAGAACAAGGAGGCACTTTGCCTTCATTTACTTCAACTTCAGAGATGGATAACGGCAATATAAGGATGTGCTTAGATTCAGAAAATGTGTGAAAGATCGACTTTCGTACTGGTGGTGTGTTACATAACTAAACCCTTATGCACCAGTCCTTATTTTAAATATCAGCATCCAATAATACATACTGGATGTTCAGAAGGAAAGTGTTTTTTAAGGTGAAGACTCTTTCAATGGACATAAGAAAAACAGCGCTTTGAGCCAGAATGGCTTCACGTGTGGAGCAGAACATGACATATAACAGATCTAAGGATCACACGCCCGTATCGTAGTGACCTGGAAATACAAAGTGAATCTAGATCAGCACGCCCACACTCTGAAGCTTTAATACATCGGGGCTCCTGAGAACACCAGAGAGCTCCTGTGGGGCTGAAATGTCATATAAAAATATTCCAGTGTTTGTTCTGTTTTAGAATATTACTGCTGTAATATGAATTGTAATACATGCAGATACAGCTGAACTACTTCTTTTTTTTTCAGGACTTTGAATAAAATGTCTAAAAATGGATTGTGGGGGCAGGAGATTAGATTGCAGCGTGCAGGATTACATTAGTCTGAATGTAATGATTTTAATTCCTCATGTGCAGCTTGATTCATACTGGAGGTTTTTCTGTCCTCACTTTCTTTCACTCTTTTCTTTCTTTCTCACTGTCTCCATTCTACCCTCTCGTCTTTCTTCTCTTTCTTCCTTCTTGTCTTTGTTTTTTCCTTTTTCCCTCCCTGACTTATTTCCTCTGTTCCTTCCTTCCTCTCCTCCTGTCTCGTTTCTTCTCTTCCACCCTGTTTGCTTTTCTTCATTTTTTCCTCCTTCATTGCTTCTTGTCTCTTCTTCCATATTGCCTTTCTGTCTTCATTCTCTCCTCCCTTCTTGTCTTTCTTTCCCCTCTTCCACTCCTCGTCCTTTATTTCTTCCTGTCTCCCTCTTTGTCTTTCTTACTGTCATCTTGAGATCCTTCTTTCTTTCCCTCTGTTCCTTCCTTTGACTTCCTTCTTGCCTCTCCTCCTTCCCTACTGTCCTATTGTCCTCCATTAATCCAAACTTTCTGTCCACTTGTCCTTCCTTTGTCTCTTGAGCAGCTTTTCTTGTTTTAATGTCTTTTTTTCTCTTCTTTCTCCCTTTTTTTCTTCCGTCTTTCCTTTCTTCTCTTTCTTTTTTAAACAGTTCATTAACATATCAGTTTGATGAGTTTGCGATGATAAAGCCGTGTACAGATGCTTCAGGTCAGGTTCATTTCACATTGTATTCCTCTCCTGCAGACCAATAGTACTTATGGACTGTAGTTTGTGAGCGTTGAGTCCCCTTTGTCCGGTCGCCTTGTGATGTTGAGGGATGAGCGATGCTGTCTGTAGTGCCGTCTGGCCTGTGGTGGGGCTTCAGGACCACTCAGGTGGAGGCCAGTGACGCACAGCCTGAGCAGGGAGGCCCGTCCTCAATCAGCCCCATTCACTGCCCCTGTGTACACACACGCACACACAGGCGCACAGGTATTAAAACATACACATCCTCTCAAATGTCAGCAAACACACAGTCACACGCATGCCCAGTTTGCTTCCACATTTCACATGTGGACAACAGGGAACTCTCCTAAAGTGAGAGCTCTTCACAGCATTAGTCAAAAAAGGGAAAGCCTGCGTGCACATCTTCTGGTCTACTGTGCCACAGGGGTTTTGGGAGTGTGTGTTTGTGTGTGCATGTGGGTGGGGAGGTTACTTTGAGCCTTCCCACCCACTCAATCCCCTATCCCCAACGTTGATTGAAAGGCAAAAAAAGGATCGAGGCTCCGTGCTGGAAGCGGGCCAGAGAGCCGATGCGCTTTTCTCACGAGCCCCACCTCACCTTCCTCTCACCTTCAGCCACTAATTTATTCACACACTTGTCTCAAACATTTGATTTGCCCTCACGGTAAACACAGGAGCATGTCCCGGCTATTTGGGGTGTTTAAAAACGCCATCAGAAGTTGATTACACTGGGTTACAGTAAACTGATCAAATATTGCCGTTGGGTGTGTGATGATAAGGGGGAAGAGGAGGGCCGAGCGTCAGCTCCTTGGCTCGTCAGAGAGAAGTCATTATGGAGCCGGCTGAGTGCAAGCACAGACAGCTCGCCTATTTATTGTATATTACAGAGACATGAAAGAGTAATTGGGACACTTGATTTGGTGCCTTAGGTTGAAGAAATGTATTAAGGCTCTGAAGAAGGTGAAAGCAGGCTTCAGTGTGCATTTGTAGCAGTTAATTGATGCTCTTATCCACGGTGACTCACTGTGAGTTCTAGGTCTCATTCAAGGACACTTCAGTGGGACCAGGAGGTGTTTGTGAGCACATTTTGGCTTTTATTTTTGACCTTTTGGTTACAGGACAAACTGTCAAACCACAGTCGGGCTTGTTCCCTCCCTGTAAAGGCCTGAGGAGGACAGATTTTTGCATTTAAAGCATTTAACAGATGCTCTTCTCTCGCTTTTTTCAGAGCGACGAGGAAGTGAGCAGATTGGATTATGTGTCTTGCGAAAGCCTCATCCGCAGTTAAATTGTTTATGTTTATTTAAAGGCTTAAGCTTGTGACCTGAGGTTTTTATAGAATTGCAGAGGTTTTACTTTATTGCCTCAAACAGCTGTCGGGTTTAATTATTTCAGATGATAACTTCAACAGACCAGGAGGGGAATGTAAATAGATGTTGAGATATCAACAATTTGATTACTTATAGAACAGAAAGTATGGATCTTCTCAACTCAAGAAACATGCAGATGCTCTCACATATGAGGCAACAGGCTTCGGATGGTGCTTTCTATTAGATTAAGTTTTTGCTCACATGGTTCTGATGTTTCTTCCTGCAGCAGCAACAAGAGCTCCTGGCGCTGAAGCATCAGCAGGAGCTGCTGGAGCACCAGAGGAAGATGGAGAACCACCGTCTGGAGCAGGAGCTGGAGAAACAGCAGAGGGAGCAGAAACTGCTGCTGCTGAAGAACAAGGAGAGGGGGCAAGAGAGTAAGTTGTAGATACAGAAACAAGATGGGAAACTGAGAGGCGCTGTGAGCCAGGCTAAGTTTGCCCACCAGACATAATTTGGAACAGCTCACACCTGTTTTTTTTTGCACATTTCTGATCGTCTATCATATTTACCAAAGTCCAAAATAATCACACAAAACCACATTTCGAGTCGATGTTTGAAAATGCAACTCAGTCTGACACCTGATTCAGATTGTAATGTTTTCTCTCACCTTCCATGCAACATGTATTCACACATAAAGAGCAGCAACAAACGTTGGAGGAAAGAAAACAAGAGAATAGCGGCTGTTTCGCACCTCTTTTTGAAATTTTGTGCTAAATATTTCTCACAAGAAAAGATATTGGGAAAACAGTCAGACTGAGAAACATCCACAACTCCGGCTTGTAAAGAGCGTCCACTTTCACACTCACCAGCAAATGAAAGACAGACACAAACTTCAGTTTTCCATTTTGAGTCACATTTTCTGGTGTATCTGTTGGGCGTCTGAACCCCTGAAGAAGAAAGCAAGAACTCTGTATTCAAAATCCTCCAAGGTTGAAAGGACCGTTGAGATTAGTATTCACAGTGTGTGTTTGTGTGCATGCGAGTGTGTGTGTGTGTGTTTGTATGTCTGCGTATTTCCATTTTACTTGGAGAACCTGTGTATTTACTGTGGTAAACGAGCTGTATTAGCCGGTGGCCTTGGCGGGGGCTAAGCCAAGTTATTACCGCTGCCTGCTGGATGTCTCTCAACAGTTCATTGAAAGCGAGTGGACAGGAGTCCTTGAGAGCAGTTTACACACTATATGGAAAGTGGTTACAGATCGAGGCTGCATCCGTGCGAGTCGAGTGTGAGAGAGAGAGGGGTTGCTCAGTGTGTTTGCTCTCACGTGTACCTGCGCAAGTGCGGTTTGAGGTCGGATTTTTGCAGCATTTTGCGTTGTTTTAGTTTCATTTTTCCTGCCTTCTCCTTTCAAAAATCCTCCAGTTGTGATAATCAGGGTTAAGGGCTATGTCCAGAAATTTCGCCATAAATTGATCTGATGATTTTCTCGATTGATTGATTCAATTTCTTCTACTTCTTCACTCTTCAGGTGCTGTGGCCAGTACTGAAGTGAAGATGCGACTCCAGGAGTTTGTCCTGAACAAGAAGAAGGCCCTGGCCCAGCGCAGCCTCAACCAAGGAGGCCCCCCCAATGACGCTCCCTACTGGTACCGGTGAGCAACAGTTATTGCTTGAATACAAATGGACAGAAAAGAAAAGTAGACGTATAGATGCATTTCGATTTAACTCTAGTGCTTTGCATTATACAGTAAAGGAAAGACTCGTCCTGCTTCACATTGATAAGTCACTCCTGTCGCTTGTGAGCTGGAAAACAATTTGAGCTGTTTGTAAGCAGCAGAATACAGTGAAAGCAAAGTGCAGATCCTTATAAATTTGAATGGTAATTCTCCCTCTGACAGCAGATGAATAATGTATTGGATTGTGTCTTAATCTGTCACCGAGCTTCCCCTCTTCCTCACCTGCCACACTATATGAGCCTGACTGAGAGATGGATCGAGCAGGGTTATAAAACAAAGATGGGACTACACATGCACACTCACACACATACACGTGAGAGCAGGATATTGGAACCTGATGATAGGGGCTCCTACAGTGAAGGCTCGGCCTTGAATGTTTATTGTAGCATCTCTAGAGCCTTTTGCAGGTGTGTACATTTGCGCTTTCCTCTTTGTTCGCTCTGGTAGTCGCCTGTCACATGTTCTCATTGTGTCTGTGACTAACCGTGTACACTTTGCATGACTGGAAACATGGTTATGCAAACCAAAGAATTTTATATGCAAATAGGTATGCCAATCAATTTGTATAAAAAAAAATCTGTCACTCTCACAGTCAATGATGCTATTTAATACTTTTGCAGTTTTAAATGGAAGATGTTGGAAGTTACCTGGTTTGCAATGGTGGAGGAAGTATTTTGATCATTTACTCAAGTAAAAGAAGAAATATAACAATGTAAAAACACTCCATTACAAATTTGATCTGTTCAAAATGTTAAGGAAAAGTACAATAGTATAATAGAAGTATTCATCAGTAAAATCATTGCTTGCATTAATGCAAGGAGCATTTTTGTTGTAGGTGGTCATGATGGAAGTGATTTTAACAACTTTATAAAGTGTTTCAGCTGCTAAACTTCAGTTTTTCTATATTACATTTAAATCCGCTTTCCTTATTTTACAGCGTGGTGTTTTTAATTTAAATGAACTAGAAGCATGTGCCTGCATCTTGAAACAAAAAAAAGAATGATGCAAGTTGAGGCAGTAGAATTACAACTATTTTTGAAAATTCTTCAAATAAGTAGATTGGCTTTGAAAACAGGTTGAAATAATCCTGCAACAGCCTCTGATTGTATTCACTTTTCATGATAAAATGAAACTTTGAAGATGCAATTCGAGGCTGAAATGACTCGATAAGAGGGAGTTCTCTTCCCTCACCAATGCATCATGTTTTAGAAGCTAATTGTATGTTTTGTAATGATGTTCTTCATGATTATGTATTTTTTTGGCACTACAGCCGTAAAATGCAAATACATAACCGAATAAATGTTACATAATATTGATATGTGACCCATTGAAAAACACCCACAAGCGTTGAATTTCGACAGCTTGAAGCGATAGAAACTTTCTCTTTCCATATCTATCTCTACTTCTCTCTTCCTTTCTCTCCACAATGTAAATTTTCTCCACTCATTGGACTCATCAGCGCCCATCAGTTTTGGAAGAGATTGCTGTGTACATCCGCTTGTCAGGAACACGCATTTGGTCTGAAGCCAGCTCGGCTTAACTTTGCCTACAAACACCACCTTATTCTGTAGGCAGTGAACAGATGGCAGCACATGTCTGCAAGCCTTGCCCGGGGATTTGAATGATGCGTTAATCATACAGATCTTTGACAGCCATGAAGTTGTGACTTTGTTCAGTTTCATTCAGTCCCTTTATGTCTACTGACTTATGAACACTTGGCCTTGTTCCACGTGATTCTATGAGCTTGGTGGCACCATTAACACTGTGTGTTTTTTTTTCTGTAGAAAAACCCAGCACAGCTCTCTGGACCAGAGCTCGCCTCCACAGACTGGTGTGTCCACCTACAACCACCCCGTGCTGGGTGTCTACAACCCCCGGGATGACTTCCCGCTGCGAAAGACTGGTACATCACACATACATGCTCACACACTCAGATTTGGCAGTGCATAGCCTATGCAGGCTCACGTTTGGAGAGGATTACACACACATACACACACACTTGCTACTGTAAAGTCCAGTCGCTGCTATGCAGACTCACGTCTAGCATAATTTAGATTGCACCATTAATCACATCCACATTAGACTGTCAGGGTCTCCCAGCATCCCCCACATGAGAATGTTAGAGAGAGTAAAAGCGTAGGTGGTTCAGGAGTTCAATAGAGTGAGAGTTCACTAGAGTGAAAGAGGTATTTTTCCCTTTTTAGCACCTGATGTTTTATTAGTTTTTAATATTTCCTTATCTTCAGGGGTTGTTTTTAATCTGCTGTTGTTCAGCAACATCTTAAGAAAGCTGATCTTAGCACTGACAGTAATTGCAGATCTATATCAACATTGCTAGATTAGAGGGGGGGTATACATTTAGGTCAGGCCAGATTTGAGACCCGTTTCATTGAGCAGAACTCTGATGGTTGCTCTTGTGCTATTTTTTGTTGCTGAACCTTTTGGCTGCCTTTAATTTGTTTGATAATTGCATATTAAAACTAACTGGCCCTGTCAGATCCTATTTGAGGACTGTGTCAGTTGGGAACATCTCCACTAGCAGTGCATCAATTACTTTTGGGGTTCTCCAGAGCTCTATTCTCGACCCTTTATTGTTTTCAATCTGCATGATACCTCTGGGTCATGTAATTCACAACTGCAATATTTCTTTTCACTGTTACGCTAATAATACACACACAGTAAACCCATCAGACCTCTCCTCTGTTTTCTCACTCGTGACCTGTCTTAGAGATGTCAAATCTTGAATATCAAATCATTTTTGATGTTAATTGCAAATAAAACCTTTAGGCCTGCATCAAATTGCCTTGAAACTGTGGTGATTATAGAGATCTTCTGTGCTGCTGCAGGGTTGAAGATGAGCATGAAGCATCAATGTTTTACAGTCACATTTGAAGCATTGTCTACTATCATGGCTAAATTTATGTTTTATCAGAATCACCTTTATTGGCTAAGAATGTGAACATATATCAGGAATTTGACTCTTATTTTTGTTTCTCTCAATGAACGTAGACACTAATAGACGTACAGCAGTAGTCCACCACAAGCTCAGTGGTTTTGCTGATATTGAGCTTCAGATAATTGTCGTTGCACCATGTGTGGAAGCTCTCTGTTAATCCCCTGTACGCCTATAAAAATAGTCTCAAAGTGAAGACAGACATGTATGTAAACTGCAACTTGACTGGTTGATGGAGGCAGACAAGGAGGGTAATTCTAGTTTTTAATTGCCATTTAATTAGTTTTACTTTTACTTTTACTGCTCTCTTATTGTCCTTTATCTGTTAAGCACTTTGTAATCTTTTTGTTTGGAAAGCTGCTATATGTACTAAATAAATGTTATCAACAGGGAGCACTTATCTAAAAACACTGCTGCTTCTAGTAGTTACTGTACCACTGCATAGAGCAGCATGTTTTCTTTTAAATGGGTGACAAATCTTGTCAAAAGTAATTAGAGCTGCCAAAACACAGCAGAACGCACCACTGGAAAAAGGGTTTCTTGTGGCCTCCAGTCTAACGTCCTCAGGCTTCAGTGCTCAAAGTAAAGAAGCCTTTACAGAGTAAAACCAGCTGTTTGCAGTGTGTTTTTGTCAGGTGTGTGTATGTGTGCAGCTTTGTGTGTGTGTGTGCAAAGTGCGAGTGGTGTGTGCGGTGGTGTAGCCGTGAAGCAGCGGTCGTCTTACAGTGCAATTATTCACTTAGTGCAGCGGCAGGCGGCTACAGCCCAGCCCTGTTGACTCTGAGCCTTCGGGCTGCTGGCTACGGCAGCAGATAGACCACAGTTGACACTGGCCCACACAGCCACATTCCACGCTGGGTGAGGAGAAGAAGAAGAGAGGAAGAAAGGGGGAGAGATAGAGGAGTGAAAAGAGGGGAAGGAGAGATGATGAGTAGAGAAGGAACAGGAGGATGATGAGAGTGAAGAAGCTTTGGTGGCTTCACCATTTAAAAGACCTCAAGACACTTTTTTTCTTGTCAAGAAAAACATTTGAGGTGGAGGATGGAGGGAGCTTTGGTTTCTTTTTAAAAGCAGAGCAAGAGAAGATGAGAGTGCAGAAGATGGGTGCTGGCAAGCAGGATTTAAACTAAATCCAGCAAGTGGCACGATGAAGCCAGCCTCCCGAAAACTTGCTTCATGTAGAGAAAGAAAAAAAGGCGGGGAGCGAAAAGATCGTCCCTGGAGTGTCAGCTCGTCCCTTGATTTCTATAAGGCTGAGGATTGTGCTCAGCTGCCGGGAGAGGAGAGAACCTGTGCCACCCTGATATTTGCCCACAGCGATGACGTGCTTTGCGGGGTTTACATATGGTAATGCCAGCTCGGGAGAGGTTAGAGGCTCTTTTATATCACCGCCGGGCCATAAAGTAGAGGACTGGCACCCAGGGCTCCCAGCAACGGCCGAAGGAAGCAACAGCGCTCTTTTGTGCATCGCCCATCTCTCCTTTCACATTTCAGAAATGTGGTGCAGCTGATACTCTGATCCACGGCATAATTAGAGTTACCTTGCTCAGAAGTTGGAGGCGTGCAGCCTGTCACCTGTAACTCCTCATCCAACAGCTCACTGTGGCTGCTCCTGACTCTTCCATTACACCCTGCAATATTTAAATTGTACAGTTTGATGAACGATTGCTGTCATCGCTGTGACAAATGCATTGTGTTTCCTGTGACTGCTGCACATTAAAAGCCACCCGATGTTTTGCAGGTTGAAAGTTTTTAAAGTGAATTATCAGCTGAAGGAAATCTTGAGTTTGCAGAATGAATCGAAAACAGAGAGGCTGATTTCATTGACATAGAATTACAGTGTCTAAATTGGGGTTATATTTAAGGATTATAAATTCAGTGCCTTTCTAAACATCAGCCATCATCTCAATGTGAAGTGGGAAAAGAGTTGCGTGACAAGAGACGCTTCATGAAAACCCGAGCCTCGGCCAAATGGAAGCCTTTAAAATCATTAACTCCTCCAACACAGTTCACTTTAAGGGTCAGATAACATATCATGAACATACAATATGCCTTGTCTAGAGCATGTTCACACACACATGAGTGCCTCAGAAAGATGTAGATGGGGTGGGAAAGTTTGAGGCCCTGTGACTCACTGTGCTCTTTGATAGTTGCAGAGCAAGGCACTCTGTTCCTGTCTTTTCACGGATGCCACAAATGTGTTTTTTGTAGCCTAACTGGGGCAGCCCGTCCTTCACATGGATACAATGGCACATAGGCAGACTGGTACTGTACAGTACATGGCGTCGTTTGAAAACCAGCCTGAACAGCTTGCTCATGAATACAAAGCAACATGCGGCTGTCTGAATGTAGGATGTCACTCCCTGAATACACAACCTTTCACCTCCACTGTGAGGCCCTTTTTAACACGGCGACAATGCACAGTCTGTGCATTGATATCATGTCTCACTGTATATGCTCATACGTCCCTGAGGCCTATAACAGTGCCTTTTTATGAAGCGGTCATGTTAAGGCCATGTAGCACTCGGTATAATTTCCTCAGTAATATTCCTAAGAATCATGTAGTCTGACTTTTCTAGAGGTTTGATTGGACATAATTCTATCCAGCGATTTCCAAAGTTGAGAGAGTTAGAGAAGCAAGATGGATCCAAGACACACTTCCAATCACGCACCCTTCTTCAGTGTAGCTGATTTTCTTACCTGAACACCACCTTGTATCTAAGCCGTCGCACCTCATCATGTTGTTTTCTCTTTAGTCCACTCAAAGTGCAAAGAAAACCTCTTTTCACAGGTATTGACATTTTCCTCATTGATCCCACTTGGCTTTGACTATGTCTTTGCTGTGATTATTTGGGGGGCTGTCATATCGGATCCTTTGCCTTTTAAAATTTGTTTTCACTCCGCTGAAGTAGGAACCACAAACCTAATTACTCTACTCCAACAGGCTAATTACTGTCCCCCTTTCTATACAGCTTTTCTCACCAACAGACACTGTCCTTAAAACCTGAGAAAACATGACCTGTCGTTACTCATTAGTGTTATGATCTCATGATATTCAACTTTGATTATGATAAAAAATAAAGTACTTTTCTTCTTTAAAATATTAAATTCACTTTAGAGAGTCAGATTTGTTTTAATTCATCTGGCAGAGGAATAATTTCTGGGATCTCTTGTCATTTTCTTTATGAAAACTGAGATAAACCAAGTAGACGTTTGGCTCATTTTCATGCAAGCTTCAACTTTTATTCTCTGCACAGACTGAACAGACAGTGAATTAAAGTTGATGCCTCGTATATAAACTTTTCTATCAAACTTGAAGCTTTCAGGTCTTAACTTAGTTTTGACAAAATATTTAGTTTAGTTAGAACTGTCCATCACACACTACTGACCTAGATTTTTCAGGCCCTTGTAATTTTCTTTTGCAGATTATTTTCGTCTTCATCGTTTCTAAAGAGCTAAGGCTCAAATTCAAGGACAGAAAACCTCAGAAATCCTGATTTGTACTACTGACATTAATTGCTTTCACTCCATCTGGACTGAGCTTTCCCTCCCACTTTGTGCTACTGTACCTTCACACTTCACAGTTCACACTTCACTCTATTGCACACATTTATTTTTACCTGACACTGTGAATGAGAAGTTCATTTTTGATCAACGTTTCCTAAAAAGATTTTCCAGGGAAGTTTTTTCCATGTTAAGTAGCTTTTCATGTGTGTCTGTGCTCTCGGTTTAAAGTAAGAAATATAGGAGCAGATTAATCTGGTTTTGTCATAATCAGGGTTAGAGGTGTACCACATTGGATTTATCCCTCCTTTGATGATTAAAAATTGGATAATGAAGAGTGAAATTATGTGAGGTTGCTGATTGGCAGGGCAGGGTAAACAGAGCATTAGCCTACATAGAGGAGCCAAGGTGACATGCCCTTCCCTTCTGCCTGTCTCCATTCACAAGTCTGTGACAGTGTACACAAAAGACCAAAAGGCCTTGAGGCAATCAGACATGGCTCCCAAATTAGAGCTAATTGCTTTTTAGCCGCAGTGTCGTTGGGAAAATGGATCAGAATTTGGCATGTTCAGAAAGCACTGAGAAAGGGAGGGAGGAATCGTACAGCAAATGAATAGCGGCATGTCTCAGTTTGTCTGGCTCACAGGTTTCATAACAGAGCAGCTCTGTGGAAGGCGCTCCGTGACAGATCAATGCGTAGAGCTCCCAGTTTTAAGATGAAAGCCTGTGAGACTGTAGCTCAGGTAACTCTCCCACCCTTTTGATTGATTTGTCCAAAGCTGCACAGCCGCCAGTTATCTGTTTAACATCAAGGAGGCTCAGCAAGGGTGTTGGCGTCTGAGCCGGCACGAAACAAAAATCACCAAGTTACCAGTGTTAATAGAAGTAGATGACAGTGTTGGAGTTATATAGTTGACGTGACTGTGAACTTCAGTACAGCAGCTTTTGACCTTTCTCAGGCTGCAACAAGAATCAGTGACACACCTCGATAAAAGTACTACTGAACATCAGACTTAGGTGTGGCTCCTTATTAATAATCATTAAGTGATTTTGCATTGTCGGATGTCTTCACTCAGAACTGATCATTCACATTAAGGAAATCCGAGAATTGAGAAGAAATGTTGAATATTATTATTTTTACTTGGCAGAAGAGGAATAGTTGGTGGATCACTGAAAAGAAAATGCAATAAAAAGATGAGCTTCTTGAACTCTTCCTGAGCTACAGCTTGTATACTAGAGTTAAAAAAAGTATTGTGAAAGAAGGTTATATGGTATTTACAATTGTTAGATAATGATGGAATTGCCCCAAACAATCATCAACAACAAACAACAATTTCTCTGGTCTGTTAATGATATTATCAATGGTGGTGTATGATATGATGACAGGCAGGAGCTGAAACTACAGAGTCAATATCTTCCCCTTTTCTGTTGACTCCACCAAATACTACAGGACTTCATTCAGACCATGAATGAATGAATCATAATGTTTGGTTTGCCTCTGTCTGCCCTCCTTTCAGCCTCGGAGCCCAACCTGAAGCTTCGCTCCAGGCTGAAGCAGAAGGTGAGCGAGCGGAGGAGCAGTCCTCTCCTGCGGCGTCGAGACAGCCCCATCACCACCGCCAAGAAACGCTCACTCGACATGGCAGGTGAGGGACACGCAGGCACACATGTCTCCGCTGTTCAAAAAGTTGTATTTTAGGCTGCTGTGTTTTCTTGTACGTATTTGATTTGTGTGTGTGTGTGTCTCAGACTCTGCGTGTAGCAGCGCCCCCGGCTCAGGCCCAAGCTCCCCGAATAACAGCTCCAACAGCATCCCCAATGAGAACGGCATCACTGTGTCAGTCTCCAACAACACGGAGGTAACACACACACACACACACACACACATGCACACACACACTGCGAGTAACTAGTCACTCCACTGCACCTGAGGTTTACACTGATACATGAATTAGCTGATTTATTGAGCTGATCTTAACTCACATACATTTTTTGCAGAATTTATACAGTTTATTCTTTAATTAAAATTCTGAAATTATTTATTTAAAGGCAGTTTTATAACTCTTAAACCTGAAACCTGGAAGCTGCTACTAAGATTTGCAATTATTTGTCTTAGAATCAGACTACATGTATAGGTTATATGTTACAGCTCAGTCTTTGTATGAGATGATCACTAATAGGTTCAAAATTACTGGAAAAATATCTATTTCAACATTTGCACATAATCTACAAAAACCTGAATTATAAACAAATTCTGCAGCCTTTGGGTGTCAGAGTATCTTTGCTGTTCTGTGTGGGAGCTGGGCTACAGGTGCTGCTTATTACCTTTAGACTTAGTGGCCTATAGCATGCACCAAGGCTCTGAGTGAAGGATGTTCAGATGATGGGTCTGCAGAGGAGGAACACAGCCGAGGAGCTGGCAAGATGCTATTTGTGGCAGCCATTAGGGGCACTCAGGCAGTGTGGAGGAGGCTTGTGGCCGTGACGATTTCATATCGCCAGTAGGGAGCAAACGTAGCTCTTTCCCCATGTGTGGACATCTACTGCTGCAGTGTTTTTTCTTCATGATGCAAACACAAATAAATCATTTAAATGTGCTTCCCAGGCGTCTCTGGCCCAGAGGCTGTGCAGCGGTGCTGAGCGGGGCTCCGTTAACCAGCTGTCCCTCTACACTTCGCCATCCTTACCCAACATCACCCTGGGGCTGCCCGCCACTGCCACGGCCACTGCTGCTTCCAATGTGAGGAGGAAACTGCTGCCAAGCAAATTGCTAGCAGGCTGACTGTGCATCTATTTATCTGTGAATTTGTTTGTCTGGAGTTTACTGTCTGTGAACATTTATTCAAAATCAGCCCGCTCTCCCTCTCTGCCAGGTGACGTCGGCCCAGCAGGATGGAGGTCTGCAGCCAGCCCTCTCCCTCAGCCCTCCCTTCCTCTCCGGCGGCCACTTGACCCCCTACCTGGCTGAAGCTGGAGCGGGAACAGGCGGACACGGTGCGCACAGTCCACTGCTTCAACACATGGTGCTGATGGAACAGAGCCCGGCACAGAGCCCCCTGGTGACAGGTAGGAGTACTAATGGAGGTTTCACAAAAGCTAGCTGTGATTAATAGTGATAGAAGCAGCAATGGCAGCTCTGTTAGTAGTAGCAGCTTTTGGGGAAATATAACTGTGAGTAAAAGTTAAAATATTATTCAGTTTTCAATCTGGCGATACACACAGAAGAAAAACTCCGAGAGATGTGTGTCCGTGGTGCACTCTGTGTCCCCTCACACTGACAGACATCCATTCATTTGCTCAGACTAATAATGAGCTCTTTTCATGTGTCAGCGTACGCTATGAGAGTGTGACACGGTCGCATTGTGCGCACTTTCCCATCAGCTCATTCATTGACTACCATTTTGCTGCTATTTTGAGCTAGCAGTGAATGAGCAATGACGCACATACAGACGCATGTGTGTGTGTATCAACGCACAAAACAACGTACAGACAAGGACGTGTGCACGCCCACACATAGGCCAGGAGCAGAGTGAATTACAGTCCAGATGCAGTCATTTGCTTCTTAGCTCAGACAAGGGAATGTCATCCAAAAAAAAAGCCTCTTCATAGCTGAGTACCACGTGACCGCTACGCATCAGCAAGCTTTTTCAGAAACAATTTGAATCTGCGAGTCAAGTCATTTTCTCCTGATATTTTCGCAGTAATCAAGCTTCTCAGATCATTTCCCCGCCTCGATCGAGCCTGTTTTTCTTACTCTCCTCACCCGGACGATACACTGTAAATGAACTAAGCTGTTCACTTTTCCCAGCTCGTATCATCACAATAGAAGAATCGCAGTATGGCAGCACAGATGGTTGTTTTTATGTGGTTCACAAATACATCTGCTGACTAATCTTAGGTCCAACACCAGTAATAGTGAAATTAGGACTTCATTTTTTGATGTGAGCACATCATACGTTTGTCTTGTATTGCAGGGATTTAGCCTTGAAGCCTCCATCAATTCAGCTTATAATAAAGGGTCAGGGTCTTCTTCATTGACGCTCATTGTGGTCTGACACTCATTTTAAGAAGCTTGTACAGCAGCTGCTTCACAGTTTTTAATAGACAACATAATAATCCACTAAACAATAATTCGTCTTTGCTTCAAATTTTCAATCTGGAAAAACATGGCAGCTGCTACCAAATTCCTTGCAGACACAGACCCATGCATGATACTCTAAGTACGTCATAAGGTTCATGTTTTTTGAGTGGTAACAAGGAATATAATTTATCTAGTCACAGAGTAGTGTAGACGTCAGTACTGCAACAAGCCGGGACCAACTGACACACTATATTTTATTACAAAGAAAGGAATGACTTCTAATGTGACATTTGCTGAATTTACAAGAAGGGACAAATAATTAAGGATTTGTCTGACAGTGTTTCACAAAGTTTATAAAGTTTCCTCAAACTCAACAACTCCTTTTTTAAAGGGAGTCTGGTGCTGATATGCTGCCACCTCAGATTACTCACATGCAGGTTCTGCTCTGGAGGACAGAGATCTGATCTCAGTGAGGGTAATTAGAACGCATTAAAAATATCAGGTGTAAAGGCAAAGGCAAGATTAGATCATTTATTGTAATAGAATCTGTATCTGGTTACATTATCCAGATACAGGTCCTACAGGCGTAAATGGGGGGATCATTTTGCCAGATTTGAACCTGAGGTTTAGCCAGCTCTTACTCTTACCCAAACTAAAACATCTTTTTGCATCATGTTTACACAGTGCTGTCACTGCACAGTACAGACGAAGTGCAGATGAAATGAAAAGCCTTTGTGTCTTAATCAAACATAAAAGATCAAGCACAAAGCCTGTCTTAGAACGAAACACTGCATTCTCTGTTCTTGTTTCTCGCGCTCTCTCCCAGACGACTTATGAAGAAGCTCTGCTAATGGATATGACTTCACACTCTGTTCTCTTGGGGTTTCACCTCCTCCTGTAACTAAAGTCTTCCTTGTTTGTGTTCTAGGTGTGAGCGGCCTGTCTATGTCGCCGGCAGCATCCATGGCCAAGCTGCAGCGGCAGCACCGGCCCCTGGGGCGGACCCAGTCGGCCCCCCTGCCCCAGGGGAGCGCGGCGCAGGCCCACGCCCAGGCCCTGGCCCTGCAGCAGCTGGTGGTCCAGCAGCAGCACCAGCAGTTCCTGGAGAAGCACAAGCAGCAGTTTCAACAGCAGCAGCTCCACCTCAACAAGGTGAGGGGTGGAGTTAGTTTGTCATGCTTATTCTCCCTCCTTTTCTATGTGAGCCAGTTTTCTTTTCTCCCATGGTTCTGTTTTCATGTTTGCTCCATGCGTGGTTTATTATTGTTATATACCATGTTTCCTCACTGAACTGATGAAGGCAGGTGATGGAAGGGGTCACAGATCTGACATCACATTCAAATAAACTGATAATTAACCAGGGCTATAAGCCAGCGTGGGCCAGCACAGGAGCTGTAGTGTAGTTGTTTGTGTAGGCGGCAGCCAGCAGCGCAGCCAATAGCGTGTTCGCTGTGGATGTGTGTGAAGTCCTTGATTTTTATTCTGCCGTCTTCTTTCTCTCTCTGTAGTATTTTTGTTTGCGAGTAGGCGGAGGCAGGTATGGGTTAACATGTATAGCAGAGTGTGTGTGTGTGTGTGTGTGTGTGTGAGAGTCTGTGTGACTGTGGCAGAGACAGTTGCCACGGACTGCGAGGTAACTGTGCGCTGCCATGGCAACAGAGCGGAAGCCTCTGCCTTATATGGTCAGGGAGGAAGCAAGCAGCCACCGCTCTGGATGGCGTTACCTGTTCGAGCGGAGTACTCGCTGGAGGAGAGGTGGGTGGATGAAACAAGGGATTTCCTCTCCTCCTCCACCGCCTCCCCCCCTGCTCTCTCACTCCCTCCATATGTTTCAGAGCTCTCCAGTGGCAGCTTTTCACACAAACATCTCTATAGCAGCCTCTGGCACGCCAAGGAGTTTTGTCAGGACAGAAAAGAAAAATCTCCACCTCAAACATTGTTTTAATCTGTTAAATTCATCAGAGCACAGGAGGGAGAAGAGCTGTTTTATTCTAAATTCTATAAAGTGAGTAAGGATGTCAATTTAGCATAAGGACTGCAAACGCACAGAAGCTGAAGTGCAATCATATGGAACACATTAAATATACCAGTTATACTTTTACAAGATCCGGATGCGAAGCCAGACATCATGTTTAAATTGCCTAATACATGTAACACATGTGGTTTGCGCTGCTGGAGCTTGTCACAACAAAACTGGAAAATAGTATTTAATTGGTATCAGTAACATCTGGCTGATACTTGATCCGCAAGGATACACAAATCCAAATGTTCGCGTTTTGGACTTTTGGTCAAAATTGTTTGAGTTGTGATGCATTTTTTCCTTGTTATCTTGCATTGTATAGACTAGAACGAGTTGCAGTTGCAGAATATCTGATACTCAGATTAATTTATAGTTCATTAATTATTTAAAGCAACTATTTTGAAAGTTTAATTAATCATTTCTGTCATTTTAAAAGTAAATTATTCACTGGGTTCCAGCTGTTTTCTTTATCATATATGATAGTAAACGGAATATCTTTTTGGACTTCTGTTTAGAAAAGGGTCATTTGTCATTATTGTGTTTTTTGCCCATATCTCTGATGTAGGCTAGATAAAGAGGAGGTTTCTGGGAAAGTAGAGCAGAGAGGAGGGGGTGGAGGGGGCAGAGGGAGGAGGTGAAAACGGGGGCAAAGAGAAGGTTTGTTTAGACGCAAAGGAGACGAGAACAGTAGAGGGGAGGAGGGGGAGAGGGGGGCTGTGAATGAGGGCTGGTGAATGCTCTGACGTCAATGCTGTGTCAGCTTTGTGCCAGGGGACCCAGAAGCTTACCGCTCTGGGACACACACATACACACACACAGACACACACACACACACCTGTAGCTGTAGGCCACTCTTGGGACTTCCAGCAAACACTTCATCTTTCTCACTCTTCTCTTACTCTTAAACACTCATGGAGGCAAGTACTCCACAGCCTTGAATGGCACTTTTGAACCGTTCGTGACGGTGAAAGTGAATGAATAGACAACTGAATCACTACTCGGTGAACAGCAGGCCCCAGAATGAGTCGATGAAAAGCGGCACAACGGGGAGCGTGGAATGTCTCTGTTTGACGAGACACATTTTGCCCCCGAGTACAGTCGGCGGAGCGGCCACTCACATTCAATTAGAACGGATAGGTTTGAAATGAGCAAGACACCAATCTGACTGAGTAATCCAAATTAAGCTTGTTAAAAGAAGAATGCTCCAGAGAAAGGAGTGATTTGCCAGGAATTTGATTCAGAGGCGAGCGTGCCTGTGTGTCTGAATGCAGCCTCACACGTTGGAGGGGATTTGTCACATCCTGCTGTTTTATTGTGAAATACATTTCACGTCGTAGCATCACCACCCTCCCGTCTCCCCCCCCACCGCCCCTGTGTTTCCCGCAGATGATGGCCAAGCCCAGCGAGTCCCCCGTAGGCCGCCAGCACCAGAGCCACCCGGAGGAGACGGAGGAGGAGCTGAGGGAGCACCAGGACGGAGGGGCTCTGCCGCCGGGGATCACCATCAAGCAGGAGCCCCCCGACCCGCAGGAGCTGCAGGAGGAGGCGCTGCAGCAGCACAGGGAGCGGGAGAGACAGGCGGAGCAGGAGCTGCTCTTCAGACAGGTAGAGCACGACGAGTCGACGACAAAAAAAGTGAAAAGCGTGACATGTGTCTGAGTATCCAGCTGTGAAACAACACAGGCTGAGAGAATCAATAGGAAGTTTCAGAGAATTGATCCAACTCTGTTTGGCACTAATATATTAAAGCTGTTCTGGGGAAGTCCTGAAAAGGTGAAAACTCAGGAAAGTGACACACAATTGCATTTTGGGCTGTGGCAATATTGTTCTTTGTCTTATGGCATTTCTGTAATTCAATACTGAGGGAAAATCGAAGCTGTATCATTTGTTTTGGCTGCCATCTTTTGACCATAAGTTGTACTTGCAATATAGAAAACACTGAAGCAATTTCTCTTTCCCTTTAGTCCCATAATACATTTACATTTTTACTAAACAACGCACCGTGACAGCTGTAGGATTCAACTTCTTTATTTGTGTTTCCTCTGTTTTTGTGTGAGTAGCAGGCCCTGTTGTTGGAGCAGCAGCGGATCCATCAGCTCAGAAACTATCAGGCCTCCATGGAGGCTGCCGGCATGTCAATCTCCTTCCCGGGACACCGCCCCCTGTCCAGGGCCCAATCGTCTCCGGCCTCAGCGTCCTCCTTCCCAATCAGCGTCCCCACCACTGATCCTCCAGCCAAACCTCGCTTCACCACAGGTCAGCACCACCATCCTCTCTCAGTGAAACTCCTATCTGCTCAGCTGTGTTGCTCACAGCCTTTGATGTTGAGTCTGCGGCCTGATTGTAGCCCGAATCCTGCCTGCATCAAACATTCATTTGAAAAGTTTTTGGCTTTGAATTTCGCTTCCTTCCTAATGCGCTGGAGAGCGAAAAGAGAAACTTCCATCCAAAAAGCAGGTGAATTGGCCAAACAATCATGTAATGGTTCTGGACTGCAGTAATAATTGAGCAAGAGGAGCTAATCTTGCCAAAACCTTTTCTCTCCCACTTTGTCTTCCTCTCAGGCATCTGATTCTTTAAATATAGATGAAAACAATAAAGGAGGTTGAGAAGAAATGAAGACAGAATGAAGCACCTACCAGCAATAGACTCTTGTATCTGTATTGAAGTGTTATCACCGAGAAGATGCCACATGCTGTGCCAGTTTTTGCGTTCGTGCACCGTAGTTGAAGATATAACAGTTTGGCCTACTTTACTCCCACTCAGTTCCACACTGCATAGAAAATTTAGGGATAAAAAGTCAGAATGAGAACATCAAGCTGTTTTACATTTTGAAAGACGTTCCAGTCACTGTTCCATGTTCATGTGGAGTCAGAGATTCTTCTTCTTCTGATTTTTACATGAACAATCATTAAGAAGAATACAGGAAATAAACTGTATCAGATTCATTGATGGTTTATACAATATATAAAAACAGCTATTGTTAATGAGTGTGTTTTTCTGTGTGTTCCCTCAGGCCTGGTGTACGACTCTCTAATGCAGAAGCACCAGTGTATGTGTGGAAACACCAACAGTCACCCGGAGCACGCCGGCCGGATCCAGAGCATTTGGTCTCGGCTGCAGGAGACTGGACTCAGAGCGCAGTGTGAGGTGTGTTATAAGACGAAAACACTCCACGGCGAACATCACACAAAGTTGTAAACTGCATATGAGAGTTGTATCCCTCTGTGTGTCTGTGTGTGTGTGTGTAGTGTATCCGTGGGAGGAAGGCCACGCTGGAAGAGCTGCAGACGGTTCACTCTGAAGCCCACGTCCTGCTGTATGGAACCAACCCTCTCCGACAGAAACTTGATTGTAAGCTCACACACATACACACACTAGGATTACACAACTGCTAATATCCAGGCATATTTTAATGTTTATTTCTTGATCACCAGGTTCAATCACTCCTATGTTTGTACGACTGCCTTGTGGAGGCGTGGGGGTAAGTAACATTCGCATTTATAGAGTAGATTAAATCGCCAGGATACAATGCTATGTCTGAAATGATGCAGCTTATCTAATAGTAATCTAATGATATTTATAAGTGATACAACATACAGAGGGCAGTGTCATAGTATGGAAAGAAAGGCAAGGTTCGGTAACACTTTATTTGATGTCTATCTCTATAACGCATTATAAATACATTTATAATGCGTTATAATGACATTATAGCACTGTATAACTATAGTTATAAACAATGCTTTATTAAGCAATAATCATAACACACTATAAAGCATTTTATCATCACTTATAAGGTCAGGTATTATAATACATTATAACTGTTGGCAACTCACTGACAATTCCCACATAGATAATGCATTATACATATATTTATGATATGCTATTATAATTATCATAGTTGTCATATATTAAAACTCTTTATAATTCATTATAATCACTGGTATAATGCATTATAATGTGATTATAAGTTACTCTAAATGGTCATTGGGCACTTCAAGTAAAGTGATGAAACTGCTCAGGTATAGGCTGATATAACACATTACAAGCTGGTCATAAGTCACTATAAGTGGTTTGCTTGAAGAAAAATACACATCTTTTAATCAATGCAAGAACAACACAAAACATTGCAAAACTTATTTTTATTAACAATGTGACTCCTTCAAAAAACTTGATCACATTCACAGTGAGTGGTTAAGTTGATAAACAAAAGTTCTTCAAAAACGAAACAACTATGATAATTATAATACCCTTTGATCCTTGCAACAAAAATCAGTTAGCAAGGGACCAGCAATCATGAAGTATTATAATACTTGACCTTATAAGCCATTATAAAATGCTCTATAATGTGTTATGCTCGTTGTTATAAAGCCTTATGATAATGTATGTGTTTATAATGATAGTTATACACGTTTATAAGCATATCATAAATATATGTATAATGCATTATCTATGTGGGAATTGTCAGTGAGTTGCCAACAGTTATAATGTATTATAATACCTGACCTTATAAGTGATGATAAAATGCTTATATTATAAATACATTTATAATGCGTTATAGAGATAGGCGTCAAATAAAATGTTACCCAAGCTTCTTTCTATGCACCCTTCAAACACAGAGAACAGACTGAGGCTAAAGTGCTTTACATAAGCCAAACAAACGCGTTACAGCTTTTTAAATCACAGTGTAATTAGAGTAAAATAAGGTTGCAGTGCAGTAATAAGTTGCCCTAAATTTAATGTAGGAAATAAAAGTTAATTAGGAAAGAAATGTTAGAAATATATTAGCATTAGGAGGACAGAAGAGTAATAAAGCGTTAATTGGTTTTGGTAAATACATAAAGCAGAGAGAGGGATAAACCTGCACTTTTTAGTTGGTTTAAATAGGCTGATACAACAACTCTAACCTTTGAAATTTTGACTTTTCAGTCTCTTGAATTTCTTTCCACGTTGTAGAATTATCTCTGAGAACATGTCTTGTGTCTCCAGGTGGACAGCGACACCATTTGGAACGAGGTGCACTCCTCCAGCGCGGCTCGTCTCGCCGTCGGCTCGGTGGTGGAGCTCGTTTTCAAAGTGGCTACTAGAGAGTTGAAGGTAACCACGATCATGCTCGTGTGGCTATTGAGGAAGAATGCACGACCTTGATGATATCACAGTCATGAAGATGTGTTTTTAAAGGGGGACGTTTCCAAATGAGCATCAGGATCTGTAGACTAGGATTACTATGACTTTTCATTATACATTAATCTGTCAAGGTTTTTCAAGTAATTCTTTCTTTCCCTTGATATGTTTTTTTTTCTGAAAATGATCTTAAAAGTTACTGAAATTGTGAGTGTGGCAGCTGTAATCTGTTACACGTTTTCCTTCCGCTGGCCACTATAACTACATATTGTTGTTCATTACAGTTGACTTTTTATTGTTTTTCTAGATTTAATGCTACAGTGGTGCTGTAGCTGTAACAGTTAATGCTAAAAGTACTTCATGTCAGATCGTTTCCCATCCAGAAGCTGCATTTCTAAACATCGCAGCCTCCCCTCCTCTTGTGTTGAGTGTGTATTGCGCTAAATTACAGTGTTTTTCAGCCGTGGTTCACCACCACTTAGTCAATGCAGAGGAAACACTGAGTGGTGATTAGTGCTGCAGTGGCTAACAGACTCCTGTCGCTCGTGTCTTGTCTTTCCAGAATGGCTTCGCTGTGGTCCGCCCTCCTGGACACCACGCAGAGGAAAGCACTCCCATGTAAGGCCACAGCCGTCGCCATACTCAGATGGAGACACTTAATCTGTGCATATACAAATACCAGCGTTGGAGCAAGCTCGTCTGTAACACAAATGACATAAACCATTGAGTTTATTTGCACATAAAGTACAGAGTGTCTTTATTCTGCCAGCTGTTTCAAGACGGCTTTATTTTCCATATCCTCCTCACAACATGTTTAATAAAATCCACCATAAAAGCATAAAAAGGAGCAGGAAGGCACATCTGAATTTCATAACAAGCAGGACGACTCAGCCCTCCCTCTCTGTGCTGCTGTTTCAGGGGTTTCTGCTATTTCAACTCGGTGGCCATCGCAGCCAAGCTGCTGCAGCAGAGACTCAACGTCAACAAGATCCTCATCGTGGACTGGGTCAGTCTCCTGAGTGGCTGCGTGTCTGACGTGTGGCACAGTGGGAACGTCATAGGACAAGTTAGATTTGTCTGTTTGTTTAATTATACAATTTTTTTACTGTCCAACCTCAGGATGTTCACCATGGCAACGGCACCCAGCAGGCGTTCTATGACGACCCCAACGTTCTTTACCTGTCCATTCATCGCTATGATGACGGCAACTTCTTCCCTGGAAGTGGAGCACCTGACGAGGTGAGTGTGGGACCCTAACCTTATTAACTGTCAGCCTTAATACAGGAATCATTGAAAATGTGGGTGGGACAATCTAACAGAGGGTCTGGGGGTCCTTGGTGGTTTGTTACTTTTATCTGGTTATACTTGCAATAAGAGCTTGTAAAAAAGTTGCCTCAAATCACACATTTGAAAAAAAAATAATGAGGCAAACTGAACAGCTAACAGCCAGTGGAGGTTTGTTGTGTACGTATGAATGTGAGTCACTCGGTGCGTCTCTCTGCAGGTGGGCAGTGGGCCTGGAGTCGGCTTTAACGTCAATGTTGCCTTTACCGGAGGCCTCGATCCACCCATGGGAGATGCAGAGTACCTGGCTGCCTTCAGGTACCTGATACAACATCACCAAATCACACAAAGACACCGCAGTTTCACTAAAGATGACAAAGTCTGAGAGTTAAACCAGTTCGTCTTCACAGCTCTCATCATGAATATACTTCCAACACTTTTATACTCAGCAGCAAATGTTTGCTCATGTTTGGTATTTCTTCTTGAAAAATGAACAGATTATAAAAGATTATAAGAATAGTTGCTTGTTAATGAATTGGTTGTGCTGAATTGAGAAAATGTGCATAATTTCACTTTGTGCTGTTGGAATATCTTCTACATTCACATTGGAATCCTGGCTGCTGCTCTGTATAATCTTTACGCTCCACCCTCCCACCCTCAGGTCAGTGGTGATGCCCATAGCCAATGAGTTTGCTCCAGACATTGTGCTGGTCTCTTCTGGCTTTGACGCTGTGGAGGGACACCCTCCACCACTGGGCGGCTACACGCTGACGTCCAAATGTGAGTACAAGATTGTGCAGTGTGTTTCTTATCTCACACCCCAGCAGTGGACCACACAAAACAAAGAGCTGGACGCTGAGAAGGGTTGAGCGTTGTGTTTTGTGGGTGGTGACAAGCTGCTGAAATGTCATTTAAATTCAACTGCTGGAGCAAACTGCAGATTCATTTACATCACTCACCCCCTTTCCTCAGGTTTTGGCTATCTGACCAGGCAGCTGATGACCCTCGCCGGAGGCCGGGTGGTCCTGGCTCTGGAGGGGGGTCACGACCTCACCGCCATCTGCGACGCCTCAGAGGCCTGCGTGGCCGCCCTGCTAGGCCAGGAGGTAGGGAGGTCACTTTGACAACACACAGGGTCTGAATCCTAATTAACGTTATATTGAAAGAAGGACGAGACAAAAGTTCTGCATGTGTGTCAGCCAAGTGCAGGAAACAAGTTCAACTGGAATATAGACTTGAGATAAGATGATTGTGTAAGTTACGTGCTGTATTATTTCCAGGTCAACCCTTTGTTGAAACTAAATGCAGCCTGTTTCATACTCTGTGTTTATGTTTTTTGTCTGTGTGTGTGTTTCTGTCTCGTTCAGCTGGACCCGCTGCCGAAGGCCGTCCTGGAGCAGAGGCCCAACCCCAACGCTGTTCGCTCTCTGGAGAAAGTTTTAGAGACTCACAGTGAGTTCAGTAAACAGTCACTTTTGTTTGGCATCTTGGCAACTCGGCAACCTTTTATCTGAGGGCTTAACATTCAAATGTGCCCATCTCTCTGCTTCCTGTCTGTCTGTCTCTCTCAGGTAAGTACTGGCGCTCGGTGCACCGCTACTCACCACGGCTGGGACTCTCCCTGCTGGAGGCCAAACGAGGAGACTCAGAGGAGGCTGAGGCCGTCAGCGCCATGGCCTCTCTCTCCGTGGCTAACACCAACGCCATGGATCAAAGGTAAAGGAGCCAAGATCACTGCTAGAGCCATGTTTACATTACATATATACATGCTCAATAGAGTCCCCTACTTCCACTTCTTTCTGTCTAGGTGTGGTTAAAGTCAAGCCTGGCAGTCGTCCGTCAGGGATATTTTATATTGAGCGAGTGAGATAACTGACAATCACATTGCAACAAATATGGTCCTGTCAAAAATATATCAAACCCCAATGTTTTGGAGTTTTAAGTAGACAAGATAAAAATAAAATTACAGCCCCAAAAGAATTGAATTCTAAAATATTACAAACATGTGCCATCTTGTTTGAAACGTGAAGCTGGCATCAAATTCAGAATAAGCAAATATTTACAAAAATCAATGAGGTCAATGAGGTCAAACAATAAATATGTTGTCTTTGTACTGTTTTCAGTCTGTGTCAAAAAGCATTAGTCAATTATTATGCTCTGTTTTATGTATGTGTTACACGGTGTCCCAGCTTTTTTGGAGTCAGGGTTGTACATGAAGAAAAATCACAAATATCCCTTAAAATGTGTGAAAGGTTTTCAAGAAGAGAAGAACATTTATGATCGACTGTACTTGTTCTACAAACAGTGGCAGAGTGGGTCCCAAGTCCACGACGGTCAGGAGGTTATCTGCACATAAAGCATAGCTGCGGCGCAGGATGCATAAAATATGACGAACAGGTTGAGGTTTAATATCTGCTTATGTGTGTTCTTGTCCCCCAGGCCAGAGGAGGAGCCCATGGAGGAGGAGGAACCACTGTAACGGAGGGAAACACGAGGGTGTCACACTGTTACCATTGACCTCTCCGGAGAACGCCTCTTTGAGCTGCGAAGAGTCTCGACTGATCCCTTCATTTAGTCCCCCTAACCCCACTCACCACGTCAGTCACCTTGATTGGCGGCCCCTCGGCCAAAAAAACGAGGGAGAGGGGGTGGGCTCAGCCTCAGAGTAGGGAGCCAATCAGGAGACGGAGGACTGAATTGGAAAAAAAAATTAAACATACCGGCGCTGCTTGGCGGCGCTCGCTCAGAGACACTCATTTTTTTCTGTCAGTCTTCGCACCCCCCACGTTAGCCCACAGCGGCTAAGCAAGTGACCAAGGCAGCGGGCGAGTGTATTTGGAGTTTGGGGCGAGATCAGGTCTCGTCATAGAGAGGTGCAGAAACATACGGTGCTTTACACAGCTGCCTTCTGACCACAAACAGTATGGACACCAGGGACAGCAGACGTTCCCCAGCTGGCAAACGCAGCGCGGGAGTTTCTTTTTCTCTTTTCTCAACTATTTTTCCCGACAATAAAAGGGCATCGCGGCAACTGAGATACTATTTTACAAGATGCGTTCACTGTGGACTTTGGTCGGCCGAAGTTTGAGTAGGCTATTGCAAAGATTTGACGATGAGACCGTCGCCTCGCTGGAGCAGCCTGTCGTTGGGAAGGTTGACGAGTGAGAGGAGTGCCTTGGTGAGGGGTCCGCTGGATTTCAGGATTGTTCAGGAAAAGATTGCCTTAAGTCAAAAGATTTTTCTCGCTGAGGTCGGCGCGAGGGAGGGAGACGTTTCCAGTCCTTTCGGGGGAAGGAGAATGACAAAAACAATCTTTCAGCATGTTTACTTGGAACGTGACGAAGACAACATTTACGTCTCTCACAGCCTCTCTTGAAGAGTTACTTTACTTTTGGATGGATCTATTTTTCTGTAAAAAAAGAAAACGCTTTGTAAAGGTAGTTGCCAGCTTCAGTAGAAAAACGGTGCAAACATGGAGACCTTCAGACAAGGAAATTAGATCGAAAACTCTCAAAAAAGGTTTAGCCTCTGATGTAGCTTCCCTTTAACTGAAGTCATTGCTTTGTAAACACATAAAGCATGCATTTGAGCAGAGAGACCAGACATTTTTTTGCAAGATTTTTGAATGTTATCCAAAAGAGAAAGCCAAGCAAGAAAAGCCAAAGCATGAGTTTGCATATACAGTAGTACTTTCACTCCACTTAGCTGGCAAGTCGACAAACACTTCTCGTATTGGCCCTTGCAGATAAGGGCCCCCGATATCCAGTTCAATGTTTACTAATTTAATCCTTCACAGATCAAGTGAGCATTTCTGTGCCGATCGGCCTCCCATGCTTCGCCGGTTGGCAGCTACCTTGGTTTGCTAGTGTGAGCTAAACATTAGTCATGTATATTGAATATATTTTGAGAGGCAGTAATCGAGTATTGCCTGTTTGTATCTACATGTATGATTTCCACATCAAGTTGTCAATTTACAATATCGAGAACTGTGTTTGGTAAGCGTGTCCACTTTTTATTTTTTATTGTATAAGATTATTTTTCTAACTTTTTTCATCCATAGATTTTGTTCTGTGTTTTTATCCGTTTTCTGGATAGTTATAGGGCTGCCATTCACACACTTAGGACTATTGTCACCTCTTGTTCAAAACTTTCTTTCTTTCTTGTATTTATCAAAAATAAGGAGCGACTCTTTCTTTCTTTCTTCCTTTCTTTCTTTCTACGGCTCTCTCGGCCTTTCTGCATTTTCATCAATTGTGTATTTATAACATGTACTGTTTATAGGAGATTTGTATATGGAAAATTTATAAATGTACTCTAACTAATGACAGCTATGATATTGTGAGCGACAAACAGTATGGTGTACGATATTACTCCATGGACTTTAAAAAAAGAAAAAAAGCAGCATATTTAACTCGTCATCGACTGCACTGTTTCGCCCTCGAGTGAGATCATTACACGGCACTGCAATTGACTTTTCGGACGCCATCAGAGTAAAACATTTGATCGCTCTGATGGTTCGTTTTCCTCTTGTGCATGGCTGATCTGCACTTGGGACTGTGACAACACATCCAAAAAGAGGTTTAGAGGCCGTTTTATGTAGCTAGCTGAGTTTAAGTGAAAATGAAGCGCAGGGGACACACGTCGACAAAGTGGGATTTGAAGTGGTTTCGGGTGGAAAACATCAGCCGATAATTTACAAATCTCTTTCTGAGCATGTGTTGCACTATCACGTTTGACTCTCCGTAACATCAGTGCCTCCTTCCTCTCTCTTTTCCTGCTCCACTTCCGCTGATCTGAGACCAGTAGGAGATCAATTTCCATTCAAACGAACCCCCATCTGTCAACTGCTTTGTTCAACAAAGACGACTATCATGTTTGTTTTGAGTTGATATCATTTTATAAACTTGTAAAATTTGAGCTTAAGTTGGTATTTTGTCATGTCTAACAAAACATTCCACTTGTTACTTGTTTAATTTGGCTTTTTTTTTTTAGTGAATTCGAGTTTTTTTTTTTGTAGAAACTTTAATACTACTCTTTCGTTTTTGCCGTCTGCTCGCGCCAACTTTAACTCTTTGCATGGTTTGTGAGTCAGCATGCCTGCTTGTCTATGTAACAAAAATGTATTTGCACAATAGAAGAAGAACACTGGAGGACTTTTAAAAAAACAAAACCTCCCTCGGCAACTCCCAAGAGCACCAGGCAGGATGGTTTTCTTCCTCTCTGGTGTGGCAAACAATTCAAGACTTTGTCCAAATGACTCCACTGAGAAACATTTGATATTGTTCTTATTGAATATCAGTTCAAATAAGTGATTTTAACATGATTCAGCACTTACAACATGTATGGACTGTGCTAAAGAGAAACATGCTCTGCCAAACCTCTGCTACATTCACACCTTAAACAGACTCTCCCAAAGAATGTTCCTCTTTCAAAGATCTTTCAACGGGCACTATCACGGTAGAGAAATGACGCATATCGGTTTGGGAAAAAAAAGGGCATCGTCGTTTTGATTGTCACACCCACCTCGGCCAGTTCTATATATATATAACCACTGTGGCTCAAGAGCAATTCTCGGTTTACATGTAAATGGATAAAAAAGTTATTTTTTGTTTGTTGTTTGTCTCTATTGATGAAAAATCTTTCTTTGGGACCTACGCTTTGGACATTTCATCTCTGACATCATCTATAAAATATATTTCTGAAAAATACAAGAAGCTGTGGTTGTTTTTTTTTTCTTTTTTGCAGGTTTTGCATGAAATAAATGCCCCAGGGTCCAGGATTGGGGAATGTTCTGAGCAATTTCAGGAATTTTGCACATCAGTAACAAGCTGCCTGGACAAAATCAATTCAGCTGATACACTAACTTTTAAGAGAGATGCTCTTATCAGTTGTGAAGACAGATGGCATAACTTCAGATTAGTCCCATTATCAGACTGACAGAGAAGCTTTTCTTCCATTCGTAGTTTCTGCTTTTATCACTGCAGTGAAATGAACACTCAAAGTCCATGTTAGTGCAATCCAAGTGTAAATCAATAGCGGTGGTCGTAGTAAGACAGAACAGCTGCTTAACATTCTTGCTTTTTTACAGGTTATCTTTAATGCAAATCTCCCAGTTTCTGCAGCTGAAGACGAGTAAATTAGCTGCCCGGCACATGACAACAGTGATGGGAGGAAGTATGTCACCACTGAAAAGAAGATCAGGATGCAACAAGGGCACGAAGTCTCAGCTGACTTCTGGCTGAGTGGAAAATCTAATTACAAGAACCAATATCACAAGTGTGCATGTTGGATTTAGTCAAAGTCCACAGCAGCTGTCAGGTGACTTCCTCATCTAATGAAACCTTCTTTAGGCTCCAAAAGTCACAAAAGGTTGAAAGATTATTTCAAGTCCAAGTTGAAATATTCAAACAGCTTATTTTGTTTAAGTGTCTACAACTTAAAGTTATTTAGTTTATTATCATAAGAGACTAAGAAAACCAGCAAACTGGTCTTGTGATAAGTTTGAAATTAAAAAAAAACAAAAAAAAACTTGTCTTTGATTTAAAAAATTACAAAAATTAAAATTATTGACATGCTGGATCATTTGTAGCAATAAAATATTTCCTTTCCAATAACAGAGTAAGAGACAGGAAAACCTAAAGATATTTAGTTTATTATCATTAAAGGCTAAGAAAACCAGCAGCATTGTCTTTTGAGGAGCTGGAAACAGTGAGTTTGTTGGCTCTGACTAAAGAAAAAATGAAATTTAGATCAGTATTTATTGACATGCTGGCTCATTTATAGTAATAGGGTATTATCTATCTCATAAAAGAATAATTAGCAGAGCAATAAAGGAATAATTAACAGGAAATAAAAGAAGAAAATTCAGGCAACTCATGAATCAAAGATAATTAGTGAATAAATAAAAAATACTTACATGTTTGTTCCTCTTATAATGAATAATTTTATCAGGACATTCAATAAATAATTAGTTTGCAGGACATTTTATGTTAAGACGCTCGTATAGTTTATAAAAAAAATAACTTTATTTATGTAGAACACACACCAGTGCATGAAAACAAGATATAGAATCAAAGCTAGAAAAAGTAGCCTTGTCATACAAAAAACCCTACAAAATAAAAGTATGCTGCAGGTAAAATAAGATGTATTTGCAGAATTGGGTTATTAAAATTCAGAAACTTGCAAATGGGCCATTGTGTGTTTTGTAAACAAAGCAGCAGTGATGATAAGTGTCCATGTGTCAGTGGACTACAAGTCTGTCCAATAAGAGGAGGCCACTTCCCTTTTACTCTGCAAATGCTGACCTGATATTTCCTCTCTGCCCAACTGTCCCACAGCTGCACCAGTGCAATGCAAAGGCTGCAACATTAGCAAGCCCGTTTTCCATTTTCACGACCCTTCATTGGGGATACTTGTTGTGTTTCTTTTTACTCTTCTTTTTTATTTTTCCTCGCTGTTCTTGGCCGAGCTGCAGCTGATATTCGGACATGCCTAACATCGTGCTTTTTAGCGGGAGCTCCCACCACGACCTGTCCCAGAAAGTGGCTGATCGTCTGGGACTGGAGCTGGGCAAGGTGATCACCAAGAAGTTCAGTAACCAGGAGACATGGTGAGCACGTTTTTACATTATATACCAAGCTTGTTGTCCAGACATTTGAAGGCTAAGCTTTAGCTGGTGGCGCTGCTTCAGCCTCGGTATCACATGTGGGCTGGTTAGCTCGAAGCTAACAATAGTTTACTACACGTGACTAGCTAGCCACATGTAAACACACCAGGCTAGCACAAGTATTGCAAGCTAACTCTAATGTCTCCTTCATGGGACTGCTTTGCCAGCACTTGGTTCTTTCTGTTGTGTTTTTAATAAGTGTCTCTGGCTGGTTTTTGAAGCCAGACTGACATAATCAGAGTAGTTGTGAAATTACGTAACTTTACATTTTGTTCGCGGCACATGAAGCTAACACCGCTAACGTTACGTCTGTTTCTACAATTGGAGGCCAAATGTTGTACATGTGTTTCAAAGTGGTTCCTCACGCCCATTTATTAGTTTAGAATATTTTTAATAACTCCATATATGAGCTGTGGTAGCTGTTTGTTTGTTTTTAGCTCTGTTTAGATGCTAATCCTGAACTGAAAAGTTGCTAGTTTTGAAGTGGGAACGGATTGCTACGGGTGGACAAAATTTGACGTGACACACAGCTAGCTGGATGCCGTTAGCTAGCTTTAGCCATGAAACCTGTGGATGTGTTTATGAATATATGAGAGCATAAGTATACATCTTATTAAACGCTATGATTTACACACCAGTTCTGTCTAATTTTGCGGAAAAGAAGCACGATAAATGGGGGAAGAGTGTGTCCGATAATGGACGCTAGCTGGCTTGCTGCCATTTAAACAAGGAATTGCGTTAGCTGGCTAACTGCAGACGACACATGTGGCTTGCTGCAATTAAAAGCACCTGACAGGGTTGGAAGCAATAAACTAAACAACTTCAACCATAGGACTCATTTAGACAGAGGTTATAAATGTTACATATTGCTTCTAAACTAGGATAACTTGCAGCACACCACCAGTAAATATGTATAAAGTTATTTATATGTTGCTTTCATTCCTGCCAGCTTTGCAAGATAAAAATCACATGCACTTAATTTGTACTCATTTCCCAAGTCAAGCTGATCATTAGTTGAATCCCTGACTGCACGCTAGCAGCTAGTCTCCTTCAATACTAGCATCACAAAGGACTTTTATGATGCTGCCTGTTGTGCAGCATGTTTGAACCCTTCTGCAGGATGACCTTTGACCTTTCAGCTTCATGCTGGCCTGTTTGCTTAACTGTCTTGACCCAAACTCATCACTTTGTCCAGCTTTGATTTCAGCATATATTTGCATGTATTTTGCAGCAGAGGATGTGATTGCTCAGCTTTCAGCATCTCAACTAAATGCATTTTATTCTCTTTGATTCAGACTGTGCACTGTGTTAATGTGTTTGTGATCCTGTGGCTCAGTGAGCGCAGCATTAACATCATCAGAGCTGGATTTTCGTTCCCGCCAGGGTCACTCACTGATGCACTCACTTGATTGTAATGCACTCTGGATAAAAGCATCCACTGCACGGCATATGCTGTTTTGTAATCTTCTGTTGCATGAGACGTTAAGAGCGAGTTCCACCGCTGCAGTTTCCTCAAGTAAACACAGTCGGAGCTTCTAAAGGTGTCTTGACCCCTTTATCCCCTATAAGACCCTCAGTGTTGGTGATGTTTCCACCCACAGCTCTAAAATCCAGGGAAAACTCTGATTATCCGTGCTGAGGCTTCTCTCTAGGGAACACAGCTGTTTGGGCGACGCAAAGTGCAAAACAAAGATTATTTTCTTATCCTCGCAGACTAACAGGGAGGTGAGAACAGTGCACTAATAACAGCTCTTCTCACAGCTCCGACGCAGGTTTTGCCAGGTGACATGCAGAGGTCAAGGACCGACACAGAGGAAGTGGATCTCTGGGAATTAAATCACAGGAAGGCTTTTATCTCTTATTCAGGGCTCTAACTTTAGGGCCTCCCACCATGTTGAGGATGGAAAAAAATTGATCAGGGGCGACTGGAAAAATACACTTTGGGATGGAACGTCACAGGACAGAAGGTAGATGTCGTATTAAAAAATGACAAATGCCGTTAAACCACGACACTCATCTCTGAGGAGGTTGTCAATGTAGAATTGTGAGAGTGACACCTGAAAGCAGTGGACCTGTCGCAGCTGTCAGTTGCAATGGAGCGTCAAAGCAGTGGTGGGATTTTGTGTTTTCTGGTGTCACATGTGGCCACAGAGACAAAATATACAGCAGAACAGATGTTGACAATGTCATTCTTTCTTTGACACTTCCTTCCTTCTTTATCCATCTTTCTCTCAGTGTGATCAATGTTGAAGTGAGAATATTTTTATGGTCAGACTTATTAGGAAAATCGTCTTTATTTGCACTGCTTGTTGTACATTTTATTCCTGAATTATCTTTGGATGCCACGTCTTGCATTTTAAGCATGAAAATCTTCTGATAGGCTAAAAGTTTTGTCTTGTTCTTTTTGTTCACAATCATAGAAATGTGCATTTATTATCAGCCTTTATTCGCTGCAATTCACCCTCTTTTCAGATGAGCTCTGGCTGATTTGTCAGTTCTGATCTGTCTTAAACGCTCCAGAACTTGTGACTGCGCAGACAAACCCGGACTCACGCTTTACAGCTGTCCAGTGATCACATGACGGAGGCCACACGGACCTGGTCTTGTCCCACAGAGGAATGTTTCACACACATGCTGCCAGCTTCGGCATCAGTGTGTGTGGCATATTTACAGTGCATGTGTGCAAATGGCAGACAGCTTTTACCATTTTTTTCCCTCATATGAGTGAAGGGTCTCAGCCCCAACTCAGGGTTTCTGTGCATCTGTATTTGAGTTATTTCCAGGTTTGAAAAAGTCTAAAAATCTAAAAATGAACCGACAAGTAGAGGATTTTCAAAGTGAGCATGACATGCCAATATATGCACCCTCCTATAGAGAGCTGCTTCTGCACCTGTGTGTCACAGCCTGCAAAACAGCTCGACTCCAATTAGATTGAAAGAACATGCAGCCCTGAATTGCAAATATACACAGCATGACGAGTAACCACATATTAAGCTTATCTGAAACAGGAATAATACTTATTTGTTATGTTAATGTAAGATAACACGAGTACAGGTAGCACCGGTTAGTTTACTTTCGCTGGGCAGAGATGTTTGACAGTTGAACATTGTCTAACTCTGTCCCACACAAAATCAAATGGCCCCAGGAGNTGTTGCCTCAGTTGTTGATGTAGCCACGGCAGCAAACCGGGTCCATATGAAGCAACAAGAGAGCAGCGTGTTTCCACTAGTCCAGCACCTGGAGAATTTTACAAGGAATTATTCTCCTCTCATGTTACTCCTCTTCTCTTTGCCTGCACATGAGCGAGTTATTCGATACGTTCTTAAAGCACTTCACTCACATGAGGGTGTAACATGCGAGGGTCAGAGCTCTGCAAACACGTCCTCATCCACATGCTGACTTGAGAGTGACAGGAGAGTTTTCAGTGGAAGTTTTCACTTTGTAAAAACATGTCTGCAATTGAATGATGTGACTGATCTGTACACCATGTACTGTAGGACCTGTTCCTGAGTGTCTGTATTCAGGACAGGCCAAGGAGCAAATCAGGGCTTTGCAAGGTGCCATGAGTGATGAGGAAAAAATGGAGGAGGAGGGGAGTTAAATTATAAATACAGATGAGGAGGCTTCTCAGCCAACCCACGATGAGGGAGATGAAACTGTCAGTAAAAGAGATGCAACTTCTGTCTTGTGGTTTGGCTTTAAAAATCTGGAAGTTGCAAATAAAAGAAGAAAAAGATCACATTTTATGAAGTGTGATGTGGTTATTTTAAATCTTTTTCTTGAATTTACACAAGTTACTGTATTGTGATGTAAAATGACTTGTGTCCATTTTTCCAACCCTTAAACACACACAAACACTAAGGTTTTATTATGTGTGTGTTCTCCAGCTGTAGAGTGCAGCTTGGTTATAATACTGTGGTTGATAATGAATTTAATAAAAATGTGGAATTTCAATCATGAAGGTTGGCAAACGACAGCACTCTGGTCCTGTCAGTTCACTGTAGTACTGAGCTGCATAATGTGTTTCAAATGGATAATTTATCAATCCAGACTCTGCATTAACTCTGAGCTCTCTCACAGCTCGGCCGTCGTCTCTGGGCAGCCGAGTGTTTTGTCAACACGTTGGTGTTTGACGTGTACATCTAGACAGCGTTCGCCTAAAAAAAAGTGCTTTTGGCAAAAGGAGGCTGGTTTAAAACAACTCAAACGTGAAATGCAAGTTCACCTAAAATGATTTGATTTTGCATGGAAACAGAAAACCGTCCCGTGTTTTTAATTTTCTTTCAAAGTTCCAGCATTTTCTCACTGACTCACCTCAAGCGACTGTGTCTTGATGCTTGTCCCAGAGTCGAGCACCCATATCGGCCAAGCTGGTGGCAAACATGTTGTCTGTGGCCGGCGCCGACCACATCATCACCATGGACCTCCACGCCTCACAGATCCAGGTGGGTGCACAGGCTTTTACAGCAAAATTAAAATTTCATCCCCCTTGTGTGTCAGTCTGAAGGAAGTCAGTCTGTAGCCAAATCTACTACTTAAACATGTCCATTTATATGAACTGTTGTGTATTCTGAACGTCTAGCTTAGCTTAGCTTAGCGATGACGGCTGATTTCTGCAGTAATACATCAGGGTTTAGAGGGTGAATGATTGAACATGACAGTTTTGTAGTTTTAGGAGAAGCCATAGATAGTTCAGTTTTTGAGGTCTTCCTTTATACATTGCATCATATAATGTGTGTTACATTCTTGCATTTCCTGCTGTGTTTCAACCTGACATTGAATCCATCAGCTCCTGTTGTTGTCCTTGAAATATACGTAACTCTGTCCTGTCTTTTTCTTTGTCAGGGTTTTTTCGACATCGCTGTAGACAACCTTTATGCAGAGCCTGCTGTCCTGCAGTGGATCAGAGAAAATATCCCAGAGTGGAAAAACTGTATCATTGTGTCTCCAGACGCCGGCGGAGCGAAGCGGTAAGTTTCAGGGACCCTGAGGTTGTTCCTCAGATTTGTGTGCAGGTTTGATCATTTTGAAGACGAGCTCCAGCTCATTCCCGCCATCAACACGGTCACATGAGATCATTACAGTAAAAGTCACCGTGTTTGACCAACAGTTAACGGTGTCCGTGTTTAATGGGCCTCTCTTCCTGCTCTCTGTCCAGCGTGACGTCCATCGCAGACCGGCTGAACGTGGACTTTGCCCTCATCCACAAAGAGAGGAAGAAGGCTAACGAAGTGGACCGCATGGTGCTGGTGGGCGACGTCAAGGACCGCGTTGCCATCCTGGTGGACGACATGGCCGACACGTGCGGCACCATCTGCCACGCTGCCGACAAGTCAGTGTCACTTACATCCTTTGTTTTTCTGTCTGTTGTTCTGTTGGTCCGTAATGGACAAAGTGAATCAGGCTTAACAAAGGCCAGAGACATTATCTGTTAGCTGGTTACGTGTTGGAAGTGATGACTGCAGCATATTAATATTGATCTGATAAAGTGCTTTTATCAATTGAGATATAGTGCAGCACAAGTTTGTGCAGCACCTTTGATCCATGAAAGAAATCACCTCAGCATTAAAACTTAACATGGGTTTAGAATGTCCTATAAAACAAGTAGCATGATTTCTGCATTCACAGTTTGGATCTGTCCTTTCAGGCTGATTGATGCCGGAGCAGTAAAGGTCTACGCCATCCTCACGCACGGCATTTTCTCCGGTCCGGCCATCTCTCGCATTAACAATGCCCCATTTGAGGCCGTGGTGGTGACCAACACCATCCCACAGGAGGAGAAGATGAAGGCGTGCCCGAAAATACAGGTACACACCACACACATAAAGAACACACAATAATGTACAATAATAGCTAGTTGGCCTTTTATTATTATTATTATTTTTAATTATTTTGTTCCTTTTTTTTTTTTAGAACATAAACCTTTTCAATCCCTTTTCTAGAACAGACATGCAATCGAATAGACAGAAGTAACAGTAATATTTCAATGACAGTTTTAGTGTCCTCACATGTCGGACTCGTTTCCTCCAGGTCATCGACATCTCCATGATCCTGGCGGAGGCGATCAGGAGAACCCACAACGGCGAGTCAGTGTCCTACCTCTTCAGCCACGTACCCTTGTAAAGAACGAGGGAGGGAGACCCCCAGCCCTCCCCCCTCCTCCCCCCCGCCTGGCCGCTCGGCTGGCGCTTTCTGCCACATATCCTCCGGAAAGGCTCGAAAAAGGCCCGATGGTTTTCGGCCAACCCCATGTGACTGTTTAATGGTCACGCCCACACATTGTCTTTGACGTTTTGACCCAGGAGACAGAGAGAAGACCAAGTTTGTATTTATGAGTATCTCTTTTTTTTCTGTTTATTTTTCTCTTGTTTCAGTCTTGCCAGCCTTGAACACCCAAGGCCCTGGCCTTCACTTTAACCAAAGGGTCCATTATGTAACATTATGTATTATTTGTACCTCATATTGAACTCACTTTAAAAGAGGCATTCCACTGTGTCATGTGATTAGAAATATTTTGGCCCTTTGTGCATCACAAAGTAATAAAAATAGTTTCAAATGTGAAAGATGTGCACCTTTGCCCCCTCACTTTTTTGCTATACCAGCTGCTAAATGTTAAAAAAAAAATAGAGCTGAACCTTTAACCAGCTGTGCTATATTGATTGTAATAGTTAATGCTTAGCGCCATCATCAGGCCACAAGTGGAAAATGTGTGGATGTGACCACAGACACAACCAGGAGTCCAATTAGAGAACACGCTTCATCTCCTCACTTCTTCAGGGTTTTTATCGTGAGCCTCGTGAATGTGCCGATGCGTCTTACCTCTGCAGTGTCTCCCACAATAAGCTGCTGTTGACCGTCTCCGTCACTGCTTTGAGATTTAGTGACAGGTTTTCCAAACCGTCTGACAGGTCTGTTGTTGATTGAAAGTGTCTAATATGAGATGTAGTGGGTGCTGTGCCCATGTTCCAAAAGGTCATGAAATCAAATTGAACCCAAAACTTGATTATAGTGTTAAGATTTCAACCGTGATTTGTCATAAAGTGGTGTGATTGTCATCGCAGCTGGAATGTGTCACTTTAGATCCAATGAGGCAGGTTTCACTGTTTGCCTGTAGGTGGTTTAAAAAAGTTGGGAAAGTTTGATTTAATTTTTTTTTTTATGTGACACTTCAAGCTATTTCTTTGACAATAAAGCTTTGACAATGGCTTATAGACGCTCTGTCCGGCTCATCTTTATTTACCCAAGTTACTATTGGATTTCCTAACACACTTGTGAGAGACATTTTTTCCCCTGTACTTCCCATAATGCAACACAATAACATCTCTTTGCAAGAATCCTCTCTTCCTGGTAAATGCTATCATCTTTTTAAGTGCACATCCATCATCTTGTCACATGACTTTCTGTTCAGAAATTTGTCGTCTCCCATCCCAAAATGAGATAAGCCTGATGATGTCACGATGACCTCATCAGGGTTGTTGATTAACACTTCACCAGGACTTGTGAATTTGAAATGGTGTAAAATCTGTGGAGTTTTTTTTTTATTCAAAATATTATTATTAGAATTATTTAAACTAAACAAAATATAAATAGTGTCTGAAAGCTCTGGGGGAAAAAAAGTGTTTTTAAATTGTTTGATGAATTGCAGTGATGGAAATTATACCATTTCTGAGGTACTTTTACTTGAGTATTTCTATTTTCTCATACTTTACCCTTTTTCCACTCCTTTTATCTGACAGCTGCAGTTTCTGGTTATTTTTTAAAAATGCTCCATTAAAATCATGTGATATGTGAATATTACTACTATTCACTATTCATCTGAATACTTCTTCCCTTAATGAATTGTCTGTATTTCAACCAGCAGCCCAATACTGATGAGCTCTGTCTGATCTGAGGTCAAAGGTCATGGTCAGCTGCTTGTCTAAAGCTTGTCCAGATTCAGTGTTTTGCTCTTTGAGATTGACGCTTGCGACTTTTACGTTCTTGATCTCAGACCTTCTGCATCATAGATTATTATTAAAGGAAATATTTTGAAAAAATATTTAGTTTCATGTGACAATAAAAACACTGACTTTCCTTTATCTGCTGAGACGCTGAGTGAGTGAGCGTCAAAGTGCCACCAGGTGGAGCCATTTCTACATTAATGTGCAGCCACCGCAGCTGCACATAAAAGTAATAATAATGAGAAATAATGATTCATTGAAATCGCTTTTTTTAGGATCAAATGCACATGTACTAATGTTGTCTTCTCAATAAAACATGTGTAGTGATTGCAAGCAGAACATGTGGACATAAAACTGTGTTAACACAAAATGAGACTGAGCCCCACATAAAGACAAAAAATAACAAAACATGCAGTGGATTTATTTACATTTTTTTCCTCTTGGAGATGATACGAGGCTCCTTTCAGAGGCTCTCAGTGTTTGCTCTCAGCACTGAGGATGGAGGGTTTGCGTTTCCTCCAGCAGGGGGACGATGAGGATGGGAACTGGTGATGTCAGATGTCATTAGCATATTTCTGACTATATCTAATGCTTGCGCAAAGACGCGCCACTACTGCTGCAACGCACCGACCAGAGACCTTCCATCCAACAGGAGACACTTTGGTAAGAGCCATTCAACTAATTATTCACATTGCATGAGTGATTTTTTTTTCCTTCTCTGCAGCCATCAGATAGTTAAAACAGGATCCATGTGAGGAATGTGCGTCTTGGATCAGATGTCAAATGGATCAACAGGGACAAAAGATCAGATTAATGGCTTTTTGAGTGATTGTGAATTTGTGTTTTTAAAGCTCATAACATGATGTGATGTGATAACAGGAGAGACATGTGTTGTGTCTTTGTCCTGTGCGCACACATTCATGCATATGAGTGTGTTTCCTTTGTTGTGGGCGAGCTGCGTGCGTTCCCTTATTATAGAAAATGATGCTTTTAATGCAGCTCATGAGGCTGTTGCAACGCGTGGTGGCTGTTTTTCCTCTGTGTTTTTGAAATGGTGGCGTTGAGATTGGATTTTCAGAGCCCGGATGAAATGCAAAATACCAATCAGGGCGGTGGTTCCTCCAGATTGCACCCCAAGGGGAGAAGTACGTGACTAGTGAATATGCGGATGTTGCTCAGCTTCTGAGTCTGAAACCCCTGCGTGGACCATCGTGAATCAACATTTAACCTCCAGATTATGATCATTTTTTTATTCCTATAATATAATCTTAAATGCGCAATTACGCACAGCCATGCGCTCGTTCTCATGTGCCATATTTTCTCCTCTCCCTCTGCCCAGCATGGGAACTCCCATTGTTATGTAAATGCTTCGGGCTGGCTTCATTGTCTGTGTGCAACATGCAGGATTGTGTGTTGGATAGTTGGATAACGGGATGGATGGCAGTCAAATCACGCAGGGCAGAGCCGCAGGCGAACAAAAGGAGGCGGACGCAGGCGCACATTAGAAGGAGAAGTAGTCTGCGGTTGCGCATGGAGTTAAAGTGAACAAGTGATTTTTTTTTTTTTGATTTTTTTTTGGCCACTGAGATTTCGGCAACGCCCTTTTTCTGATAAAAACTCAATGCAAACCACGTGCTTGGCTGTTTCATGCCTTTTCAAAATCATCATTGCAGCAGCCTCATAAATGCAGCCACTGTTGGATATTTGAATGATTCATTCAAACACCTGTAGTTTTAACCTTCAGGTGGCAAGTTAGTCATCTGCTCTCTGTTCCCTTCTCGCCCTCCAGATCTGCAACAATGAGCGACAAGCCCGACATTTCAGAGGTGACCAGCTTCGACAAGTCCAAGCTGAAGAAGACAGAGACGCAGGAGAAGAATCCCCTGCCCACAAAAGAAAGTAAGGCTCAAAGTCCTGCACGGTGCAACGCTAGAATTTGGAGCTTTGCAGTTTTTCACTGGGAATCTCACATCTCTTTTTTTTCTCCTTCCTCCACAGCCATCGAACAGGAGAAGGCGGACACGTCGTGAAGCCCCTCCCTCCCGTCATGCACTGTACACCCCCTCCCTCCTCCCGCATTGCCTTGTTTTCAGTCACTTCTTTTAGCTGTATAACCTTGTAACCGAAATTAAGAAACGACAACAATAACCAAGCTGCACAGCCTGCGGACGGATGATGCCTTCGTCAGGGCGGTCGGCCCCCGTCCCCTCAGCAAATGCCACCTTAACCACCTTCGTCGCTCTGTCGGGGGAGATGAGTTTGTCTGAGGCGGAGGGGAGACCGCAGAAGGCGCACGTCTCTTCTTCAACACCACCTTAACCACCACCAACATGACGTGCAGCAGAGGAGCCGAAGGGGACGAGGGCGTGGCCCCTCGTCCCAGGAAGCTCGTCATCGCCTCACCACCGACACCCAACTTCCTGTGTGGCTGCTTTCGCGCCAAAGCCGAGGCGTCAAGCTTTGTTTTTGTTTTTATTGTTTTTTTCGTCTTCTAATTTTCGGAAAATGCACAACTTTGTTTGTACGCTGGCCAAAATGTAAATGCCCCAAAAATTGATACTGTTGTCTTGTCACAATGTTTTTTTTTTCTTTTGTATGTACACAAGGATTAAAAAAAAAAAAAGTGTAACGGATTCCATCTAGATCTGGGAGATGCTCAAATGGACCTTATTTACGGTTAAATTGTAACACCCTTTTGTCAGAGTGATTCGGGATAGCTTTTGTGTCGCAATCTGTCTTTGAATTGTCTCAAATGAGAAAAAGGAAAAAAAAAAAACAGAATAATACCGGTAATTGATTCCATGTGTTTGCTTTCAACCGTAGATCAAAAATTCTTTGGAGTTCCAGCAGTCATGTTTCTCTGCCACAAACCATTACAAGAAATGGAAAACCGTGAAATGTTGTAATAAAAAAGAATTTGTTACTAAAGAGCTGCAGTGCAGAGTGATTTTTATGGCCTTTCCACACAGTTCATGCAACATTTATCAACAGTGAACCAACATGGCTGCACATTCAGCCTCATTCTACACAAGTAAACATGAAATATGTAGCTTACATTTGTCCTGCTGCTCTTATTCTAACCCACTTCTCACACTATCTTCCACTCCAAACAATCCTTTAGCGTTACTTAAGGGATGAGGCTGTGCACTATTGAAGGGCTTAAACTTCTCCACCGCCAGCCCGGCAGGGATTTACCAGCACAGGAGATAAAGTTTGTATCCCTGTGTGTGTATGTGTGTGTGGAGAGAGGCAGGGAAATGAAACTTCTTTGACCACCTGTCATGTTTTTTTTTGAAGAAGTTATGAGATCAGTGTCAACACAAAGCTCATTTTAAAGCCAGTGGGTTTTGCAAAGAACCTCAAGCTGTGCTGCAAAATAACTGTGTGATCCAGGAAGTGGAACATTGTACATTTCATGCATTATTGAACTAAACTAATATGCAAATGCGTAACATTGGATGCATGTGTGTGTGCATTAGTAAGCTGCACCTTGTTCCTTCAAGGCCTTGCAGGAACAAATGTGTATCAGCAGCTTTGCTCATGTGTCTATTATCTGCTTTGATGCATTGGTGAGCAGTGGCTTATGTGACAGTGCGCCCTGACCCAGAGAACAGGGTGTAGCCTCAGCGGGAGATTTACTCAGCTCCTTCGTCCTAAACTGCCTTCGTCCTAAATTAGCCACCGCCTGCAAAGCCTTAATGTCATTAGCATGACATCGCTGACATTTCCTGTAAACGCTGTGCATTGCAGCGCCGACTGCATATGCACCTGCTTTTGTTTAATTGAAAGGCGATGGGTTCGAGGGCGGGGCGCCATCACGTGGGAGCAACCTCTCCAAGCAGATGCGTTTTTGTTAGAGTATTCGACTTGTGTCTTGTAGGTGTTTTCACATCATCACTAGGTGTGAATTGCAAAGAGAAAGCATTGTGAAAGTTACTCTCCTGTTTCTTCCCAGGCCGATGCAGAGATTGATCTCAAGCCACGTAATTGTCCGTAAATCTTACATGTTACTGTAAGTGGATTGGTGTTAAGTCAGTTGCTCTTAATAAGGCATTAATCTGCGCCGAGGAGGAGGGGTGGATGCGGAGGTTAGTGGGCTAGCGCAGGGAGACTAGGCCAAAGCTGTGCAGGTCCTCCCTCAGATGGGATTAACACCTCCCGTGGCCCATCAGGCTGCACGGCTCCACACAGGCCCGCATGAGAGCTCCCAGAGAAAGTGATGGATTTAAGGTGGAGCGGCAGATGGGGTGGAGTCAGGAGATGGAGCGAGGGGAGGAGGAGGGGGGGGTTCAGATGTGTCAGCACTCATCCTGTCGGGATCCGATGGGTGTCCTGCCTGGTAACCCATAGCAACAGCTGCTGCTGAGTCACTTCCTGGTTGGATACTCGTTATCCTCATGGAGACCGCTTCTCCCTGGCAAGCTCTCGTCATTAAACCCGTCCTGTTGGCGCGATTCGAAAACCCAAGAGATTATGAACGCAGCACATTTTGCTCTGTTGTCTGTGTTTAGACATTTTTGACCATCTGTCTGCTGCAGCCTCTCATCTCCACTATGTTTGAAACCAGCCTGATTAACTGAGGGACTGATTGACGAATGGTTACTGAATGCACATTGCTGAAGCTCCATTAGCAGGCTGTTGCATTATGGGATTGCACTTAGTCATCACTGATGAACTGGAGGTTTCATCAGAGGAGGATGTTGATGTTGCCATGTTGGTGGGTCTCTCACTGGTCCAGACTAAAATATCTCTATGATGATTGGATGCATGACTTTGATGATCCCTTGACTTTTCCTGTAATAAACCAGTAAATATATTAATGCATGGTTCCAAAGCGATGATCTCTTGATGTATCTTCGTGTGCCACCATAACCGTGTTCAGACAGAAGGAAGAGCAAATGTTAGATGTGGTGCAACTGCATACAAAATCGATGGAAAGACGTGATTAGATGTGAATTCACCCGGTGTGGTTTATACTAAACTGAGATGGCCACTAGCATGACTCACTCAGATCACAGGCTCTATTGTTGCAGAGGAGAGGAATTAACAGCCACATATCCGTGCAGCTCATTCACCGATTCACCAGCTCAAGTGTCCTCTTGTTAACCGTGTTATTCTATATTATCTGCAGGCGCTGGTTGGTTTTTCCACAGTCAATTATCTGTCTATCACTCACTGGCTTTAATACATATCCACCATGACTGCAAACATACAAACACAGAGCCGAGACTAAACAGGAAAAACATGTTCCTGTCCAAACCATATCTCTGTCTGTGGTGTCATTGTCAGCAGAGCGATGTCGACACATGAAGAAAGCTGCACCCTGCAAATATGCAACACTTGTTTCTAATTCTCTGCGGTGGCGTTAGAGGTCATCACATACAAATGCTGGACATATGGCAATGACAAACATATGAGGCATGAGCAGCCAGGCTCTGAGGGCCAAGGGCCATGTGTAGGTTAGCTCATAGGATATGACTTCAGAGCGTAATTTGATGCAGCTATCAAAGCACTCGGGGACTCCCTCGTCGTCATATGGACAAACGTAAACCTTAGGTGAAGGAAAGGAATGATTTTTAGGAGGAAGAATAGCAAAACATAAGAAAAAATTTAATTATGTGATACTGTGCTTTTAGATGGTGTTTTCATCTTAAGAAGTGATATGAAACAAAAGAGAGCAGTGGTGGATTAATCAAGTTGTTCAAATGGGCTGTTCCGTCTTTGTTGATCCCCAAATTTTCAGTACATTAAAATAATTTTGTGCAACAAAAACAGACCTCAAACTGTTTCACCAGTCACGTCCTCTTTGTGCAACGCGTTTACAGATACAGTAAGTGCAGTTCTGCGTCCGGAGTTAGCAGGGAAGCAGGAACTAACTTTTTATAGCACTTTTCTGAACAAAGACTCAAAGCTCACACATGAGCCAACACTTAGATGTAAGAAAGAGCAGACATGCACTGTTGGCTACAGGAAGCACAGAAACAGCCCTGAAACCTCCACCTATAATGTCAGTGATGGCTCTCTTGTTGCATAAATGATAATTACAACAGATCCTGTGGATTGGTAAAAGTCCGTTAGTCAGTTGTAGAGACGCTAATTACACCATCACAATGATGCATAAAAGCATGGCTGGCTTGTTAAGAGTCAGTGGGGCAGAGAGCGGGCGGGGTCCAGCATCACAGACAGGGCTTTTCTGCAGCTGCCCATCTGTAGCTCGGGTTGATTATCCCAGACATGCTCTATTAGTCTGGCCCCAGGTGGGGCCCTGATCAATGGTGTCTAAATGGTGTTGACGTTCACCATTGCTTGTAAATGCATTAGCCAAAGCGCTGCAGAGAATCGATGGCGCTGCACAGACAGCAGAGCAGAGCGTAGCACATCAGCGTGTCAGCTCCACTCATTGTGACTTGATGAGGTGCTCCTGAAACCGTCCACTCTGAGGTGACGGCCGAGAGCCAGTGTGAAAAAAAGGAGAGTGTGGATGGCACTTTTGCAGCTTGGTGCAGCTGTGCATGCACGCCCATGATCCCATGAACAGATGCACGTGCGTCTCGCCTTCATGCATGCGTGAGTCTCCTCGGTGCATCCGTGAGGTGTAAACACAGAGAAGCTCTCAGTGGCTGCTCTCCTGAGGCTTTATACAGTGCGACAGCCCTGACATTTCGCCTGAGCGGAGAGGCTGCGACTGCCACACTGCAGACGAGGAGCTTCCTCCCTCGCCGCTGGCACAGATCTAGGCCATTTTCTTCCTCACAGAGATGATATTGCTGCTGCAGACACCCAGCGCTTTTGGTTTCTCTTTTACAAAAGACCACAGAGGAAATTTCGTCCTATAGATGAAATGCTTTTTGTAGCAGAGCCCTTTGATAGCTGTAAATGTGGAGCTTGCAAATCCACTTTTCATAAACTGGAAGTGCATTTAGAAATGCAGGTGGGATGTTGCATTTTTGATTGTTTTCATGTTTTAAAAATGCAAAAAAAATCAATGAATTCCTTCACCTTAAAAATGATGTTAGTCTCAGGCTCGTGCTGCTTTTAATGAACTAAAAGGACGTGCACATTATGTAAAACATTATAGAACATGACCTGGAGTATTAGCACAGTTATTAGACTATAAAGAATTTGTATCAGTTCTCACTTGAGTTTAACCACCTTGATATAAAAGCTGTGGCACATAGGAACTGTGACTTAACTTAAAAAAAGGAACTTTGATTTAAAAAAAAAAAAACCCTTTTATAGAATCTGAGTCAAAAAGAGTCTCAGCAGAAGTAAAAATATTTCTGCTTTTTTAAAATTTAAACCTGAGCAGAGTGTGTGGCGCCCACAGAGTCTCCAAGGCCGCGTTGCTCGCTCAAAGAATGTTGATCGTGAGCGTTAATTACCCTGGAAGTCCCAGAAGAGAGCTGCTTAATTACTGCCCCCTTGTTAATGACAAGCTTAGTCATGTCACATCCTTATTTGAGTTTTATTAATCGGCATGAGACCAACACACAGGAGCACAGAGCAAAGGGTTGGAAAACTACAGCTTTTGTGTTGGCAAGCACCTGACTGAAGAGTTTGTAATGTGGCGTGACCTTTGACCTCTCTAGAGGATTTCCTTACAGGTAATCACTAACATGTCATCAGTATTATTGATGTATTAATGGAGTGAAGATTCTCAGTTGAATTATATGGATGAGAGAAAAGCAAAAGTGCTCTCTTTTTGCATGTATCTCTCTCAAAGTGTAGACAGAGTGAGAAACATCTGGAAAGAGTTTGAATTAAAACTGTGGCTTCTTCATGTTCCCAGCTGAGGTTTGTCACCCAATCAGGATGCCCTCTGTATGCCTCGCTGTGTGGAGATATTCTCTCATGTCCTTAACTTTGTTTTGCCTGTTGTCCCTGTACACAGACCCAGAGAAGTGGTGCAAACTGAACAATGGATGTTCAGATATATGTCCATGTGAGCTTCCACCTGTATGTGCCTCAGCTTGCAGAATCTGCGGCTCAAAACGTCCTCCTACCCAAGGTCACCTTTTCAACCCACATCACAAATGCTGATTGATGACTCAGTTTTGGAAAGACGCCTGAGCCCTTCACACTGTCTTGACTCCTGCTGCATGCAGCTGCTTGCGTCTGATGAAGTTGCTGTAATTAAGAGAAGTTGCCTTTCTTTCTTTTCGAGCTGCTTACAAATGGAAAAGGATGAATCTCTCAGCTGAGGTGCAAACATTTGTGTCTATCATCAGGGTGGAGCTGCTAATTTGTCTGTGCCTGTAATTTCCCGACACTACCTCTCTGTTCTGCTCTGCACACGGCCTAAAGCAAGGGTTATTATTAAAAACATGGAGAATAGAGAAGCATGTAAAATATGCTTTTACCCTCTGTCAGCTCATGATCTTTGTTTTGAGGCCCCGAGGTTAATGGCGTGCTCACACTGCTCGAGACCGCCCAGCCCACTGCTCCTCATCTCATTCTCTCCTCAGGGCTCCAATAAAGTCTCTTCACGGTGTTACATCATATGTATGTGACATGAGACTTACAGAGTTGCTCAAACAGTGTTGCTCAAAGGCTCCATTGTGCAACACCTCGCTCAGGCCTGAAATGCAGGATGCTATCGCCATCAGCTTTAATGAGTCATGTGCTAAGTGGTGTGAGTTGAGCATACTCTGATAACCCGGTGGGAATTTAATACAGTTGCGTTAAATATGTTAAGGAATGGATCTCACACACACAGGCAGAAACTGGCAGGCCTGAGCTCACCACACCCATACTCCACTTAACCTCATATCTCAGGGTTGTTTGACAGCGTGTTTATTTTTTATTTCCCGTTGGCGAGGTCGCTCCAGTGGCGATATCGCCCGCTGGCATGGCGGTGAGTCACGCTGGGCCAAGGTCAGCTCCAAACTGTGTCAACAACAGCGAAGCAGGGCACTTACAGGGCAAGGTAGGACAACAAGGAAGATGGAGTCCTGCCATCATCCAAGAGGTTGCTCGACTTATTAGCTCCTATAATCTATAATCTAATCTATAAATCTAAACAATCGGCCGAATGCATCATGAACACCCCACTGTGTCTGTGTGGTCTGCTGTAGTGAAACAGAGGATTATAATGCACACAGCATCACACACACACACACACCTGCGTCAGTGCCCACAGACCCAAACACACTCTCATGAATGCCAAGAGATTTTTAAAAGCGAGAACTGGCCGATTTTCCCCTCGTTAGCAGAAAGCTCTGCCTCGTCCTGAGATTTATTGAAGCTTTTACATCTGAGAACAGGACGCTGAGGGGGGGTGTGTGTGCGTAGAAAAATAATGATGTCATTGATCTCGAGGCTCATTTTCCCTCGACTACGTATGTGTGCAGGTGGGATGATCATGAAGAGAATTCGTTAGTAGACGTTTTTGACTTAGTGATTCTGCATAATTCTGTTAATATAAATGATATAAGTCCAGGCCCAGCTGGTACAGTGGAGATACATGTATTTCCTCATTGTCACAACAGCTTAGAAAAGTGAGACGAGGAAAGAAGATGAGAGAGAATCTAAAATGCCTGATGTTTCCTCTTTACTTTCTCTCATCTCCAACAATAACAGAGCTGAATTTCCTGGTTCAGGTTTTGTTCAGCTCGGTGTCAGCTGCAGCCGTTTCTGTCAACCATCCAGCGCTGCCAAGGACGTCGACACAGATGTGCACAACACAGAACCTTAACTCGCCAGCCTCTCCAGGCATCCGAGGAATTCTGAGCCACATGTTGTTTTGTCTGAAGGAAGTGAATGCTCTTATTGAGATCACTCATTCTGGCAAAACACGAAAGTTATCGCAGTGAAAAGGGATGCTGAATATAATCCATTGTTACCTTCCTCCCAACTGAATGGAGTATTTTTAAATGGCCTTTTGAAACATCAAAAACTTTGAAGAAGCAGTTTTCATGCCTTAAGCCATCTGGGAGGAAGTGCAGTTTTGATCGTTGTGGAAAAACTGTGATAGTCGTTTTTATGTCTCCAGAATCTAGTCTTGTGAGAACACGGTGGTGTTGACTGATCATCCTTCATCTTGAGGGCGTTCAAGCCTTGAGAAAGTTGTCGAATCTCTTCAAATCTCCTGGATCCCTGAGCCTGACCTTTGACCCTTCTGTAGCTGGCAGCGAGCGAATCTAATTTCCCCAGAGGGATCAACTGACCATGAGATTTGTTATCATCGCAGTAGTTTGCAAAATTGATTTGGAGTCATTTTCTTCTGCCTCAGCAACCAAACCCGCACTTAATGTGGATAGTGAGTTGTCAGATAGAATCTTCATCCAGCTTGATGCTGCCAAAGGTCACGAGTTGAACCCAAGCCCACAAACACTGCAGATAACTTCTTCTTTTCTCCTCTTAGTCCACATCAGGTTTTTACCCCTTGTGGAGGAATGAGCCCTGATCGCCGCCAAGATCTGCTCAGCTTCCTCGGCCTGAATGTCCCAGCATGCCTTTCCAGCACTGTTTTTTTTTTTTTTTTGTATGAATAAGGCCTTTTGTGTGTCCAGAAGGGGAAGTTTGGCTGCACTTAACTTCCCCTCACACTGTATCAGTAACTACTGTGTTTCTTGCTTTTGGTATCAGAATTAGTTTGTTTGACATTTATACAGTGAAAAATAAAATGTCATAGGATGTAAAATATTTACTGCATAGCAATTAGTTCTTGAGAGCTGATAAGAAGAGGGAAGTTGCACATCAGCATGATCATGGTGTCTTAAAAGTTTTGCTAATATAGACTATTTATTTAGTGCATCTCATAGAGTCACAACTGTCAGATCATGTAGCAACATATATATAAAAAGAGACATGCAAGCTCCCCATGTGTGTAACAATGTGCAGCCTGTTGCTGTTTGACAGTTGCTGCTAAACATTAAAAGTAGCTGACCTGATGTATTCAGAGAGCATTGACGCTCCCTCATCAGGGTCTGGGGAGAAACTAATGTGGAAACTCATTCTGCAACAAGATGCTTTCTTCTCACTCTGTATGCAAAATGTGCAGCCTGCTGTTTCTACACTGCAGGCTATAATTATTATTGGGACAGTGTTGGCCATGTTGTGCGTGCTGCGGTGCATGTTTTCAGTAAATGACCGAACTGTCACACACAGTTGATTGCTGTAGTTATAAAGCGAGAATACTTCCCAGACTGTGACTCACTGATAACGAGTGAGAAATCTGGGTCAACACCCAATCAATAAAGATAACGAGACCTGATTTACTTATGGTGTGTATACTAATCTCAATTATAAAAGTACAGTACATGTTGAGGCTGCTTATCTTGGGAGATTAAATAATTGTGTGTTCTCGAGCCAGCGGATTAATGGTGTTGCAGATGTGTCTTGCAACATAAGGAGAAATTATAATAGCCTTTTGTTTCTAATTTTGACTTGAAGAAACTAGTTTACAAGGCCTCTGCATTTTCCAAAACAAAACCTGTTGGACTGATTGTGTTGTTGCCGCTGCACAAGGAAGTCAAGACGCTGATTGCTCTTCCTGTTTTCGGCTGCGAGTCTTTGGCTGTGCTGAGCTCCGTTCTGCCAAGTTTCCTCCATCTGAGTACCAAAGGTGAAGCCACGTTGTTCTGAGGTCTGGATTAATGAATTATGGAGGTTTGTGGGTCGGGGCTTTGTTTATAGCTGGAGATAGTTCCCATGAAAACACGGCAAAGAGACAAAATGTGAAGAGGTTACACACGACTGAAGAAAGAGAACCAGTGAGAAAGGAGAGAGTGCTAATGAGGATCCATGTGGTTGCACACAGACGCTGATATTTGAAGCGCACATGTTAATGCTGCCCTGCTCGTACAGTAAATCAGCAGACAGGACTTCCCGCAAGCTGCCGTAATTCCCCCAAACGCTGGCTTTAGAGATTTGAGCCGTTGCTGGGTGAATAGAATCCCAGATGCCTGAGTGCCCCTCCGTCTTTGCAGGGGGAAACAGCCGGTCCCTGTGTCTTTTTGTCCGTTGAGGCCCCCTCCTAACATAAAGGCTTTAGTCAGACGTGTGCCTACATTCCCTCGCCCCCCACCTCCACCGTCCCGATCCAAGTTCGACTGGACCGCTGCCCAGACGAACACCGACTCACCCTCTTTGTCTCTAACTCTGGCACATGACCTGCTCTGGCAACTGGCACCGTGGGCCGAGCTCCAAACGCCACCCACGCCCCCATTGTTCCCCGTGCCCCATTTTGCCCCCTAAAAAACTCCCCGCGCCCCAGCGTAGGCACGCCGCCAAGACGGCCACGACAACAATAATGGCGTCAGTGCTGGTGTGTAATGAGTGCGCAGTAGCTGCCTCATTGGAGAGTCTCGGCGGGCACGCTTTGGCACGGCGGCGTTGTTGTCATCGGGATTGTCTCAGCATGGCCGAATTAAGACAAATGCTCTTTTGAAGCGATTACAATATTTTGACAGCGACGCATTTAACCAGTCGCCACATCTTTATTGTCTTTGTTTATGTGCTACAGCATAGTTTACACACTGTACATCATCTGTGCATGGGCAAGAGTCCAGATGTGCAATTGGGTGAATAACCAGGTGTGCAGGATTTTGTTCAACCCAGCCGCTCACAAAATAGAGCACATCATAACCAAAACCAAAGCCACTTGATCCAAAATATAAGTACAGAAGAAAACAGGTAACCACCTTTAACCACAAACATCTGTTGAAGCCTCAGGCTGTAACGTCTGTATACCATGACAGCAGGTCATTTCTCCACGAGCAGCTGATTTGTTTCTGATGAGAGTCACGTCTGAGATTATTTTTTGCTGCTGGATGCATATAAGCTGTGTGTGTTCAATATAAAGCCACATCAGAGAAGAAGGGAAAAAACCCAACAGGCCTCATCTTCTGAAATTGCTCTCCTCAGAATGTAAATGTTTAGCTTGGCAGGGGGAAAACTGAGGTTTGGTCCCATCTGTTACACAATAGATTAGCATTCCGATGTAGTTCGGACCTCGGCGGGCGGAGGCGGGAATGGCTGACGTGGGAGAGGAGGGAATGTCAGCTGTGAGCTAGAGCGCCCCCGCCACGCCGGGAAAACAAACTGTTAAATGATATGAAACGCTGAAAAAGTCAGTTTCTCCATTTTTAAAAAACATTTCTTTGATATTTGTTCAGTCTAATAAAAGCAGCTGGATGAAGCCTGAAATGCCATGAGGATGTGTAAAATGAAGCTCGCTCTCCTCCTGCAGCCAAAATTGTCATGACTAAGAAAAAGCGATAAGTTACTTTTTGCATTATGTCTTGTCTCATGTTGTCTCGTCATTTCCTGTTTTACTTTTGTAACCATCTCCCCTTTCGTTCCAGGTAACTTGCCCTTCCTCCTGTGTTTCCCGCCACTGTGATTGTCTGCCCCGCCCTGATTGTCTCCACCTGTTCCCCATTACCTCTTGTATATAATGTCTGTGTCTTCCCTTGTCCTGTGCCAGTTTGTCGTGTCTGTATAGTCCGTCATCCTACGCCTCATGCTTAGTGTTCTCTTTGTCAGGTTTGCCTTTTCTTTTGATACTTTGTTTAACTCATGTGTTGTTTTGCCTCAGCCTCGTCTGAGTGATTTTCAGTTCAGTACTTTGTTTGGTTATCTTTGTGGAGTGATTTTCTGTTGTACTTTGTTTTTGCCTTATCCTCTTAAGAGTGATTTTGAGTTTCGCCTTTTTGCATTAAACATCTTTATTTTGAAACTTTCGTCTTGTGGTACTGCATTTGGGTTCAGATCAGACTCAGGCCTTGTCAAAAATATGCGCCGGCGAGGGCCAACTGAGTGAATCCCAACTCAATATCCCCCCTTGTTTTCATTTGATTAAGAGGGAGCGTTTCCCCACACTGCAGCTTGTGATGAACATTATCTGGCCCTCAGCTCTGATGAGAAACCTGAGACCAAACAGCCGAGGATTAACATGAGAAACGGAGGGGGAGAGGGAGCGCTGGGTGGGGAGGAGGCGAGGAGAAAGAGGGCTGCCACGATCCCTAAGAATCCTCTTCTCCTCCTCCCCCCCGGGGCTTCTCGTCCTCAGAGGTCAGAGAGGGGTTACTTCCCAGAAACAGGCCCACCCTCCATCTCTCTCTTTCCATAACAAATCTTCCCAAATACAAGAACGCTCGTCGCCCGAGGAGCCGCAGAACGCCGTGCCTGCCCGGCTTGGATGGGTTCCACACAGCCACACACTGTTCAAAGTGGACGTGAGGAGTGATGTGTGTCGTCTACTCCCTGTGCTGTTTCTGAGCCTGTGTGAGGTCTCTTACTCCTTTTTGTCATCTCAAACAAAAACCCGCTGCTTTTGTTGCTTACCTGAGTTTAGAAGTCAGCTTCAAGCTTTTTTTTATTTTCCCATTGTTTTTCCATTACGCTCTCTCTGACTCTCTTAGATCAACATGTCAAGGCAGCACAAATTTTCACATCGCAGTTCACCGAAGCTGAACTGCACATGAAATATTGGTGCAGATTTACTTCACCCCTGGGAGTGAATCCACTGCTCTGGCTGATTCCATTGAAATTAACTGGAAAAACCACCAGTGTGATGACATCCAGCGAGACTCTGTTGTGGTAGTCTTGTATCAGACTGTGCAGTGTTTTGATGTCTGTTAATCCTTCAAACTCCAGGATTTAATGTGTTGCCTAAACTGGACTGACCGGTTTGTTTTTCTCTGCCTCACCCATGCTCAAATCAACATGCACCTCCTGTTTGAAACACAGGACTGTTTTTCAATCCGAATGTGAGTCAGTTCTGGCCCAGATGTGGCTCCTGGATTTGGGTCTGATTTGTGTGCACAGACTTCTTTTATCATGACTGATGCAAAGAACCTTGACCTTGTCTGTTGATTCTGTTTGCGTGTGTGGATGCACATACTTTATTTATCCATTTCTTGATCTGTCTGCCTAATCCAGCCTGGTAGATAAGTCAAGTCCTTATGGTCTTGCTTCACCTGAACCGTCGCGGCCTGTAGGTAAAACTATGGTTGTTAAGTGAGGAATTACAAGCCGTGTTCAGTTAAGTAGTCGAGATTATACGGCTTAAACCAAACAAAGTGGATTTATCAGTGTAATTTAGCGAAGAAAAAATGAATCCAGAGTGTGTGCGCGGCCTTTGAAGTCCATCTCGAGGAGCAATGATAAACATCTCAGTAAGTGTGTTGACACTGTGACAGTAATGGGAGACGAACAGCAGAGGCAGCTTTAAACGGCCTTGAGCAAAAAGGCAGAGCAAACCTTTCAAACAGCAGGACGATATGCCACCATTTTACATCACATTTACATTCCACCAAGTTACGAGCTGATCAGATTAGATAGTGATGAAGTCGAACCTACAATGCGGCCTCTATCAGTTCGTCAGCATCTGATATGGGCACAATGAGCGAATGTCAGCGACCGGCATCCTCTCACATTCCTGGTCGCCTCATAGACGACACGTCGCCATGAGAAGATCAGCAATTTGCACCGTGACGGGAACAGTGCTGCTAAATGGATTCTCTTTTGCACGTCTGTGTCATGAGAGGGCTCGGCCGGGGCTCGGCTGCCAGAGGGGTGAAATGGTTTGGTTGGAGTGAAAGGCCGGGCTGGGTGCTGATAAATAGGACGAGTGGTGCTTCTAGCTACAGTGAGGCTGCATGTCGGGAAGCTCTCTGGGCGGCGACGGCTTACTTTTTCCTCATTGCTTTCTACACATGGGACAAGCTGATGCATGTTCCTGACGAGCAGCAGCAGCTCTGGATGCTTTTATTGTTACCATAAGAAGATTTTAACTGGAAGCTTAAGAGCATAATGTTTGAAGTTTGCATGCAAATTGACTCATTGGCAGATTAAGATTACCTCAAAGCTAAAGATTAAGTCTTGTTGCAATGCAGAATTTCTTGCACCATTCCGTTTTAATAATGAATTGGCTGCGCCGACGTTTGCCGAGTGATACCCGGCAATGGCGCCGTCTTCCCCAGCATCCACCACACTGTCAAAGAAAACACACTCAGACACACACTAATCCACCCCGACAAGATGCTGATCACACAGAGCAGAGTGTTGCCAGATACTTCAGATAGACGTGCAGGTCCTGTCACACTCATGCAGCGTGTGTGTGTGTGTGTGTGTGTGTGTGTGTGTGTGTGTGTATGTGTGTGTGTGTGTGTGTGTGTGTGAGTCCTCAGGCTGCATCTTACATAACTCCTGACAGACAGAGATAGACAGTCACAAAGATGGAGTTGGAGGTACCTCGGGGCCGTACAGTCCTTCCTTTCTGCTCCCTGCTTGTCAGAGCTGAAGTTGACAGAATTTATCTACGTTTGAAGCATTTTATCTGATGCCATCATCCACTGAGGCAGATGCTGAGTTTGCAGGCAGGGGATGCAAAGAGGTGATAGGAAAAAACATGTTCGACTCAAGAGGAGCTTCTGTGACTTTGCTGTAATGTTAATAGGAAATACAGAGAGTTAGATGAGTAGATTGATCACACTCTCATATTTTTTTTTATCTTAAATAGCCAGGAGACGTTTGCTCAATCATACAAAACCGAAAGTGTTTCAGTGCCAGTCTACCTGTTCCCACCTGAATCGTCCTCTGGCTGAGGCGTCGTCCATCATTAGCAGATTAACATGTCTTGACTAGAATGGTAATAAACTCTGTGAAAACTCCAAGTTGAAATAAGGAAATCAAAAAGGCCTTTAAATGAGACTAATAGACAAAACTTATAAAATGCATTAGCTGGTGTCACTGCAGGTCAGTCCAGAGGTTTATAGGTGGTTTATCTGTGGAGTGTTTACATCTCTCTCTTCCATGTTTTAAACATTAAATCTATAATTAACTGCAAATGAAAGTGCTGAAACCCGACTATTAGATCTGTGTATTCACTCCGTAAACAGGCGACCTGCAATTCACATCTGTGGTTTTGATACAAACATAGCATCTTATAACTGAACAGGAGTTTTACACGACTGCTGCAAAGCTCATTTCTCATCATGACACGATGTGAACCTGTCAGGGGACACTATGTGCCACATTGTCTTACAAACGCCATAATTGTGACACTTTGTTCTCATTCAGCAGGTTGCAGAGCTGTTGACTGAAGGTTTGTAATCTGGAAATAAAGCAGGTGTACATGAGTGGGAGTGGACGAACCCTGGAGGAATTGAAAGCCGTCGGTGAAAACGCGAGAGCGAAAGGTCACAGGAAAGAGGATCTCCTCGCACACAAAAGGAAAGCTACCTGTTTTCATGGGAACTGGAGCAGCGATGGGGATGTTCTGTTTTTGTTCACCGGGCCTGGGGTGCATCGTCAAAACCGCTGCGTAAACTTCCTCTAAATCTTAAATGATACTGCGGTCTGGGCTGCATTTAAACAGGCTCGCAGATGGGTGGAAAGCAAAGTACAGTGGGTGCTATTTTAGGGTGGTTTCATGCCGTCAGCTCCTTTCAAATCTGATAAAACCCTCAGTATAACTTCCAAAAATCCGTGTGTACCAATGGCAAGTTATTTTCCTTTCCTGAAAGAAATGTGTGTTTATGTTCCCTCTGTTGGGAAAATGTTGATCCAGGATTACAGCTCATCTCTGCCGGGCCATATCAGCGGCCACCGGTGGTCATTTTAATAAACATACAAAGGAAGTGGCGGCGAATTAACTTCACCGCACGAACAGATTGCAGACTTAAATAAGACTCTCCTCCATTTATCAACACTGTGTTGTCATGGAAATGCTCGGCGGGGCCAAAAGCGAGCAGATGGCTCGAGAAAATCGATGGCTGCGACTCAAACTAGCTGATCCTCTGATTTGCTTCAGGCCCAAGGGGAGAGTGTTTGGACTCGCTCTCAGCTTGTGTTTCACCAGCCGTGTGCGGGGGTGTGTGTGTGTCTTTGCATTGTAAGATACGGGACAAACACGCACAGACCTGCCAATATCACCTCGTGTCAGGGTTTGTTATCTCCTGCCTCCGTTTGGCTCTGACAAGTCCGACATTCCTGGTTGTGTAGGGAGTGGGTGTGACCGGCCTGAGAGAGGATTTCAGGTGAAACTTTCAAGCTTGAACTGAAATAATTCATGATTGATAAGAAATCTTCCTCGTTTTCAGAGGAGACGAATGAGTTCAGCTTGTGAGCTTCCACTTTGTTGTTCAATGTAAAGAGGCAGGCGGCTTCAAGCAGTTACAGCTGATGTCGAACATGATGTAGACTTGTTGAAAAAGTGGAAAAATCAGTTTAGACTCTGCAAGTCCTGACAAGGCTTTTTGGTTTCTTAAGAAAAATGGAAAATATGCACAATAGCTGCAACAGTAGTAGAGTAAAAAGTTCTAGTTGGACTTTATAGGCACAAGTTCAATAAGTGCATCTATATATATAGAATATGAAATGAAAATCAAGCTAATCCACTGTCTGAGAAAATAGCTTTTATTTTAATGCATTTCAACATAAATACTCTTATGCAATCTTATATAATCTGCTCTCAACTGCATCACTAATACGGGCTATATTTTTGCTGTTCTGTCTAGTATTTTACTGAAACACCATGGGGCTTTTATTTTGAAAGCTGCTGCACAAATACAGATTAATCTCATTGTTTTTCTCTGTTTTCCTTTCACAGCCCTGCCACTGTATTAATATGAGTATTAATATCAATAGAGACACAGAGAAAACAGTCAGTCAGACAGACAGTCTGCCCCTAATGCAACTTTCCAATATTACCCATAATCCACCGGGATGCATCTGTGCAGACGGGTCCAGTTGTCATGCTTAGAAGCAGCCAATCAGACCTCGTCTTATGTAATCCCTGCATCCATCTAGCGGCACGGTGGAGGCAGACAAAGTGTGGAGGAGTGGTTTGTATGTGGGCGCGCGCACATACACACACACACACACACACACACACAAACACAAACACACAATACACCCATCAGTTTATCTTTGAAGCAATCTTGAACTTGACTGCTTGCCATTGTCCCCCAAGACACATTTTTCTCTTTCCTTTGTCCATCAGTCCTTCAGCCCTTTCACACACACACACACACACACACACACACACACACACACACACACACACACACACACACACACACACTCTCAAACACAAACACACACAACCCAAACACACGAACCCAGTCCACCCGGACCAGCCATAATTGCGGACATTCCTCCTCCCCGAGCCAAACCTCTCCTGTTGTGCATTCCTCAGACATTAGACCGAGCCGCTGCAGCAGATGGGAATTACTGTAACCGCTCCTGCTCCACTTATGTCATCGCACACATTGTATGTGAATTAAGAGTGACGTATAAATCTCTGGATGTTTGGGATGTTATGAATGACGATTGTGTTTGGTTGACTCTGTGAGGCTCTGGGCATGTGCAGTGTGATGGTAATGTGGAAAGTAACACTTGTGTTTATTATACAGCAGGAGAATTATGGCAGGAAAATTGTTTTATAGATTCTTCTGGCCGCAGAGAATCTGAAGCCCATTTTCCACCATCTTCCTCCCTCCTCCAAATCTTTGAATATGTTTACATGCTTTTAGCAGAAAGACAGTTTTTCCTACCTCTAAATGCCATTCGTCTACATTTTCAGTGAATGACTATCACACTTATATTAAGCTCCATTATGTCATTTTTGTGGCTGCACCATAGATTTGTCTTGGCATATGAATAAGTGAAGCCGAAGCTGTTGCAGATTTTGAAGTTCAAGAAAAGTGTAAAACTCAATTTAGGCTGAAATTACTCGATAAAGTGGAGCCTTCTTTGCCATGTTTTTACTGCAAGAGCTTAAAAAGTAAGACATCAGCAAAATCCGACCAGCTTCAGCATAGCTCTTGGAAACCGTCCTAATGGCAGCATGGAAGGAAGTCGTTTCTAAAACTGCAATGTGCAACATTTTATCTTGAGATAAGTCATTCCTGCCTTTGATTGATAAAGTTCCCCAACAGTCTCTTTATCCATTTCCCATAGTTGTTGATGCTCTTTATAGCTGATTGAAGGAGAGAAAGTTTCTCATCTTGTAGCATCACCCCTCCCCTCCCCATCACCCCTCCCCTCTGCTCTCTCGCTGTACAGTATTAACACACCCGTGGCGGGAAAAGCCAGGCGCGCCATTGTCTGATTGGGGGGCACCGTTGGCCGCGGACAACAGCCGACCAATAAGAGGACCCCCTGCTGCGACAGCTGTCGAGCCGTTTCACTGATCTGTGGGCATTCCTGCTCATTAGCAGCCTTTGTTGTTCGTCCTGCATGTGTGTGTGTGTGTGTGCGTGCACGTGGATGGGTGATGAATTGACTGTGGCAGGTAAAGTAAGAAGAAGAAAAATGAATATGTATGAGACTTCCCGGACAGCCAGAAGATATGTGCGAGGGCATCTTTGTGACAGAAAACAAGACGCCTGTTTGTGCACGGCAGGTGCACCGAGCTCAGACTCATCCACGCCTGTTCGCTGTGTGTGCGTCGCTGCTTTGAGACTCCACCTGGGGTCAGAGGTCCACTCACATGTTTTCACAGCGTGGGCGTCACAAAATGAGCTTTTTCCTTTTGGGAACACACACACGAACTGAAATCTGTCGCTCTTACCTCATTTTTTTTCTCTTGCCAATTGCCAGCACGCAGCCATATTTGGACACAAATGAACATGCTCCCATTTTCTGTGCAGGAATTTCCCGACCTGGCTCCTTATCTCTGCTTATCAACGCTGCGATAACAGATAGTTCAGGCTCAGATGTGTATCTTACAGGGAAGAGAAGGAGGAAGAGAGTGAGAAATAAATAATGAAACCTCCTCACATAGCTCCCAATGAGGGAATATGTGTTTATCAGTTTGGAGAAAAGAACCTTCTTGAACTTCTTGAACGCATCTTTCACACACATTTGATTCAGGCTGAGATTTGAACAATTTCCTGATCAAGATCTAAGAGTGTCCTTAAAGTAAAAGGAAAACAAGAAAATCATTAGAGAAAGTGTGTGTTGCAACACAGCTGGTTTTTGGATTCACTCACCGTTTTCAGAGCAGGTATAATGGTTTTGGAGCATGAGGTCAGCTCTAAAGAATGTGGGCCGTCCCTTCCTCTGTTACACTGAAACCGGCCAGATAACCTTCCCATTGCAAGGACAATATGTTACCACATCAAGAGGGATTTCTCCCCCCTCCTTCACCACACGTCCCTGAGCTGAAGAACCTCTGTTTTTGGTACAGAGAGCAGTCATTGTTTCAGGAATGTGGGAGGGATGGTGTGTTTATTAAGGCGAGGACAGAGGCTCGGGCCTGAGCAGCCTCACATCAGCATATCACTGTTTTACTTCCATAGTTTTCACCAATATCACGTCTTATTCTCTTCATTATATCGCTGCATATATTTCTGCTTTTGTTATAAGTCATAAAAAAGAAAGACAAGGGGAAAAATACACCTACAGGTTTGTGCAGGTTTCACAGTAATCTGTCACCCTCTTTGTCAATGTGTGGGCGCGTGAACAATCCAGGTAGGTTCAATGCTGCTGTTTTTCCAGGACAGCTATCAAAAAAGCTGTTTGACGCAGAGCTGTTTTGTTTTAATTGGCTTGTGATCAACGGGCACGCTGAGTGACCCTTGAGACGAACGCTAAGACCAAACACGGTGACGCTACTGTATAACTGAGACAAGTGTAATATTATCAGAAGGTGACTGTTTGTTTTAGCCGTTTGATGGTGGGTGGTTTCCCACTTTATCAAGTCAGGTTATGTTACAACGTGTCATGAAGACTAAAGGTTGGGTTTGCTCAAAAAGAACTAGTTTATAGTGTAGTGTAGTGGATTTCCTCCTCTTTTGTTTCCTCCCACAGTCCAAAGACATGTAGGTCAGGTTTATTGGAGGCTGTAAAAACTGAATGTCTGTCTTTATATGTCAGCCATAGGACACACAGGCCAGGTCAGGGTGTGATGGGGAAGGTACCCTGTAAAAGATAAGCATGTATGAATAATGGATGCATGGACTACTTTCTCCCACATGCAAAGAAACTCATTGCATACGTTGGGTCTGTTCTCTGAAGTGCAGTGCATCATGGGAGTTATGTGTTGTAATGTGCAGTATTGTTATAACATGCCTCATCTTTCTTCTACTTTACTTGCTGACTTCCCATTTCGGACCTCAAAGATTATGTTCCTTGTATCTTATCTGAGCTGCAGGTGCAGAAATTGGCGTCTTAGCCTCCTGCAGAATCTTTGTTTTATGCATATGAGGTTATGAAACTCCTTTGCAGCAGCATTGCACAAGTTGTTGTGTTGTTGTAATTTAGGCTTCCCCAGTTCTCTATGGGAACACACCAGACAACAAGATGGGCTCAGAGGTGATAACAGGGAGGAAGAGGACGACGAAGAGGTTCAGATAGAGAACTGAGAGCGACCTTTCTCCTACCCAAACCAGCTCCACTTCTGCATTCGCTCTCGACGAGGAGGAAGTGGGAGCGCTGACTTCCTGTTGCCTGCAGAGGTGGGCGGGGGAGCGAGTGGGGGGAGGCGGTGCCTACCGTACCTCCAGTCCTTACCCAGAATCCCTTGCGTGAATTCAAACAGCAGAAAGACAGGAAGTGTGACCCAGGATTGATAATCGCGGGGGCGGCTATTTCTGAAAACGGCGAGCTGAGAGCAGACAAGGAGGTGACTGTTCTGTTTCCTGTTGGTTGTTTTGTCAGATGTGAGCGGCTGAATGTGTCTTTATGTGTCAAAATGAACTGTTTGTGCTCTGAGGTCGCCACACTGAATCAGTGACAGACAAAGGAACATCCAGATGAGCGGCAAGATGACTTTGCATATGTGTGTTTTGCATCTTAAACTCACTATTCCTCTTTTTCTCATCAGTCAGGAGTCAGTATTTGTTCAGAAACAGGACGATTATAGAAGATAACAGCTCAGTATCAAGCCATCAGACGCCAGAAACGTATCTTTGTTGACTCAAAGGAAAGACTTCAGGCCTCAAAATGGCTGACCTGATAGCCTCCAGATATTGTTATTCAGGTTTTGTAGCAGGCAAGCCGAGGTTTAAAGGCCACTGCTGCTGACTCTATCAGTCTTAGTTTGATAAAAACCTGATGTGGAATCTTGGCCCTCGTCATCTCCTTCCTTCCTTTTCTCTTCCCTGGGATGCCAAATAAGGCCGGTTTGCCACATCTGTTGAAATTTGCCCTTTGCATCGTAGCTGTCTCTCAGCGTCTCGGCATGTCGCTCTGACTCTGAAGAAAAAAAAGTGTGATGTTTGTGTGTTTGCCCTGCTGACTTCATCCCCTTCTCTTACTATGAAATGCATGACATCATGTGGTCTCTTTCCCTCCTCCTCCTCCCCCCCAATTTTTTTTCTCTCTCATCTATCTCTCCCCCTGTTTTTTTTCCATCTCCTGCATTTTTTTTTTTGCACATGTTCGCTGTTATGTAACAACGTTGAGGCAGCCAGGGTGAGATGGTGAACCTTTGCACCGCATGGAGAAAAAATTTCCCCTTTTCCACCCCTGGCCACAGCTGCTGTGTTTCACCGACTGTCAGTATCAGAGTACATGCAATGAACCCAAGAGTCTCCGCACTTCTTTTGGGATGTTTAGATGGAGAAACAATGGCCTAAAATGGTCATTGACTAATTCTCAACAGCTGAGGTAACTTCTGACTTTTAACCAGGTTGGACTATATGTGTTTAAGCTTTGATGCTTGAATGGATGTTGGACACATGATGATGCACACTGGAAGGTTTATTGTTTGCAAGATTAACCAAGTTGCTTCAATAGAGTGAAAAGTTTTGAGCATCACATTACATTATCTGCACGTTTGATGAAATTATATCACTTGTCATCGCTGCAAAATTTGTCAAGTGAAACTGAATTTCCCCAACACAGATGTTTTTATAGCCCAACCAGCAACTGTTTCCGCTTGATTTAGGTAAAAGGAGCCAGACTACACGGCTTGTTCACCATTTTCCTGTTATGCTTTACTTCCTCTAAGCTGTGAACCAGCACATTGTGTGTGTGTTTTTTACCTTAAAGTTCCCCTTTCTGGAATGGGACGAGAGCCGCATGTTGGCTGAAAGCGAGGAAGTGAGAAGCAGCGTTGTGGTTTACCTCAGATCAACTGAGTAACAAAGGACTTCAGTTCAAAGCCAGAGAGAATGAAAAGAGCATGACCTGCTCTCCGTCTTTAGATGTCCCCACTTACAGTGTGTGTGTGCGTGTTTCATCATGCAAACCTCATTGTAAGAGCAGCCTTCATCCTCTGAGCACAGTTGTAGCTGCAGAGAGGACTGAAATTCAGCGGCGGCCATCTTGGTCTGTTTGTGCACCACAACACAGATTCCACATGTTCAGCAGCTCAGAGGTTAACTATTTGCAGAAGTAACATGACTGGAGGAGGGCACGAGCTCGCAGACAGCCGGCCATCACATGTGTGTGATGTCCTGAGCTGGACGAGTCCTGATTTCAGGGAGTGGCGTCTGCAGGAGACGTTTGCTTGACCTCTCCTGCTGCATTTACCACTTTCATTAAACTATATGATGCACTTGCAGCTACAGTATTGATATATTCTCTAATGGTATGGATCCCTCTTAACTAAGCCATATGCTTAAGTTCTATGAAGTTTGCTGATTAGCATTAAGTGTTTGATCATTAACCAAAATATTGTATGAATCAAAATTCTGCGCTGAGTCTAATAATAATATGATAAAAGACATTGCTTATGAGTTTTTCATTTGAAAGAGCAAAAGTAAAAGTTAGTCTTGTTTTTAATCCTGCTTTGCTTATATGTTGGCACTCTGAAGCTATTGCAAAGACTCTTCTGTATTTTTATTTTTGTTCAGACTAACTGTAGGTGTGATTGCACCCATCTTTCACACATTATCTGTTCCCATCTTTTTCCTCATATCCTGGCTTAAACTAGGCTAAACAGTGTGTGTTTGTGTGTATGTGTGTGTCTTTATTGATTATTCAAAGGGTGAGAGAGAGAGCTGCGGTGACTCCTGCTCTCAGCTGGCTGTTAATATCTTTGCCACATGACCAAGCAGGACTTCGTGGGAGCTACTGTAAACTTGCACGTGAACACATTTATACAGTGTGTGTGTGTGTGTGTGTGTGTACACTCCCATTGCTTATGTTCAGTCTGAAAACACACCTCATCCCACACTTTTTCTCACTTCTTTCTACCTTCAGCTCCTCTTTGCGGCAAACTAATTCTGATTCCCCGAGCTCCTAACGGTGCATCCATCAGACGGCCAAAGCAATGACGAGCGCCGGGAGGAGAAATGGAGGATGTAGGAGGGAGGGGAGGGAATGTGTAGGGCGGTAAGAGGAGCAGTGATGTGGAGAAGGAGACAGAGAGGAGAGGACGGTGCCGAGCAGGAAACAAAGGAGATGGAGGAGAGAAGAAGAGAGGAATGCAAGGTGGAAGGGGTTAAGAAGTGTCCTGTCCACACACACACACACACACACTGCAGGCCCATGAATCTGAACTGTGGGATATCTGGAATTCAGACTCAATCACCCAACGGAAATTACCAGCAGTAGGGGGGGAGAGAAGGGGGAGGTCGCAGGCTAAAAATGTCAAAAAGACAGTACATCCTGCCTCTGTCCGTCTGCTGTGGAACAAATACTATGTGAACAAGTTTGATGAATCTTCTTCCTTGAATCAATTCTTGCACCAAAGCCCCAACATGCAAAAGAGATGACTCATTAACTCAGGCAACATTCTCACATCAACAGCAACAGAATCATCTCAGGAATCCAGTTTCAGAGGATTTTAGACCAAAGTTCAGAAAAGATTTATATCCTGCTGCTTCTTCATATCTGGCAATGAGACGACATGTTAGACAAAGGCCTTCTGTTGCAGCGGTCATTTACACACAGGGCGCCGCCCCTCCAGACAAAAGCTCTATCAGCTCTTATCATCAATGTATTTGATCACACCTGTTTAAACCAAGTCGTACAGGTAGATATTTAACCGTGTGCACACTGTCTGTGTGTCTACTCCCTTTTATGAGGGAAGTTATGTTTGAATTTATGTGAGTATGACATGAGCTGGACTTGAACTCGCGGGAAAAAAAAAAAGGAGTGGTGGATTTACCTCCCTTCACCTGAAGGTTGATTTGAGGTGTAAGATTAAAAATAAAGCTGTGGTTATGTTAAGGTTATAATTAGAGATGGATATGGGGATTTATTCTTCTTCCTTTTCATGCAAAAGTTTTGCAGGAGATGACTATGATTAAATATAATAATACAAGTACGGCGCATGCGATGACACATACCACAGCATTTATAGCTGGAGCTCGTTTGCGACGCCAGTTCTTAGATTCTTATAACTGGAAAACACATGCATAACAATACAAAATTCAATCTACAATAGTTATAATGCTATCAAAACTAAATTCAAAGTACTTCCTTCATAGCTTCATAATATTTGTAAAGAATCAGAAATGATAAGAACAATTGATAAAACATATAGATAATAAAAGATACTAAGCTGGAAATGGTAAAAATGTAAAAAGATAAAATGAATCATGGCCTTAATTTTGAACTATTTTTCACTCATGCTCACTTGAAGCACTGAGACTTGTTGGAGTTACTTGGTGCCATTTAATTGCCCTCACGGAGCAGCTGAAGCCAAGACACACCTGTGCACAGTTTGCACTTGGGCCTCGCCCCTCCACTCTGATCACATTTCAAACGTTGGTCGAGTGGATGCTGCACAACTGCGAGCAACGTAGCAGGATGTGGTTATTTGGTGGATTTCCCATAAGGCCGAGCATGTGTCCAGTTGGTGTGGGAGAGGGGGGGTTTCATGGGAGAACAAATGTAGTGAATCAGTGAGGATAAATGAGGGAACATATGGTTGTGGCCACAGAGGATTTATACATCACGTCCTTCAGAGCAAAGTCATGTGTGTATTAAAATCAATACTCACACTTTCTTTTTATGTTTCAGGTCACTGCCTTTGCTGTGTAATAGGTTACCAGAGCTTGTTAGCTGCCAGCAAACTGAATGAAATCATCTCTTATAGTTGGAGGGTTCAACAGAGACGTGTTGCATCACATCATCAATTCAGACACAACATAAACTGAACTATTTCCCAACAAACAATTAGAGTTACTGTATCTCGTGATCCTGCATTTGACTCATTCCTTCACTGTACAGCAAATCACAACCAAGCTGATATCGGTTACACTTCCTTTTTGTTTCTGGCTCAAACAAGAGTTTTATCTGAAAATGATTATTAACATTCGGTCGATCGATCGGTCGATCATAATGAATATTATGATCGACCGAGCGGCGCAGACGTAACATTGCTCGATTTTGTGGTTGCATGTTTGGAGAGTCTGGCTTCCTGCCAGAGGCGGTGCAAGACTGGTAATAAGTACAAGTGAAAGACTGTCTAATTTATAACCCCTAAAATAGAAACTCAAGACACACTGAAACCCTTCAGAGTGTCAGTCAAAACAAAACGAACCCGGCGGCAGAAATAGAAAAGAAGCACAAAGAGGGAAAAAAGAGGTCCACTCCAGTCATGTGTGATCACCGTCAAGGTCGTGATGGGTGGGTGTGATCGGTAGGGAGCAGCCAGGCAACCCCCCTCCCGTCAAGAGCATTAAGCACAGATACAACATAGAGGTTGATTTTGCTCTCACAGCATGAAAACCGCAGCCACTCACATGTGTGTTTTTGCAGCAGCTGCGCCGTCCTGAACCTCTGCTGTGTTCAAAGTGGCGACGTGAAGACAAAACCCATGAGCTGCATATATAATAACATGTACTGCATTGAAATACATTAAGGGATTGTATGAAATTAGAGCATTTTTCAGCATTATTAATATTTTATTTGAATCTGATTCTTGACGTTGTTAAAACTGCCACATCCTCCAACCATGAACTCAAGAAAACACAGATACTGTTTCACCGGTGCAACTGGTTTTGGCTTTCTGGAAAGTGAAAGTATAAGTTGTTGTAGCCCAGTTTAAAATTTAGAAAAGAAATATGACACTGTGGGTAAGACACTTATTTGCTTCCTTGCCGTGAGTTAGATGAGAAGATACTCATGTGTGTAAGGTAAATATGAAGCTATAACCAGCAGCTGTTTAGCTTAGCTTAGCAAACAAAACAAAATCCGGCTACAAGCGCCTTTTTGTTATGTATCTTGTTTGCTTAACCTGTAAAAAAAACAAAACAGTTTCATCAGTGCAAATCTTTTATGAACTGTGTGTTTAGTCCTTTTGTTTGTTTATCCTGCAAAGAAATGCAAGAATATAAATAAGAGGTACAAATAACACTTTATTAAGAACTAAGTCGGATGACCCTCCCCTCAGCATGAAGAGAAAAATTCACAACCTTCCCTCTTTTTTAACTTCCCCTCCTTGCTAATAATTTGTGCACAGTCCCTAAGTAGTTGAATATTGCTCTTACCCCGCTTGGGCATTTTACAGCCACAACTTATGATTCACCCTTTTTTGTGAATACCTTTCATTCTTTTGTGCTGCTTGATGTGCACCCACACACACACACACACACACATTCAGACAGTGTGTGTTGTGCTGTCTGAATGTGTGTGTCTTCAGGTTGTGGTGGTGGTGGTGGTAGAGGTGGAGGGGAGGGGGGTGCTTGCAGGGACTTACCATCTTGTCATGAATGTTTGCCCATGAAGAAACTGATCACTTTAACAAGAAAGCCTCCCCCCTCCTCAGGATTTCTCAAGCTCAGGGCGGGGTAGTGTGTGGGTGTGTGTGTGTGCATGTGTGTGTGCTCATGCGTACACGCCATCAAGTGTGGCGTGGTCTGCACAAGAGGCGGAGACAACAAAAGCAGGATGTGATACAGCAGGACTCCACTTCCTCATACGGCTCCAATGGAATCAGCACAGTGCAGAGAGCGCCACCTCTTGACGGACAGGCGTCACGGTGGCGGTGTGCTGGTAAAATTCCATTCCCACAGATAAGGAGCGTGCAAGTGCAGACAGGCCGCAGTGAAATTATTTGATAAGATCCCAAGGAGCCTTGAGTTCTCGGGAATTCCAGTCATGTGTGGCTGGAGAAACGAAAACAGGGGCCCTGCAGTGTGTCGACGGCTGACAGACGGTTTTCCTTCTTTCCTTTCAGTCCCGTACATGTGTTCACTGAAGGCCCAGCTGGACCCCACCCATCTCCACACACACGTATAGAAGCAACACAGTTTGAGGTCGAGGACCCTCAGACGACGACACAAACAAAAACTTCCTTCAATATCTGACTGGATCGTTTCTGGATACACACACAGAAGACTCCTTAAGCCAGCACACTTGTGTTTGGGAAAGAAAAGTTAAACATTAACGCAGCTAAAAGCCTCCTGGAAGCTCTGACTTCCATTTGGGCTTTTAAAAGCTGCGGCATGAAAACTTGAGAGCCAGAAGCTATTATACGAAGAGACACCGTATCAGTTTCCCCTCAGGACCGCCGCTGCTATTGGCCCCAGCTGCATGAATCTTAAAAGCTAATTTCTAATGTAAGATTAAGAGGATGATGTCATATCTTGGGTTACACAATGGCTCGTCTATTTATATGTCATGGAGGTATTTGTGTGGTATTAATGATATGCGTAATTTGACGGGACTTTGAATAATTCTGCTGCTATTAAATGTGCCTCGCTGAATTAAAAGCTTATTTTGAGATAAAAAAAAACTTAAATTCTAAATTTATGTGCAGCCAGCTTTCCATTCACAGTCAATGGAGCTTTGCCAAAGGGTCATTTGCATTATTACAAACTGGACTCCAACTCTTCTTGTCCTTGTTTACAACTAACAGCAAATCCATCAAACCCTTCATGACAGATTTGATGATACATTACATGGTCAGAATAATTTAATTAAAGTGTCTTTTAGGGTGAAGTCTCTCCGAAGAGACTGTGTGAAAATGTTTAGGGTCGGAGGACGGGTCAGAGGAAGAGGAGGGTTGTGTATTTTTTCTGTTTGCTCAAGGGACGAGAGTGGAGCTCAAGCTGAGACGTTTCTTTAGAGGGTCCCCATTCACATAATGTTAAATGGACACATGCATAACTTTTCAACCACCCACAGTTTCTATATTTTCATCCACACGTCATTCTCAAGTGTGTGATTATGCCAAACGGTCTCATTTGCTCTGGGGACATAATAACAACTACCTGCAAACTAGTCTGTCCACTGTAGTGGTTTTGACGCACGGAAACAAGTCTTGTCTTAGCTCCACAACCATGAATTATCCTAAATACTCATTCATCTTCTTCTCCCATAACATATTATTGCACAACAGCTGAGAGGCCTGCCTCATCTTGTTTTGAGATACCGTCCACGTTTGAATTCATGTCCACAGGCTGTTTGGCTGTTTTCATGTCACCGCTGCATGTTTCTGCACGCCGAGTCCAAGCATCCGACTCCTGCAAGTCCTCCGTCAGTATCACAACCATCCAGAGAGAAGTGTAGCCATAATCATACAGAATAATCCAGGAACATTGTGTAAATTATCTTTCTTTAATCCCGAGGATGGCAGGTTCCCTCCTCAGCTCTTCCTATGCTTTGACACAGACGTTAATCCAGCTTTGCTGTCATTGTCAGCACGTAGACGAGGGTTGTGAAAATAAACAGAAATTTGTGAATTGGGAATAACCTGAAAAGCCAAATGCACACACCTAAATCTTGACATAAAGAGCTACAGAATGTTTAGACAAATACATTTAACACACTATGAGACAAAGAGAAACTAATTCTCAAAGCACCCACAAAAGGAGCTGTGCACCCATAACCAAGAAAATAGTGTCTTAGATGGTAATAGTATGGCTCCTAATTGGCTGTAATCATGCAAATAAACCTCATTGCAAAAAATTCAAAAACACCAGCACTAATATTCACACACAGTTAGAGTGAAAATATAGTGTCCTCAGAGACTTGTTGGTAACTTTTTTCACATTCAATATCCTCTTTTTGCCCGTCAGTAAAATAATTGTTCTTGCTCTTATAAAGTTTGTCCTCATTGAAATGAAGCTCTCCATAAGTTCAATGACTTTTCCTGTGTTTCTCATCCTCTCTCTTTTTTGCTTCCTTGTATCAGTTGATAAGGGGTATTTACTCCTTTGCCATCATCTCTATCAGCCCATCTTATCTTTGTTTTTCTCCTCTCAGTATCTGTCAACTGCTTTTTAATTTCACTGTGTGTGTTATAATTTAACACATTATTATTATTGCTTTGCAAAACGAGGTCAAATTGTACTCAGCTCCAAAACTTTATGGCTGTGTTTGCGCTTTAATATCATTAGTGGAGAATGTTTTGTGCAGTCACCCCTGAGTGTCCAGTCCTATGAGGCTACAGCTCCATCTAGCGGTGAACTCGAGTCATTTCCTGTTTTCAAGACAGATTCAACATGGCGGCTCCCATGTAGACGTTTTTTCTGTGTTCCTGCTTGCAGCTGCAAACCATGAGGAAGTTCAGGTAAACCAACACACACATTTTTATTCCACATTATTTTGATATGTTGAATGGTGCATACTGCTCTGTGGCACATCGGGACAGCACTCACTGTTATTGGCACTTTTTCATTTCCACCTCTCTGTGCAGCCACCATGGATGCAAAAGAAATCATCCACTGTGCTCTGCAGATAGAGAGGTGCAATGTAGACAGAAGCTATGGGAACATCTTGACCCTCCTCTGTGATCTTGATAAGCTGCAGGTCACAGCAGAGCAGCTGGAGACGACAGACGTGGTCAAAGTTCTCTACAGGCTCCTGAAGACCTGCTCTGATGGCGGCGTGAAGAAGGCGGTGAAGAGCTTGCTGTCAAAGTGGAAGAGGGAGTACAGCAGAGATGCACGAGGTGTGAAATGCACAGAGACACAGGATCACAGCATTGATGAGGCTGAGGATGGAGGGGTTTCCAGTCAGTCTGCAGAAGAAGAGGCAGCACCCTCAGATGTAAACGATGGCTTCCAGACTGCTTCTGTCCCTGCAGAGAGCTCATCTGCATCCTGTAGTTTCTCCCCTGTAAGATCCAAATGTGTTCAGCTCCTCCTCGCTGCCCTCTGCCCCGAACCTCCCGATCAAGACAAGGCTGCAGAGCTGGTCAGAGACATCGAGCAGCACATCCACGAGCGCCACAAATCCAGCCAGCTCAAATACAAAACCTGTGTGAGGAGCAAGGTGGCCAACTTGAAGAACCCTAAAAACCAGCATCTGCGGCAGGGCCTCCTGGGCGGCTCGCTGTCGCCCGAGGCCTTCGCTCGGATGTCTGCAGAGGAGATGGCTGGCGCCGAGCTCAGGCAGCTGAGGGAGGAGTACTCGTCCCGTGGCGTGAATGAAAGGCAGCTTCCTCAGGGGATAGAGGGGACACAGACGCAGAAGATCCGCTGCAAACGATGTGGGAGATCAGACTGTAGGGTGACACAGGTCTCCCGGGGGGCCCTTTTCTTACCCGCGTGGGTGAGGCCAGGCGGCCCTGACGAGGACGCCATGACTTTTGTGACCTGCAACAGTTGTGGGCAGCAGTGGTACCACAGCAGCTGGGTCTGCCTCTGAACCCCAGCATCAGATTCATCACTCAGGTTTAAATATTGTGAATAATGCACAATGCTACGTTGCACAAGTTTAAATATTCATTTAGCCTTGAGAGCTGAAGCAATTAGTTGATTCATCACTTAGTCGGCAACGGTTTTGATAATAAATTTTTAAAGCAAGAATGACAAAAATGTACTCAATCCAGCTACTGGTTTTCTATGAGAGAAAACAACATCTCTGGGTTCATAGAAGGTGAAACCACCCTCATTTTAGTTCCCTGTTTTCACCTCAGTTGAAAGATTTCACGATTCAGAAAAAGTTCACAACCAGTTAGAAAGAAGTTGGTCGATGCTTTGTGGTTCCTTTTCTTGTTTGGTGAAAAGATGTGACCCAAAAGAGCTGATATGTGTTTTTAATGCCAAATCGAAAAACAGCAAAATGAGACAGCAGTCTTTACATATTTTCTTTAAGTCTGAAGCAGGAGGAATGGTCAGAGGAATGCAGGGTGGAAACAAAGGACAGAGCATTCTTGCAGGATGCAGCACATACTTGTGGTTTTAAACAAGATATTTGGAGGATGCGTCCGTTATGTTTATGACAGAATTCAATATTTCTAAGTGCATCCACAAGAAAATCCCGAGCTAAAAGCCTCAATTGTGTCATTACTTTTCTACTAGAGTCTGGAAAGCTGAGTCTTTTGAAGAAGTAGTTCTCGTCATCTTCCTCCTGTTAGATCATTTCCCATCTCGTCCACTTTATCTGTTTTTACAGTAGCTCATTTAACTGCTTATCATGGCTCTTCTTTTTTAAATGAACATTTCTGCTCAGAGGAATCATGTAAAACCACTACGGTCCTGACCTTTGCCATCACTCATGAATAATTACTGTATTCTGTCGCACTTATTCTAAGTCATGTAAGTGCTTAAATTCCTTAAAAGAGAAGAAGAAAACTCGCCCCGAGCCACTTTACAATATCCCATTCATTTGGCTCTCCAGTGGATGAGACATGTGACCTTAGAAAACGGGGAGCATGTGAGTCAGTAATCTGCCCTCCTGAGCAGCCTCAGGCGTGGATATCCCATGGTGCTTCACTTGGTCGACGTGGCACAGTGACTCGTTCACGCGTCATGGTGACATCCCATCATCGGGTCTTTAACTGCAGAGGCCGAAGAGTTTCAGAAAACTTTTGTCCGGAATTGGTTTTTCTGTGTTTGTGATTCTGTCTCCAGTTCATACGTCTTTTTCTGTGATGCTGTTCTGTGTTTTTTTTGAATGCCGAAGAAAGAAGTTTTCAAAAGGCTCCTTGTAATGTTTTGTTCCTGTGGGAAACCAAAATACATACAGTGTACTTTGTGCACATTAGTCATACTGTAAGAAGTGAGTTCTGCTTTCATACGTGGGCCCTTAGTGCAACTGGATATTTCTCATTTCTTTATACAACCTCTCAATTGCTGAACTGAAACGTGCATTTCATTGGAAAATGTGACTGGATTTTTAGCTTTTATCTGACCGTCATGCAAACAAAGCTGTTCACAATTGACTCCTTTCATTCTTTGTGTTATAGTGTTCCTCCTGTTTGCTGGTTCAACATTTCAAACTCAGGGACTTCCAAAGATAAAATTCCCTGGAACGAAACCCCCCCCTCCCCTTGTCACGGTTGCCAGATATGAAGCTGTGATATCTTGTCGGTCAGATACAGTGGGAGTGTGGCTGCTCTGTGTCTCAGCTCTGTGTCTCCTTTCAGATGCTCCCCGTCTTATCTTACCTTCAGTCACGGTGGCCTGTCAAATCCATGCTCTGCAGCCATTTCAAATTTTCTCGCTTGCAATACCGATATGAACAGACAAAACACCGCAGGCAGGTAAGAAGCTGGATCAGGCTCCTTTGGTGAATTTGTAAGAGCCTTGCAAAAATGGGGGAATACACAATCTTTGCACATTTAAGCAGGAAGGATTTTGCAATATACAGTAGATTATATTTCCTAGATTGCAGCACTAGTAATAATAATGATGATGATGCAGAGATTCATTTTTTTTGTCCAGCTTGCAAAAACATTTGTGTCTAGTTGAGAAAAAATATTAGAAAAGTTAGAAGAAAAACATGATTTTATTTCTTATAATTTCAGTCAAATTGTCACCTTTGATGTTTCTAATCTAGATGAAACATTGCCCATGTTTAAAACTTGATACCAAAACTTATGCACAGTCTGTTACATGCAAAATATAAAGAAGCTGTTTCTCCACAAACATGCCCAGTTTAATAAATGATAATAAAACATGGAGGCTCTGACACATCCAGGAAGGCGCATGACGACAGGAGGCGTGACTCTGCCCGGTCATATGAGCGCCCTCAACGGCTCTGAGGCCGGAGAGCAGCGGGGGTACCGGAGCTGCGGGTCGGCGAGATGGATGAGGGGAATTTAACCGCTTCAGCCCGACTGTGACCAACACAAAGACAGGTACGCTCACAGAGATGAGAAAAACTGAACTTTAGTGGAAGAAAACTCACTTTATGTCCTTTTTCTCCCTCAGTAAAGTGTTAGCTCAATGCTTCCATTATCGGACAGCTAGTTTAGCAGCTAAGGCTTCCATTATCGGACAAACCTCCAGCTGCTGTGCTTTTTTCCACATTTTCCTCAAAATACTGACCAATAAATATAACACTAAATATTCAGACATGTTAATGAAAGTGTGCGCTAGTTTTAGATCGATAAACACTTGTTTTTATAAGTTAATTTTATGCTAGCTAACATCTCATCCAGGCGTTTTTGCATCAGTAAGTCGTTAACGTTACCGTTAACTACTTTTATTATCTATAATGTCGTGTTTTCTGCCATCGTGTCATGCTATTAAACACATTTTATTAGATTGAATAGCAGTGATAAAAGACTGTAAAGTGTTATTAAAGAGGAATAACAGATGAAAACCATTATTTAGGGTGAGGGTTTGGCTGCTTGTCCGAAAATGGAACTAGTTAGCAAGAAGCTGCAAAACCTTGATGCTGTACTGCAAAAAAACGCTGAAATATCATTTTTAAAGTGTGAACATTAGTTTTACTTATAGCCGAGAGTTTAAAAAGTTATATATGAAGTGTAAAATGTTGTTCTCGACCGCTTTCATATCTGACAGCTGCTGTTCTATGTTGTTGATGCTATAAATGTCATGTATTTAAAGGAGGATTGTTATTGGCTCTTAATCTGAAAAGACTGATGTTAAAATATTTTGTAGGTTTAAATTGAGTCATGTTTGTTGGTTGTTTGCAGGGAATCTTCATCACTATATTGGAAATAAACCAAAGGGCAGCTTTAAATAGTAGCTTTCTGCTGAATGAAGCACATGACTGGAGTGTGTGACTCTGTGTGTGTGTGTGTGTGTGTGTGTGTGTGTGTGTGTGTGTGTGTGTCCATGTGTCCATTCATTCCTGCTCCTGTTGCATTGCTGCTGTTCAAAAAAATGTTAATCTTCCTCCAGAAGTATCAGCAGGAGCATCAGTGCCGTCTGTGTTTGAAGGTCTCGGGACAAAGACATCATTTATCCAATTTTAGTCCTTTGGGCTGAAATACAAAAAAAGTCTTGTATTAGAGTTTCTATTAATCTGCCAAAGTTTCATCCTAACGGTATGAACTGATTTTTCCCCAAGTACCTGTCTTAAAGTTCTACTGCTGTCAAATTTAGATAAGCCATTCATGTCTATGTATGGCCCTGCATATGTGAATATCTACATGAATTATCAGCCTTTAATGTTGAAATATGTTCACCTTGAATAGCCTTTGAAGTGCCTGATTACAAAAGCATGCTTCAGTCTCCAACCAAAGCCCACAGCAGAGTTGAACGTCATTAATGTGAGCTCTACAAAGAAGACTAATTTTTCCTAACAAGCAGCGGATTTAGCCAATTTTGTCCTAATTGGCTGCAGACTGCTTGTACAGTGACAGTAGTAGAAGCTAAAGCAATCAAACTTGGATTTGAGTAACAACACTTTTATTACTGAACTCAACACTTTTACAGTAATTTTAATTAATTTTACAGTAATGAGTTTGAATTTAACCAAAAAATATGACTACAGCTGCTACAATTAGCTGATTAATGAACAGAAAATTAATTGGCCACTCTTTTGATTCTCTCTATTTATCTCTCAAGCAGAAGCGTTCACTTGTTCTTCCTTTTCAGATGTGACGATTTCAAGCTTTTCTTTTCCATGCATGATAGAATATTTTTAAATTTTGGACTAAAATAAGACATTTGAATTCATCTAACTGAGGTGTGGGAAATTATAATCAGCATTTTTATGACAGATGGTAATTGGCAGGAAATTATTTAGGGGGAAAGTAGCACATTCAATAGGTTTAAAGGAACAGTCCAGCAATAATTTTTCCTTTATGTATTATATAGTCGCCCTCTTTTCAATTGTAGCTTAACAAGAGCATGTTTTGGAGAAAATGAGCATTTGCAACATTAATGAACAGCGGTGGAGATTTAATTATGGGTCATCAATGGAAGTCATTGTATCTAACTTAAGCTGTTGTCCACTGCAGAAGCTAGTAATGTTTCACAGACACATTAGAGTATGTTCTATTGGACAGATGGGTGTTTGTTGCATCTCTGGCTGATACTGTGACAGCCGGTGATGGATCAGCACTCCATCTTAACTGTGATGGACGAGGTGATCTCGGTCATGTAGCAAAGCTCCTCCTCCTCGGCTCCCATTTAAACCTGCTGTTGGTGAGATTTCCCACTTTCATCTGGGAGATTTGTTCTGGTATGTGGGTGGAATGGCTGCCATTTAGCTTAAAGTGGTATGTTAAGTATGCGACTGTGTGGTGCGTGATTAAATCCTCACTTCTCTTCGCAGCTGAGCCTGTGAGTGGGTGAACTCCTTCAGCCACTTGCTGATCTGTGAAGTTAAATACTCTCTCTCTCTCTTACAGATTGTTGACAAAATGACATCTGTGTGCTGATATAACGGTGAGAAAGTGTTCTGAAATCTTTCTGTTGTTGACCAAGTTAAGTTGCATCACTTGTGGGCGACTCGCTGGTCCTGTGATCGGCATCCACGTGATGCACAGCATGGATCATTTCATGCATCACAAGCAGTGTAGGAAGTTCATTAGTTGCAAAGTGTAATAAGTGGGCCATGGCTGTTTAATAGGATTAGTTAGTCGACTGGTTTTAATCAGTTCTCGCTGTCCGAGTGTGTGGAAACATGTCAACAGTCAGAGTGAGCTGCTTGCAGGAAGTGAAAGTTGATCAAGAAGCAGTTTGCTCTTATCACGACTTTATCTGTGAGGCCAAAGGTCAGAAATCAGAAAAGCAATTCCTGAACACAACAGAGGAATGAACGCATTGAGTGACTCAGGCTAAGTTGTTATTCTGTCATACTGTCATGTGTCACTTCAAAACTGTATTTAATTATTGCCTCGGCTCAGATTCTGTAGCTGTTTCCAAATTGCTCATATGGACACAGCTGCTGTACACAGTGTGACTGCTGTTTGCTCTTGTCCTCTCTAAGTTGAAGTGTTTGTGCTCCTCAGGTGAAACTACTTTCTCCACTGTTGCTCAGACTAACAAGACCAAACACTTGGCCTGACCCGGTTCACTGCAGCCATGATGTCCAAGTCAGCTCTCCTGAAGGTGATCCTTCTGGGCGACGGTGGCGTTGGCAAGTCGTCGCTCATGAACCGCTACGTCACCAACAAGTTTGACTCGCACCTCTTCCACACCATCGGCGTGGAGTTCCTCAACAAGGAGCTGGAGGTGGACGGCCACCACGTCACTCTGCAGATCTGGGACACGGCGGGTCAGGAGCGCTTCCGCAGCCTCCGCACGCCTTTCTACCGAGGCTCCGACTGCTGCCTGCTGACCTTCAGCGTGGACGACAGACAGAGCTTCCGCAACCTGTCCAACTGGAAGACGGAGTTCGCTTATTACGCTGACGTTAAGGACCCCGACAACTTCCCCTTTGTGGTGCTGGGCAACAAACTGGATGTGCCCGAGCGGCAGGTGTCAACAGAGGATGCTCGGCAGTGGTGCCGGGAGAACGGCGGCCACCCGTACTTTGAGACCAGCGCCAAGGATGCTACAAACGTGGCGCCGGCCTTTGAGGAGGCGGTGCGTCGCATTCTGGCGTTGGACGACAGAGCCGATCACCTGATCCACACCCACACGGTGGACCTGCAGAGGAAGAGTCCCCCTGACCCCACCTGCTGCTGAGCTGAGCGCTCAATGTGACTCCCTGCAAGAGCTCATGTGATGCTTCTGCTGTTGCTGCAGACTGGATGAGTTTGAGTGAGGTGGATGATTCTGCAAAAGAGGAAGTGGTGTTTGTTCAGTAACTGCTCTGTGCCATGTCCTCAGATAAACTTTTGACCAGGATCCACATTTGTAAGCAAATGTTGATATTTTTAAAACCATTTTTTGTGCCAATATTTAGCATTTTTACCACACAAGGGACACAACACTCTCCAGACAACATTCTCAGTTCTAATTCAGACTGAATTTATATGGTTCTTAATTTATACAAAGCATCAATGTGCAGGCAATAAGAGGACATTTCTGGTACAACATGTAAAACAGTTCTCGAAACACAAGCTCCTTGAAACTATCAAAGGTTTTTTTTTTCAACTATTTTGACGTCACTGATGCAGCTGTGGTGAGAAGGTTTAGCCCACAAAAAGAGAAGTCCTAAGATTATTTTCTGCTTCCAGTAGCAGATACAGGAAACTATGCACCCACATCTACGGTCAACGTATTGTGATTTAGTGCCGATTGTCCCTAAACACTACACTGTGGCCTGTATGATCTTCAGTAGCACTTCTCTCTTTTAGGGAAATGACTCCCACCATTTTTACACTGGAAATAAAACAGGAGCCAACAATGACTGAAACTGGAAAAAATCTGTTTTGTGTAGTATTTTTCAATCAAGGTGTAGTATCTCTTTTGTCCACAAGATGGAGCCCTCGCATAAAAAATGTGAGAGACCAGTGCTAAGTAATCAAAGGCTGTGAGACACCCACACAGGTGTTTTCACTTACTGGCCAGGATGAAGTTGGATAGGTGTTCTGGGAATAATGTGGACTCAGCAGTGTCAGATAAAAATGCTTTGCTTCCATAACAGGAATAAAAAATGGATTTGATTGAACAAGGGAGACCAAATAGAGTCTGCCCACACAGTTCAGAGCAGGTAGAAAGTGGAATCACCTGTGTGGGTGTATCATGCATGAGTAGAGTATTTTAAGATCACATCCTGATTTTTTTTATGCCAAAGCTCCACAGAAATAAACTCCTAATGTCATCTGGCAACTAGTGAATTTTTAAGAACATGTGCTTTTCTTAGAAGTGAGTTGACCTATTTGTAAAAGTTTGCTCCTTTGTGTTGAAACAGCATCACCTGTTGCAAATTACTGCTTGATTGCAGCTGACATGCTGCTGACCTTAGAAACATGTAGGACCAATCTAGCTTGCTTTATCTTGTAGTAAAATCAGTTTTATGATTTAAATAAATGGATTGATTGATTTGGTAGGTGACAAGCATTCAGAGCAAAGATGATTAATCAGTCAACAGAAAATGAACCTGCAAATATTTAAAGAATCGGCTAATGATTTTAGTCCATTCTTGGAGAAAAACATCAAACATTTGATGGTTCTGACTCATTGCAGGTAAGAAACTGCTGCTTTTTCTTGCCTTACATTAGTAAATTTAATATCTTTGGGGTTTGGATTGTTGGTTGAGCAAAAAATATTAGAACTTTTTGTGGATATTTTTCACTATTTTTTTTGATGTTTTATAGATCGATCACTTGGGAAAATAAGCTGTAGTTCTGTTGCTCTAAGGCAGCACTTTGTATATTGTCACTTAGATTTTTATTATTTCTTACCAGAAACAGGAAAAACAAAAATTCAATGAGACAACAACACAAGAATGAGGCAGGAGACAACGGTGTCACGATAATAAAAAATATCGGTTTTACTAGAGAAGGTTACAAAAATCATCACTATATAGGAGTCATAGAACTATTTCCAACTTAAAAAATAAAACCATAATGAAACACCTACAGGGACTACAATGCCATCAAAGTACAATGGAGTTTTCTTTAGAAAAGAGTGGGTGGAGAGGGGTGGGGTGGGGGAGTGGAGGAGGGGGGGGCAAACACCGCCTACCATAGTTGTCAGTACAATTGACTACACATCACCTGAAAAACTGCAAAGACACAGTCATGTCTCCTTCATGCAAATAACGAGGAAACAACAACACCCTGACACGCATCATCTTATAGGAAATTGAAGTTTGCCTTTACATCAACCTGCCGGCAAAGCACGTATATTTATCAAACATAACACACATGGCAATATAGTCCTTTTTTATACAGAATAGACAGCTGCACACATGGACGATACTGACATGCTTCATCTCATCAAAGTTCAAAAATTTGTCTTTTTCCATGTTTTTTCTTTTTTTTTTTTTTGAGGGTAAACTAACCAGTGATGATCAATATAGAATATAGTTCATGATTATTAAAGAATATCTGATTATAAAATTAATGTATGAAAATTCCTGACTTGTTTTATTCAGAGTGTAAACATCCAAAACAGTCTCTGTGGCTCATATGAGAGGCATGACGTTAAAAAGAAAAAAGGAAGATAAAAAAAAAAACAGTGACTTTTGTCTCAACTCACATGTTGATGAGTCACTCATTTGGCTGGCCATCGAAAAAAAAAGAAGCACAAACAAGTTCAATAAAATCATCGTTACTGAATCACAAGAAGAACTCAGCTGCCTAAAACTGATAAAACATTAAAAAAAAATCAATTTCCTTATTTTTTTTTCACGTTTTAAAATGTATACGTCACAAGGACCTCAATCCATCATATCATATCATGACTGCACTGTATCCCTCTCACGACATATCATTTAAGATGTTACATTACAATTATTATATCAAATGCAGAACTAGTATTTGAGTGCTAAACACATATCTCAAAGGGTACATTTACATATATCTGTGGAAAAAAAAAATAATAGAAGAGCATGGCAAAACACTGACTGTGTTCTCCCGGGTTGGGGAGAGGTGGAGATCGAGATCTTTTTGGGTGATTCGGCTATTTACAGGTGAGATTTTCGCGAAAGGAGGAGAGTTTTTTAGAAAATGACAGAACTGGTTCTTACTGCATAATTGACACAGGACAGCGTACCAATCCGGTCGAGGGTTGAGAGTTTGGACGGTGAAGCTTTGGAAAAAGAACACAACTTGTTAAAATCAGATTTGGTTTGATTCCTGAGGTGTGTGTCTTTTTGTGTGTGTGTTAAAAGACCCAGACAGATTAATCTTTGATTTCTGCTGCCGCTGGTGATGAGTGTAGCAAAATACCATAAAGGTCTTAAAAGGAACATTTGACATTTTGAGACACTTATTTGCTTTATTGTGAAGAGTTAGATGGGAAGATTGACACTATTTTCAGGAACAAAAACCAAAGTGTAAAAACGACAAGTTGCAGTTTTTGGGGATTACGACGTTAAGGCATCATCTGACCTTTAACCTCCCCTTAAAACCACAACTTTTACTCTTCAATTTTTGTACAGATTAAGAAAATAAGATATGGTAATATGTGATCTTTAGAGGTGCTGGTAGGTGGTTGTTAACGTAAGCGAGCCGAGCTAGCTTCATATCGATCGTGCAGACATCATTTAATCTCAATCTTCTCATCTAATTCTCCACAAAAAAAGTGAATAAATTCCCAAAGCTGCTCCTTTAATAATAGTTTGCTACACCTCTGGTCTTAAATTAACGGTTAATACCTTGGCGGATAAATAAACTCTCATCATGTAAATGCACAATAATCCTTGAGATACCACATGATTTGAGTCTTTTGGGTATTTCTATTAGAGAGATGGGGGGGGCTGGGGTGCTTTGAGCTTTTAAGGGATTTTCATTCCCCCTTATTTTTTTGTGTTTCGTAATAGTGCAACAACGTACCGAGCATTAGCAATAAAAAGTCTAAGATGGGGAAGAAAAGTAAAGGAGGAAAAAACAAAAAAACAACCTATGAGCGCAAAAAACATAAAGAAGAAAGATCATAATAGTACCTGGCATACTTTTCAGAGAGTATTAAAAAAAACAACAACATTCGTACACATTCGCACAATATATTCATATTCATATATATATGCATATAAAACACCAAAAAACGGAGGAAGTTGGTCGCTGCCTGGCTTCCCTGTGGCTGAAGCAGACAGTGAACAATGTTTTTTTTAGGCTGTTTAGGAGTTGTGTGTTGAGAGGCTGTGCTGGCTCAGGGCGCGAGGCCATCACAGCCGGGCCACGTTCACGAGCCGCCGCCCAAAAGCACGGGGGAGGAGACGCTTCTGAACTGATGTATGTGTACCTGAGCTCGACCCCGGCGGGCGAGCTCTCCCGCTCTGAAGCATCTGCCTCCGTCTGGGCCTGCCGCTTCTCCCGATCCTCTATCCTCTTCCCCTCCGGCGTGAGCCCGCGGCCCTCAAGAAGCATCGAGGAAGGGAAGAGGATGGAGAATCAGGAGGTTGGGGGACTTTCAAACATGACCAAGGTGGTTTGTTTTTAGCGGAGGGAGGGGTGGGCACTGGGTGTTGCAGGGTGGGGGCTGAGGTGTGGAGAGGAGATGGGTGGTGGCGGGAGAGGATCGCTTGTCCTTATGAGTAGGAGGAGGAGTTCTGGCCCTCCTTGGAGCGCGCCTCGGCCTCCAGGTCCTGGTCGTCCTTGGTCTTGATGTCCTGGTACTCGTGCGTGGAGACGGCGCTCTTTAGGTAGGCCCAGTTGGCCGCCAAAATCATCAAGTAGTGGATCTGAGGAGAAACGGAGACGTTTTCTTTATTGACTTGACAGGATAATGTCCCAGCTCCACACTACACACTAAATGAAGTACACTCAAAATTCATACTAAAAAATGCTTAACTTTTTTTTGTGCTTTTGATGGAAGCTGTTCTTCCCACAATGCAATGCACAAAGGAAATGCAGAGTTACTAACAGCTGGAAAAAATTAGAACCAACTGCTCCAGGAAAGAATGACTGAATTTTTGGAAAACCATTTTGCTTTATTATTGAAGTTTGACTGAGGTCTGCTTAGATGGTTTCCTGTCAACAAAAATCCAGTTTACTATGATGATTAGCATATAGTAAATACTGGACACAGTCAGTGTGTAGTGTTGGATTAAAGAAAGCCTATTTTTATAACAATACTTTTCAAAGCTGTTTCACCACTTTGCACCATTTGGCTTTAATGTTGTGCAGCTGTGAGCAGCTCCTCCACTGTGTGTTGCACTGGAGGACATGCACAAAAATCAAATGCTTTTTAATGTAATGTATACTTTTTAGACTTTTTTCCCAGTGAATTTTGCTTCCAGGTAACTCCACTAATTAGCAGCCATGAGTGGAATCACCTGGTTGTCTTTGTCTGGCATGAACAGCTCAGCTGAATTCAGCCCTGACCAGAAGCAGATCAACAGTTTGAGTGAAGACAAAAAGGGTTGACATAAATGTTTAATGGTGCAAAATTGGCTCCGTGACTGAGCAAATGAGTGAATCCACAGCTGCACAGCCAAAATACAACAGGTGATTTCACTTAGTAGTTTGATGAATGTGCTGTTCAAGCAGAGCAACATTACAAACCAGTGCACAACTCTTCACTTTGCATGGACACTCTTTGGCTAAAATCATCTTAAATACAGTACAGAGAACCGAGGGCTGTCAGGTGACCCAGCATAACATCTGGAGAGGCGCTTATTGCTTTTTTTAGTGCTTCCATTTCCCTGGACATAAAACACATGGGCCCGCCTCCACAGCAGAGTGAAACACTGACCCCGTCTACACACGCTCACGCAGCAGAGGCTGCATCTCTACCCAGAGGATGACATACTGGCCAAACGTGAGAGGCGGGGTTGCCGTGGCAACAGATGCGCACGCCATGGCAACGCGCACACTTCGAGAAGGCCCTTATCAGATAGCGAGCGGCTTACCAATGCGATGACAGTGGCCCCGGCGCCGGCGAACGCCACGATGTAGAGGTGGTAGGACAGGTAGAACTGCAGAGGAGAGAGGGGGGGGAAATTAGACGGGGAAGGAAACAGATCAAACAGCAAAGGTCAGGTCGGCGTCCTCTCACCTCGCTGGTGTTACAGATTTCTCCCAGTGTGGCTCCGCAAGCTTTTCCTGGTGTGGCGTTCCAGGGAATAATACCTACAGGATCAGAGAGATGAAACATCACAGGACTGTCGCTTTCTCATCGAGACAAGAAGCTTTTTCCTCCCCCGAGACTGTGTGATTGAAGGCATTATGAATTAGGCTCGGATAAAGATTAAAGGAAACGGGGCTGCTGCTGCTGCTGTCCGGGTCTGAGCCTCTCCTACAGCAAAAATATGGGTCATTATTTTGATTTCTTCACTCTGAAACGTTTCTGGAAACTAGCTAGTAAAAGCTTATTAGAAGCTTCATTCCTCCTTTACTTTGTCTCATTTTCATTAAGACAATTAAAAATAAGATTCGCACAAAAGCAAAGTCACTAATAACGTAACGCCTGCCAGTAATTGGGGTTAATATTTCATACAATGTAGTACAGTACGACTGCCAATGAAGCATATGCGATCCTCATCCTACTTTGTGAGCGGGCCAGCTGTCCTTCAAATGTGGGTCACATACAGTACATTAGGCCATCACATAGATAATCAGATATGCAATCACAGGAGAGTTTTACTGCTGGGTAATACTGCAGGAAGGTGGATTTTCATAGAGATGCAATCAGGCTCTCGATTATCGAAATGTGTTCTTTGACCTCTCCCTCTATAGAAGATGATATTTAAAGCAGAGATAAATATATGTTTGTACTATATATGGACAGAGGGACGGTTGAGCTTCTGGTGTTTGACACAAGCTTTCGCCTTCAGTCAAAGTATAGACTCTCATTTGTCTAATATGTTGTGAGTCGTCAGGTGTTCCTCAGGGTTCAGGTTAGTGTCAAACATGATGGCTGTAGTTTGTTAAATGTTGGCCTCTGTCTTTCCATCATGCAGGTAAAACCCAGCCTGCATCTGTGAACAAACTCAACCAAGATGTTCTTTAATGTGCAAAGTTAAAAAGCTTTTTACTGCCGAGGCTGGTTGGCGTGTTTGAGCTCTCTCGCCTTGATCAGGGGAGCTTCTCTTAAACTTTAAAGACACGTAACACAGCGTGCAGCCCGAGCCTTTTTTTACTTCAGCTGCAAATCATAATACCTGGGGGACGCGCAACATGTTGCATATGAATATGTGTGCTCTTCTATAATTATGTTTTGGCAGCCGATTTAAAAAAACAGCTTCATTAGCAAACATTAAAGGCTGTGTTTTGTGGATTCAGCTGGTACACGCCCACTTCACTATTGAGTGTTGAAGTCTGAACCAGTGGATCCAAACTGTCTGTCACAAGATGTCATGGTCATGAGGTTGTTTTTATAAAGACAGATGACAGATGTGTGACCTGACATTGCAAAAAGCAGGATCTTGAACCTTTGCCTTTAAAACTGTGATTTTATAAAGCCAGTGATTAAAGGCCTAACCTGTCCTCCAGGTTCTGCTCCCACACACCTGATCCAATTAAAGTGCAATGAAACTGTGTCACCCTTAATTAGATCAGGTGAGCAGAAACAGAGCAGGAGCAAAAAGTACAAAGGACACCCTGGCCTCATTGTCTTGAGGATAAGCTGGGAGAAACACTTGCTCCAAGGCTGCCAGTCTGTGATATTTATTCAAAGAAAATAATAAAAAACTTTATGATATTAAGGGACAAATCCACCCTGTAACACTGCACCACTGATTCTTAGTTTTCTCACCATGATTTTACACTTGAGATATTTCTACTTTTGATTGAATGAAAGGCGACAGTGGAGGAAATTTCTGAAGCTTGTCAGCGTTTGATGTTTGTTTCACTGATGCCCAACAATCATATATCAGGAAAAACACTTGTATTAGAAGCAGAGAAAGTAAATTCACCCACATTATTGCCTTAGTGTCACTAAACTCACTAAATCACTAACTGAGGTAAAAAGACAAGTTGAGGAAACATCTATATGAGAGCCTGTTGTGGTGTGTAGGTGGGACAACTAACCGTACTGCCTGACGTCCACGCAGATGGAGTCGGGCGAGGTGATGTTGGCGTCGGGGGACCTCATGGCGGCGCAGGTGTTCCACATGTTGAAGAAGAGCAAGACGGGTATCGCCGTGAAGCCGAAGATGGCGAGGAAGGCCAGAGCCAGGATGTAGGTCAGGAACATGAACTGAGGGGGGAAAAGGAGGGAGAGATTTTTTTCCAACATAGTTTGAGTTGCATTAAAAAAAAATCATCTTTAAAGATCATCACACACAAACACACATTAAGAGTTTAATGTTAGTGGACATCTGCAGCAATTAGAGTAATCAGGCCAGAAAGGACAAACTGTGCCAGAGCTACCCTCAAGGCCTCGAGTGGGGTTCTCAGTGTTTGTGCTTGTGTACATCTGCTTTTCTTCCATGTGTGTGTGTGTGTGTGTGTCCATAAATCTGCAGCAGAGGTGTGTGATCGTGCCCCTGTGACGCTTCCACCATGACCCTCGTCTTGGCTCATAAAGCCTTATGAATGACGCTTTTTGCGCTCACTTGTCTAAACCTGTCAGCACTATTTTAATCAAGGACGTTATAAAATACACATCAAAGTAATTAAAATCTCGTTTAGAGGCTTTCATTTGGAGCCTAACTGGGTCAGTGGGTGTGATGATTTGCAGCAGCTGCTCGGATGCGTGCGTGCGTGGACGTACGAAGGCAGTGATGCAGCGTCCGCAGACGGTGGTCTTGAAGTCGCTCTGCAGCTCCTTCTTGATGGCGCTGGTGGTGTAAAAGCCCTCAGCCAGCAGGATGATGGCGTAGACGAAGAAGAAGGAGGCGATGCCGTAGATGATGTACTGAAAGATCTGGATCCTGGACACAGACAAGAAAGTTTAACCCTTTCAATATCGATCAATGTCTCTTTCTGTAAATGCTCCCTCCTCATATAGATGCAGTTATTCTGTGGATGGATCTCCTCCACTGATCTAATGACTACAGATCTAGTTTATTCACAGTTGTTTCAAGGCTTTCTACTGAAGCCATTAATGGTGTTAAGTAGCCCTTTAGTGCTTCATTTCATCGATGAAAAAATGGCGGAGAACTTACACCATGGCGAGGGTGGCGTGGTCGCTGGTCACCCTGGAGAAGTGGTTTTGCAGCATGGTCAGCGTGCCGGTCAGCGCCACGTGGCCGCAGCCGCAGAACAGAGCCACGCCCGAGAAGCAGAGGATGGTGGCCACCAGCGAGGCGTAGGGCACCCCGCCCAGACACTTGATGCAGCACTCGAAGCATCCTGCAGGGGCGACGGAGAGCACAGGGTTAATTCACTCACACAGAGGCAAAGACAAAGAATCGAGGTCAGATGTGAAAGTGGCAAAAGGCCTGACTGCAAACTGAATGTATGCTTCAAAGCAGCCGGCTGCAGCGCGACACAGCGGCTCCACCGGCTCCGGTGATGACACTCTCTGCAACACTCCACGGCCCTTTGTCCACTGCTGCTTAATTACTGCTGGTGTGCAGAAACCTGCGTGGATGTTCATCCTGTCACGCTCGTCCCTGCGAGTCTCCGAGCGGAGAACAACACTCCTCCCTGTCAGGCGTGTCGTGCGGTTAATCATAGCATCTTTCACAGTCGCTGCGCGTCGGCTTTGAGCTCGGCTGGGAGTGCTGAATATTACATGCCAACCGCGCTGCGTGCTCACATCCTGCTCCAAAAAAATCTCCCTTTTGTCTTTAAAGAAACATTTCAGATTCGTTTTTTTCTGTCTTATGACCAGATTGCATGAATAACTCATGGTCCGATCCTAAATAAATGATTTCAAAATAAATGACTAGCCATTTAGTTTCTAGGGCGGCGGAGGAGTGACGCTCGTTTCCAGTCGTGCCTCTGAAACCCTGAACATGTCTTTGCTGTTAGATGGTGTTGCTCTTGCAGATGAGAGTGAGAATAAGGTTTTGCTTCATTTATTCTTGGTGTCAGGGCAATTTAAAATCCACTGCAAATGAGGCTGTGCACACCTTGCATATACTTCTCATTTTTCACAACTCCACAGTGACGACGAATGATCAAAAATCATCCCTCGTGCTCGAGCGCTTTCTACAAACTAATGACGATGAATTAATACGTTTGTTTTCCATGAACTGGCTTTGCACATGAAGCTTCCCGAGTGGGATGCAGGTACGGGGGATTCAGCTCCCACCACAGTCAAGAGGATGAAGAGGACTGAAAAAGAGGGAAAATAACACATTGTATTGAGCACAAGAGTCGCATCTTATATAACACCCGTTAAAAATAGCTCCTCCAGCAAAGCAGGAAGTTACTCTGGGAAAAAAAAAAAGACAAAATGAACTGTCTTGTTTGTGCCACTTTGCTGTTTCCATAACAACTCGTTCCAATTGGCAGCTCCGGAGCGTCGTTATTTCATCTTCAGACGTTTGTTGAATCTAAACATTTCTATTTGTAAAGCTTTTAATACACGACCGGCCATATTACAATCTGCTAAACGCTCGGTCTTATTCTAATCGACCTCTCAGGGCAGGTAGTGTTACAGGCCTGCGGATGGTTGTTATTGACAAGCTTAAAAGAGCAGATTGATTTCAGCCCCACTGATGGACGGAGGAATCATCGATAGCATCCCTCATGGGAAAAATCTGTTGGCTCACTTTGCTGCGGAATTAAATTTCTCAACAACTATTAAATGGATTGCCATGAATGTTGGCAGAGACATTCATGGTTTCCAGCTGATGGATCCCTGACTTTACCTCTCGTGCCACCATGATGCTGACATTTGCAATCTTGAATAAAGTAACTCAACAACTATTGGATGGATTTCATAAAATGTACCAGACAAAATTCTATTCAGAAAGCTTAGATTATTCTATGATTACTTATGATTGTCAGTATCCTTATTAGTATATTATCAGTACATAAACTTCACGAATATATAAGTAAAGTTTATCTGCATGCAGTCAAGTTTCAACAAACTTTTTTTGAGTCTGAAAACAGAACTGTTTTGTTTTGCTCACTTGTGGCGTCCCTGTTTGTCGAGGCCGGAGTTTCTGACCTCAGTGGTGTCATATGCCAGCACATATTGAAAACCTCTGCTCTCCACATCTGAGTGAATGAAAACCCTAGCCATAAATCTAAGATGCCACTGCCCCCCTCCAAAGTGTGCTACCGCCGCTGAAGACTCTGCGTTGCGTAACCGAGCGGAGGCTCGTTGCATAATAGATCCAAATCCTATTAATGTTAATGAAGGAGGAAGCGGGCTGATGGAGAGGTGGAGCTGATAAGGCTGGATGGCTCTAAAATCCTGAGCTGAGAAACAGGCCAGGCCTCAGGGGGGGCTGCAATGCACCGGTCGATACAATGACGACCAAGAGGCTGTTTAAAAGCTGCTCTGCACTGACACTCCATCCTGCTGTGAAAGGTCAATCTCAACAGGTCATTTAGTATGTTAGTCTTCCTGTCTTTTTTCATTCAGAGGAGAGAAGAAAACCTGCCAGGGAGATGTGATCATCCTGCTTTTTCTAATGCTAATGAAGAATATCCAGGTGACGTTCGTCCAACAGTCATGGACGTTAATTTGATACGAATCTCAAAAAGTGCATGACTGGTATTAAAGCTCACATTAACTCTTTCTTTTCACCTCGTGTGGCTTCATGGATGACATCACCGGAAACGCTAAACGGGCCCCTCATGTAGTCCGCCTGTGGCTACGACTGTTTGTCAGCCTCAGTTTTTAAAGTGTGCTAATGGGAAACAGACAGGCCGGAGTGGTCAGCTACAGCCAGCCCTAATGGAAATCAATGGACTATTCATTAGAGTAGAATTTAGGTGACACACCGAGGCCGGCCCATTGCTCTCGTTTTATACCTCGCTGCAGCTCGCTACCTCTCGTCTCGGCCGCGCTGGCCTTCCTCTCCGCTCCCTCGTTGAAATACGACTACGTGCCCACGCTGTACTTACAGTGAGCCAGCTGGAGTTAATCGCTTAGACAATATGTTACGCTCCTGTTACGACGTTGCATCATATATCATCCGAACAATCTCAGAACCAAGGACGACGCAGCAGGTCGTGGGAGCACTTCACAGCTAAAGGCGCCTGAACACCAGCTCGCCAATGAGAAGGGACAAAAGATTTTGGGGGATTTCTGTTCATTTTGTCGAGCAACAGAACAGAGCAGCAAATAATTTGACAGACAAGAGCTGCAATTAAGGATTAACATTCCCTGCTGTTAAAGCCCGTTCTCCTTCCAAATGTGCTGTAGCGGCCTGCAGGACAAAACCAGAAAACGCTCCCCTGCTTAAATTAGGATTTCAATTTGCGGCTGAGGGCGACAGCTAAGCACGATAATGATAATAGATTCCTTCTCTTTTTGTTTTTTTTTTCCGCACAGACAAAGACCAAAAAAATGAAAAGAGGAAAAAGGAAAAGCAGAGGTGAATGGAGAGGAAGGATCGATAGAAAACGAGCAGAGGAACAAAGGGAAGAGGGAAGAGGAGAAGGTGAAGAAAGAGGCAGAGCGAGCCGAGGAAGAACAGAGAAAAGAACAGAGAGAAAGTGAAAGCGAAAAAGCAGTTCTTGGCCCCGGGGCCGGCAAATAGCAGTTGCCATGGCAACGCGTTACCCACGACCCACTTCGACGGCGGCGGCGTAGTCCTCACACACACACATACACACACACATGGCAATGTCGAGTGATGTAACCTGAATCAAAACCTGAAGACTGGAGTTAAATGGCGACAACAGTCTGGAACTTTGAACCGAGAAAAACAAAATGCAGCACAGGAAGTGAAAGCAACCGAGGTGATGGCGAGAAATGTGAAAGGAAGGAGATGCAAAGTATCTCTAACCGGATTCATCTGGTCAGGTTTTAGGAAGTGGGTCAAACAGATTTTGTATTGTTTGACATGAAAGAGAGATAAACGGCGGAGAGAGAAGATTTATTTCATCGACTCAGCATGGACTTAATTCATAATTCATCCAGACCAGCTGGGGGCAGCGGAAACAAGCTACAACACTGACGTACTATCACCTATAAAGCTGATAGTGGTGAACATGTTTATTGCATTTAAGGAGCAACATTAAGGATCTTTTAGAGTGATCAGTCCACTGTTCACTCTGCCTCTTTAGCTGCTACATGCTTCATCATGTTCATCAGCTCGTCTTTAAATTTTGAAACAACCCTGATGAGAGCAGTGAAAGTCGTCCAAAACAATGAGCTGAAAGGTGCTAAAAAAGCTCAGTAAAGCTGTGGAGAACAGTGCGACGTTAAACAACAAAACATGTCCAAGAGAAATTCATTTAGGGTCCCATCTTGTTTACTTATCATTTATATATTTATATCATATTTTTACTGTTTTTCTGTACACAGCAGCAAACAAAAGACTTAAATATCTCCTTTTTTCATCACATTCATATTCCAAGTTTTCTAATTGGACGAGAGGTTGTTCTGGCACTGAGACGTGGCTGGAGACAAAACACGTCAACAACTGCTGACGTCCTTTCGCTTTGCTTCCTGTCAATCATCTGACTCCCACGACATGTGAATGAAGCGCCCACCACGAGATTATAATAATAGTGTTAGCATTTAGAAAACAGTGTTAAAAGTGCATTGCAAAATGATTGAGGTAAACACAAACTGGACACTGAAAAATTCTCTTTTAGTTGCAGCTTTCATCTGTGGCTGTGTTTCTGTGACAACATTTGAATATAAACTGCGAGCAGAGACGATCACATCGACCGTCCTGATAATGATAGTTAATAATTTGCCATAAACTGTACGACCCAGTGGCGCACTGTGATTATGGCCAACTGTTCGTAGGCACAGTGCATCTGCCAGGAATAACAGCGTTAATAAAGCTTTGTGAATATTTCAGCGGCCGGTCTGGTCCCTGCCTGCGGCCGTACTCCAATTTAGAAGTGCTGTATTCATTATGGGGCAATTTCCTCTCAGCGCTTTATGGGTAGATTCCCACAAGAGATGAGGAGGACCTCGGAGAGAGAGAGAGAGAGAGAGAGAGGAAGAGTGTGGGAAAGAGAGGGAGGAAAGGATGGAAGAAGCCCCATCTGTTTGATTCGGCCACAACAACACTCACACAAACTTCAGCCGGGGAGATTTCCGTCTTTCCACTCGAGCTGAAGGATAAAATGCCCCTCCGAGCTTTTTATGAAACCCTTTTAAAAATCATGAAAGGACATCAAAACCGCGTCGTCATGAAGTGAAAAACAAAGCCGTATTCCCTTCAAGCACAATTCCACTTTATTACGACTCTATTTTTGTCGTTTCTCTCACTGCGTCCATCAGTTGTAAGTAATTACTGGGAACAAAGAGACGTTTGCACAACAGGAAAAGAAACAGGAGCAGTTAAAGGATCAGACACACAGTTTAGTCAGAAGAAGCTGGTAATAATTCCTCGTTGCACAAGAGTGTCAAAGCAACTAGTTTGTCACGACCAACTAATCTGCAAGTTACTTTCTCAGTTATTTGATTATTTGGTCCAAAATGACATCTTCAAATTCAGTCCGTCAGCGCCTCCACGTGATGCGTTCAGGGGCAGCGCTGAGTGAAGGTCGTACTCATTTTGGCAGAGCCTGATACACACTCACTGACCTGAAGCTTCAAAATAGCTTTGTTTGCAGTTAAGTGGGAAAAAGGCTCGTAAAAAGCCAGCTGTTGCTCAGCCTGTGTCGACAGCTGTACTGGTGAATAAGAAGCTGATCGATGCACGTGAGTGAAAGAAAAAAAGTCTAAGGATGATCATATATGTCATTCTGTCATCTGACCACATTCTCATCTCTCAGTCAACTTAGTGATGATGTTATTAGGGAAAGTAAGCAAAGAAAACGCATCAGATTATGCATTTAGTTTCATTTCCTGTTAAAAAAAACCCTCTTTAATGCTTCCTTCCTCATCCCCACACACTTTCATCTGATAACCGACACGTTATCAAAGCGAATGTTGTCAGTAATCGGCTTGTTTGCGCCGTTTATCAAGAGGACACAATATGCTCGGCGCCAGGTAAGAGGATGACGCCAGCTGCCATCGCCATTCCCAACCACTAACCTTTTCTCTTTTTTTTCCCACGGTACATAACTGACCCTAATCTTCTGTTTGTGAGAAAATCTTGGCTGGTTATGCAGCATTATGAACGCCACAAGGTCAGCATCTGGCCGGCCGTAATTGAGCTTGATGGACTGCACGAATGTGAAATCCCGACCTCGGCGCTCTGCTGCCTGATCAATACTTTCATCCTGCTGATCTGCAGGATGCTGCTTCCCTCCATCTCTCTCTCTCTCTCTCTCTCTCTCTCTGTGGCCAATCTGGGTTAAACTCTGATGGCCGGGTGAAGGACTCAACTCCCAAGACACACACCAAACACGCCCACCTATGTTGATCGTACAAAAAAAAAAAGTCACACACAGATGGGGCTCACGAGTGGATCCTCACAGATGCAGGGAAAACACACTCAAACTGTTCATCTGCTGCAAATTACAATCAGCTTGTTTGCATGTTTGCGTCTGGACCACAATGTTTAGCACTGACACCAACCTCTGCATGCCAACAACAGAAATTACAAGCGAGTAAATAAAGAGAAAACAGAATCACATTCAAACACACCAGAGAGACTTCACATATAGATACATTATGCCCACACACATCAAATATTCATCTGGTCTCTGAGTGAGTGAAGGTGCTTTTGCTTGTTTTATGTCTCTTGGTGCGTGAGTTGCAGCTTGTTAGTATGTCTTTTTAAAGCTCTGTGATGTAAGATATTAAATATGGAAATAGGAAAAAACAAAGTCATGATAAAAATCGAAATGCTTATACTCAAAATTTTGACTTTAAATCTAGGTACTTTTTCGTTTTGTCATAATTTTGTTGGAGTAGGTCAAACTTTTGACATTACAAGTGAGATACACGTAAAAAAAAGTTTGTAATTAAAATTAGTCTAGATTAAAACTTAGTAAGTAATTCAAATTGAGATATATCACAGTCAAAAAGTCACCAAACCATGAAACAGTAAAATGAAAAAGTACTTAAAATTAAAGTCAAAATCACAAGATCATTAGTCACAATAACGACATATAAGGTCAAACTAGCATTTTTCTTTCTTTCTTTTCATCAATTGTTTTTATATCTTTTGGTAGAAATTAGTTTCCACATATGAAATAAGGTGCTCAAGTTACTCAGAAAGTTCAGGAGTGCGGTTTTATCTCGGGGCGGTCTCATAATTTGGATTTTATATTCACACAATATGATGCAAGAAAGCTGTACTTGTGTCCTTTGGGGCTATTTTGTGTAATGATGCAAGTACAACAAACAGCAGGATATTAAGAGAGTTTATTTAAAGGTGCCTGCTGGAGGGAGAGCAGAGATGGCAGATAGTCCCCTGATCACCTCCACAGTGTGAAAACCCTCATCTCATCTATGATTCAGAAGCAGGATCACCTGTAACGAGCCGCCGACTCAGCCGACTGTGAGTCTGGGTCTTGCTCCACCAAAACGTAAAATGGCCCCTCTGGCCTGAAGTGCCGTGCCATCGAACTGAATGGCTCAGCGCTTACGCAACCGGCTTGGCTAATGTCGCTTTCCCTGAGATGTCAAAGAAGTCGGTGGCCCTCCCCTGGCCCCCTTCCTCTCCACCCTCCTCCCCCTGATGTGATTATGGAGATTCACTTTCCAGTAGCCTCAGGGGTTCGACGAACGCTGTGAGTGAGGTTGGCACAAGGGCCCAACTGAGCATGCTCACAAACATGAGGTAGTGCTACACATTTACTGCAACACACATGCACAAGGCTGCACAAAGTTCATCATCCAACAATTTCTTAGAGAGCTTTTCTTGCACTGCTATCATCAGCAGTTTTAAAGCAGGGCCGAAGCAGAGCCCATCGTGACACCGAGACACAAAACGACCCACTCATCATACAGTCATTTATCGATGTCAGCCGCGGCTAATGATGACGAGTGCTAATCGGCATCAGGCGTTTTATAGGCTGCGGATGAGAGGAGCAGATTGGGCATCAGTGGGTGATGGAGGAAGGCCAGAGGAGGTTGGCATCACTCAGGAACAAGGCATGCTGCGCCAACCTGCCACTTGCTGCTATTCATATACCCACTGCAGACTGGGGTTCAAACATAGATGCAGCCATGGAGGGTGGAGAACTGACATTACTGTATTGAGGTAGCTTGTGCATTCACTTCCAAGTCTATGAGTCTGTTGCTTCTTCCTTGGACAGCACGATCAATATCTATTCATCTGTACCTTTTATCATTTAGCTGTAAAACAATTTCCCGAAGTTGACATCTTTTATCAGATCAACAATTTGAAAATATGACATAAAACAGTGATGAGCAGCAAAATCCCACATTTGAGGAGCTGAAATCAGTGAATGTTGAAGCTTTTTTGCCTAATTGGTAAAATAAAACAGAGGCTATATGTAACTATATGAACCACCAACCAGCAAAAGTAACAGATTACTTAGTAGTAATCAATAATCAAAATACTTTCTTAATTGTTTCACATCAAAATTCAAATGTTTTGAATTATTTTTCTTATACATTGATTTCTTTGTTTGTTCACCTCTCACACAACCTCATACTTACCCACATCGCTATGACGATTTTTAAGGAGACAACATATATCACACTTGCTAATATGCTATAAATAGTCAGCTGCTTTTTAAGGTAAGAAACCACAAAGCTATTTTTAAGGGATTTTCCCCAGTTCTTCCACCGTTCGTGCAGAAATAAAATGGCGACAAGACACATCTATACTGAGCAGTGCTTGTTTTGTGAATATGCAAGCAGAGAAAGCACATTTAAATATAAATGCGACCACGATGTGGGGACTGAGAGGGCTGAATATGAACACAATGGCGTACCACAGGGTCTCGCCCACACTTGCAAAAATAGAGCTTTTCCTTTAGTGCAAGCGAAGCACCGACACAGACATTCCCCTAAACCACTCCTGGTCATTGACACGTAAACAAATACAAGCGCACACACCGACCCTGACACACACACACACACACATATCCAGATGGAGGCTGACAGCATGCTTTGGGCAAATGGCTTCAAATGAGGAACACATGAGCCTCTCCCTGTGTGACGGCTTTCACATGCTCCCACAACCTCACACACCTCCGGGGCGAGAGGAGAATAGGGTGTGTGAGTACATGAGTGTGTGTGTGTGTGGGAAAGATAAGCGGGAGAATCAGGACAAGAGAGAGAGGAGAAAGGAGACGATGGAGAGGAGAGAAGAGAGGACAAACAGGAGGACTGTGGCAGTTTATTTACAACAGTTCAATCAAAAAGCCCTGAGATCTGCAGGAGTAGATTTGTAGGTGTAAAGCTTCCAGAGCGTGCAAGAGAGAATCACGAGTGTAATCAATGTTTAAAGAGGAGAATGTGTCGCTAGATGTGAGCAAGAAATAAGACTTCCTTTGGATTCCTTGTATTAATCTCAAAGCACTCTGCAGATTTGACCAGGAGCTGAAGTGTTCTTAAAGTTCTCTGAAAAAATGTGCACCAACTCCGGTGAAAATTCAGTTCCTCTCTGTGCTTCAATTCTACGTTGGCGGCTTGATTGCGTCTCCAATTATTTCCTTTGTTTCACTCAGTAATTTTGTTAATAAATCTTTTTTGGGAGCATCGATCCAGTGTGTGGGAGCCGTTCCCTTTGTTTCTAGATACTGCCATTGAAAAACTGGCCACGAAGAAAACCAGGAAGAGAGAGTTTCAGCCGAAGTGAGAGGTGGTTATGTGTAACAAAGTCAAGTAGGAGATGGATGCCAATAACAGCAAGTCTATGCATTCGAGTGCATGTGGGTGTGTGAGAGAGAAAATGTCCAAATCAGCCAGTGTTACAGTCAGTTTTCCTGGACTGACGTGCAACTTCTAAGCTTGCATCTGTGTTTGGCTCATAGTGACCAGCTTAACAATTTGGAGTCTGATACAATAGCTAGTTGAACATTTAAAGACTTTAAGAGATTAAACATAAAGCAAATGATGTTTCAAAAAGCCATGTGGTTTGAAAGAAAGCTGAATGAAGAACAACCACAAGCTCAAGTAACAGGTGTAGATCCCGTCTGTCACGAACTCGGCTCTCAGCCCTGATGCACATTCAGCTGTCAGAGACGACCACAGAGACATTTGACCCAAAGCCAGATGTTGACCTCCGGATGGAGACAGAGGTTCAACCAGGGCCTGAGAGGTGCAGCTACATCAACAATGCAGGAAGCTGACAGCTGACAACACTCACCTGAATATCTGCTTTTATGATGTTGAATCACCTTCATTTATTGTTGTACTTGCACGAAGGGAAGAGAGGAAAGCATTCGGATATTGCACAATTCTGCCGTCAGCAAAGCGACAGTAGATAAATGTTTACGGGCCAACTGATGATTTTTACCCGTTTTCTGCCCTAAAGTCATTCCACACATACAAGAGCTGAATAATGAGACTCTCACTGCTTAAAGAGTGTGGAGAAGAAGCCTCTTAGGATTTATGTGTGTGGCAGCAGTGATTTGCTTTGGCCTGGAAAGTGGATTACGAGGCATAATAACGCTGAACACCGGCAACAAGTTCATTGAAGAAAGGAGTCTCCACCGGCCACCTTCTCATATTTACAGTACAGCAACAGTGATCCATGAAGGATCAACATGTTTTGTGCGAGTTATGCTTGATGCAGCGTGAGGTCAAGGAGGCGGGGAAGGGAACCTGTCCACTATTTATCAGCAACACAAACTAAATGTCAGCACCAGCGGGATGAACAGTCCGGCTCCTCATCATCAAACAGAGGTCGGCCTTTTGATCCGAGGCCTCGACCTGGGCCCAGCTGGACTGCGTTCATGAAGCTTTTTCCCCTGTCGGATGGTGAAACATTGCTTCCTCCAGGCTTGGTACAATATCAGAAAACCTTATTTTCTAATGTGTTCATATGTTTGATAACTTATGATAGAGGCACCCAAACTTTGTGGTGATATGCTGCCTCCTGTTTGTTTGAGAATGAATTCAAAATCTGGTCAGTTTTAACATACATCTTTTTTTTTATATCATTGATAAAATGTCAGGAAACGGTGAAATGACCATCACATTTTCCAGCCAAGGTGTCATCTTCAGTTTGATTATTTTGTCTGACAACCGTCCAAAATTTAAAGATATTTGATTTACTATCACAGCAAATATTCACATTTGTGGAACCACACATTTTTTGTTCCTTTTGCTTATTTCTGATTAATTTTTCAATCAATTTGTTCAGTGAATCCCAATCTTTTAGACTTGTAATCCATTAACCCTAAAGACAGTCCTCAGTAAATCAATCAATACAATGTGATGAGTTGATGCTATTTTAAAGCCGTAAACTAGTGAAAATATGACAAGCTTGAGTCTCATTCAATCTGATCATGTAATGCTGTTAAAAGCACTGATTGGCTTTGTTGCAGAGAGATGAGAAGATTGATTCGACTCATACGTCTGTAGGCGAAAAACTGAAATGTAATAAGGACATTTCATTAAATCTCATCCAGCACCAGAAACTGCTGGAGGCCTGGCAACTGGTCCAGATCTCTTCATCTAATTCCTGAGTGTATTTCCCCAAAAACATCATTTAACATTGATGACTTGATTTTGCAGCTCCTTTAAATCTGTCTGTTTCATCTGAAAACTTCCTGCGTTAACTCTCCTGAACAGAATCTCAACATGCGGCTCTGCTCGGGTCAAACATCACGGATTTTAACTGGGGGAGAAGAAGAAAAAAAAAACTTGAAAGGCAGATTAAGAGCTCTTTGTGCTTCGGAGGCTGCAGCGAGCTCTGCCCTTCCATGCAGAAATTTCAACAAAACCTGCACCCCTCCAGACGATGATGTAATCTCTTACGGTTCTGATCTGAACATCATAACCGAAGGCGGCGAGCCAGCGACGCGTTATGTAAGAGCGAGCGCGCACACATTGAAGGAGGAGAGGAAGGTGTGTGCGAACAGGCCAATCATTTACAACAAAGGGGAGGACAGGACGCCGCCGCCAGAGCAACTTGAACTGCTCTCAGGGCCACTTTGAAACCCTCACTACTTAAGGCCACATTAAAGGTAAAAATAAAAATGTCACATGGGAGGCGCCTGCTTCTCTAATCAAACTTTCAGACTAATGAAATCAGATAGAACTGTCCCTCAGAGAGCTGATGTCTCGCTATCCGCTGCCGACATACAGATTAGAGATTATAGGACGCAATCAAACAAATCAATCCATAACCACAAACACCACCATCGACCGGATTATAAACCCCGCCCGCCTCCTGTCTTCATCTTCCAGTTTGTAATTACTCTCAGCTCAAAGTCATGCAGAGACGCCGCAAAGAGACACAATAGTGGTGCAATCAAGAGCATGGACTGTTTACCATAATTAAGGCAGCTAATGCAGTCACAGCTAATCAACATGCTCTTTATGGCAAAACTGTGAACGTAGCACCTGCTAATGACGCAAGATGTGAAGGGCTGCGTGCATTTCTTTAGATTTAATACACAGGCAAATGATGTAGCTAATTATGAAAGTGAGGTGTGATGTGATAGTTTATATATGGTCAGTTTATGCTGACATGATGTTTCACTGCTGCTCTTGTTGATGCTTTATACAGTTTGATAATTATGGATATACGGGGGCAGATTATTTATCAGTCTGTCTCTAACATATAAGCATGTAGATTATACAATAGCTTATATAACTGGTTTGTTATAAATATAATCACCGGGAATGAACATGACGTTTTGTTAGATATAAATCACTACACATGTGGCTTGACTTATTCAGGCTTTATAAAACTGACCCTGACCCTGGACTTAGTCAGATAAAAGGTTCAGATGCTACAGGAAACACACGATGATTCTCTGTTGCATCATTACATACAAAGCGTTTGATTGTCACATCATGCATCTGGGAGTTATGACTTTGTAAAATGTTCTTCCTGCGTCTGCTGCCTGAATCGGAAAACGTGTTGCGCCGAAGCAGAAGAGGCAGCGCTGGCACACACACACACACACACACACACACACAAGCTCCTTACATGACAGCTCTCGCCTTCTTGCCCCCACTGTAAATCTTCAGCTTCTTAACGGATGCTATAAGCTTATGGTCACATTCCAGATGTCAAAGGCGCACACAAATGATTACACCGACAAATAGGCCATCCTCCAATCCAGTCTATTTCGGTCCTGGTGTGGGTGGACTCGCTTGCGCAACATCACACCTGGAGCACAACAGTCCGGGCTGCAGAGGTGGAACTGGGTGAACGCACGGTGATAATTTCACTGCTTCATAAAATGGTGATTAAGGAACTCAGAGGGTTAATTGCTAACTATAAATACGACCACCCTCCTGCTCAACCATCCTCAGGGTCTGCAAACAGACTCGCCCACTCCGTCCATTGAAGTTGCCGGGCAAAGGCTCTCATTGGACGCCGGCCTGTGCGTAGCAGCGAGCCTCAGGAGAGGATGATGTAATGTCTTTTTAAAACATCACTGTTGAGGGACACCCCACTCTTCTTCTGCACCTTACGTCATAGGCAGACTGTGACCCAGCAATATTACTGTGGCAGGGTCCAAGAGGAGCTGCAGGAACTGGAAATAATGCTGGTGTTTTAAGGAGGAAGTGTGTTGGTGCTGAAGTCACAAAAATATATAGAATATCCAGGACTTTAAAATTTCAAATTATCTTAATATTAAAGCTAAAATATCTGAACATCTTATCCTAAAATAGTGACATTTCCTGAACACTAAAGCTAAAGAGTTGAATATTTCTTTCTAAAATATTAATATTTCCTTCCATATTGCTAATAATGCAGATGATTTTAATACAGTTCCTAACACCAAAGCTGAAAATCTGAATATCTGCTTCCAAAATACAAACATTTCCAGTCACATTGCAAAACAGAACTTAGAAATGTTTAATATTTGCTTCCAAAATAATAACTTCCCCTGTTGTTGTGCAACACTGAAGCAAAAAAATCTGAATATTTGAGCCCAAAATACTGAGGTTTCCAGTCATTTTGTAAAAAGGAGAATGTAGAAATTTGAACATTTGCTTCCAAAATAATAACTTCCCCTGCTGTTATGTAACAGCAAAACTCAGAATCACTTCAAAAATACATCTTTCCAAACATAAACCTTTAATTTTAACACATATGAGAAAGTGAAGTAAAACTGCAGAAGAAGAAAGAATAAAGCAGGAAGTTGCTGTGAGGTGAGTGTGTGTAAACCCCCTCCAGGCCCTCTATCAACTCTTCTGCTCTCTAACAGCCAACAGGGCAAAAAGGCATCAGGCCAGATCGGCTGCAACACTGACTCCTTCTATAATTCATCACCACCTGGATTCAGACATCAGACGAAACTGTGTGCATTCACATCCAAGCAGACAGGCCTGACTTCCTTCACCAACAATCCTGCTGTCTCCAAACTGAAGGATGATGGTGAGGGTGATTTTACTACCAAAGCCACGATGAAAACAAATCAGTCCATCCACTGTGCATGGGCGTTGAGTCCTGCTGCGCACAGAGACACGCCTACACTGCTCCCACACACATCCAGGAGAAACAGCAACAGTTTGGTTGGATTACATCCACTAATTTCAGGCTGGGCTTTGGGTGCACATAAAACACCACCACTACTATTGCATTATAAGTTATTGTGCATGCAAGAGCATTTTCAAGTGATGCTTATTGCAGGGCCACTACATGACAAAGAGCATCCTATATAATGTGGATGTGGATGTGTGCAGCCTGCAGAAGCTCCATTATCATGTCTGCTGCAAGTGATGGACACAAGCATGCATCTGCGCCAAGTGCGCCTCCGACGGCTCCTTCTGCAGCCTCCAGCTCCACCACAGCACCCGACTGCTGCATTCACACCGAGCACAGGCTTCATGTGTTGCAGGGCCGTCGACTAAATCAGGCTCCTGGCCGATCAGACGCCGAGACTGTGCGTGCAAATGCTGCACACCTGAAACAATGCAGCCGCGCACAGGGCGCAGCATCCGCCTCCTCCTCATCAGGCACAAACGAGCCCATGATGGTGCAGCAATGCAAAAGCAAACTGGCACAAATGCATGAAGCCCTCCACAACCCCATCAACCCGCCCACCCTCTTATCCTCCTCCATCAGCCTCCACATCGCTTTGAAGGCGCAACAATAAGGCAGAATACCCCGTCAAATTACGCACGGGATCGGCGCCATAATCTCAGTCATCCGCAGCAGAGACATCGTTATTACCATTATTCTGCTTAGAGAAAATAGGTGAGAGGCCATAGGAGAGACAAGGCACCGCTATTGTGTCGCGCAGGAGCCATTGCAAGTAGGTTAGAACCGCTCAGGCTGGCGCAGACGCGAACCTCTCCACAGAAAATGCGCAAATGTGCGCGAATGTCAGCGGCTGATTGGCGGTACCTTTGCTCTCCTGTCCCTCGTCCTGAGTCTCCTCCGCGTTGGACTCCATGGCAGGCTTTGTCCCATCCATTATTTCTGCAGGATATAGTCTCCTTGTGGCACTTGGAGCTGACAGTGTGTGGATGGTGGAGCCTGTTCTGTGACTTGATGCTCTCTCTCTCTCTCTCTCTCTCTCTCTCTCTCGCCTTGTGCACACCCTCCCTCTCTCCCTCCTCTCTCTCTCTCTCTTCCTCCCTGTTCAAGCTTTGCCTCTCTATGTATATGAACAACCCAGATTCAAGAAGCAAAGGTGCACACAAAATGCCACCTCAACCCACTTTGCAGAAAATGATGCTCATGTTGTAATTCACTTCTTAAATATCTCCCCTCATGATGCATGATTGTCCTCTTCATGTAGTCTATTTCCTCACTAAGTGTTATTTTGTTGCATCGACTGTTTCCTCTCAAGTGATTTGTCTTTTTTCTTTTTATTCTTCGCCTCAGTGAAGCAGAGAAAGATATAAGGACAAAATGTGCAGGAGATGTAAATATGCAAACTCATGGGTAACCATGCATGCATGATTACACACACACACACACACAGAGGCATACAACCACACACTCGCCGCCCCCTCTCCATCTGGTGAGCTGAGAGTCAGGGAGGGAGAGGGAGGGAGAGAATGGACGGGAATAAGAGGAGGAGAAGAAGAAGTGTGCAAGATAAAAGTCTGGGAAAGGAGAGATTGTGCTTTTTTTCTCTCTTTAAATCTGAGAATGAAAGAATGAATTTAACATGTTTTTAAGCAATCAGCCCTCAGAGGACAAATGTGGTTGATGATGTTTGAGTCACAACAAGATCCAACACTCAACTCCTATGCAATTATTCCCTTTGGAATAAAGAGGGCAAACACACACAGATGAGGATGCTCAGTTTCCTGCTTTATTTTGTTGCATAATGTTTCTATTTGTTGTCATGACTGTACACACAAACTACTTCAAGATGCCCTCCTTGGTTTATTGTGGAGAAACAGCTTCACTTAAATTGATCTGAGCTTTGATTGGCTCACCTCTAACCAATCACTTAACTGCCAAACATCCATGCTGGCTTTATTTCTTTGTTTGCCTCCAAGGATGCTGATTGGCCGAGGGCAGCGTCTCGCAATCCAATGAGGACTCGGGCAAGGTGAGTCCTCGAATCCCTGAGACTAAAGTGGGTGTGGTGTGTTTATTCAGAGAAGAGGTGGGGAGGGAGGTGGGGGTCCATCATTCACCCCGTTTTCTAATAATAAACACACCCTGAAACAATGGGACGCCATCTGTCCTGAATCCTCTTAAATAGGGTTTTAATTCAGGCCCACGTGGCCCCGTTTCAGGCAAAGCTTAGTCCAGGAACCCCTCCCTTCACACACACACACACACACACACACACACACACACACACTGCAGACAGAGGTGACCCCACCAGCAGCTTTTCCTCCAACGAGACATCAGACACCCAAACAGCCAACATGACACATATGACATTCAGTGGATCCATTTAACCCTGAGGGCTGAAATGAACACCCACTCCTCAACATATGCCGGAGAATCAAAGAGGGTCTCCCATCACACTGACTTTCTGACATTTGAATGGCTCTGTGATATCGAGCCACGAGGAAACCTGATCTGCCGAGTAAATGAACGACCAGGTTTAAAGTCTGTCTCTTAAAGTATGAAATGTCATTTAGTCCTGAGGGAGTCATGTGAGTGTTTTATCATGTTATCAGTTAATCGACTAATCATTAATTGTTGCTTCATCGTCCATTTTTTCCTTCAGTTTATTGATTAATTGTCTGGTCCATAAAATCACAATTTTATATTTCAGTTGTGAATTAACTACTTACATTTCCACTATAGTCCCATATTGGTTTGTGGTGCTGCTACAATAGAAGAAGCCAATTCAAAGAGATGCTTTCCTTGTGGATAAGGAGGAATAAGGCAGGTGTAAATGACATAATTCCTTCTTATAGTTAATACGACGTGCAGGAGGAAAAAGCCTTCCTTTGTAGTGAGAACGAATCACACACACAAACACACACAAACACTCTGAACTGTCAGTTATTAGGCTTGAAGGGTGAGTTTCAAGTCCCATTTTTTCTCCCAGAACCCCCATAATCCCTCGCTGGGTCACACAGATTAAAGACTTGTCCAGAAGATGAGATACAGTGCTCGCTGGCACTCTTCACCATCACCCTGTCACACACACACACACATGCACGCACTCACACAATCACACGTCCTGTTTGGGGGTTTGAACTCTGGGCCAAACCTCCAACTAATGTTGCATTCCAGAAAGTTGGAAATTTCATATTTTCGATGAGGAAAAAAAGCAGCGAAACGTCTCTTCTTGCTGGATCTCCTTGACTTGCCTCCTTTAAGAAGTCCAAACAGACCGGAGGCCTCATTAAATCCTGTCTTATCTCAGTTTCAGATGACATTTAGGGTTGCTGGTGTTACATGTTTCCTTTCATAGGAATTAAGCTATTACAGAACCATCCTTAGGAGTCCAAAGTTAGGATGGCACACATCCTGTCCTCAATTCAAAAACAGCCAAAATGGCAGCACCACTGTTGTCAGGTCTCAATGGCAATGACAGTGAAGACTGTGAACAGAAACACAGAAATGTTATAATTGTATTAATGGGTATATACAGACTGTAAATATGATTAATTATGAATTGAATCAATAGGCCAAATCTGGCTCTGGAGAGGACCACAAGGAGGGATGAGGTGTTCCTACAGATCACAAGTGTACTATAGGATTTATTAAGTTAAGGTCTGAGCAGTTTCATATTTAATGTACGGATGGCTAGATTGTCAGAGAGAAACTGATTCATATCAAATGCATGTACAAGTGTGTGTTTGTGTGTGTGTTTGAGGGTCGGAGTCATAATCCCCTTCAGCCATATGACGATATGAGAAAATGAGACAAAGGACAGTCCATCAAAGACAAACCCATGTACACAGCCTGTAGTTTGAACCTTAAACAGTGTGTTTGTTGTGTGAGCATGTGGGCAAATGTCACTGACGTTGTTTTCAATGCGGTCACGTTGATCCATGCACTCATTCATCACCGATCATCTTGAGCAATTCTGACCAATTGCTGGGCTTCATAAAGAGCTCGGCGAGCAACTTTCTCATCTGCCTGCACAACTCTTGGCGTCCATTAAAGGAAAAGCCACGAGCGCCTGTCTTCCCTCATTACAGCGAGACGGCGAGGAGGAAAAACGGGGTCGTCAGAAAGTAACAAGGACGTCACGGCTCCTTCATGTCATCAGATGTGGAGCTAATGGAAGAGAAGAAGAAGAAGGAAAAGGAGGACACAGCAGTCTGTGGACACCTAAAGACAGTCATGACTGGCTTCAAATTGACTTCACTTTAAACAGATTTCCACAACAAGCTGAGACTCTCATGGTCACGTCGTCGACATCAGAGTGATTTTCGCTCTGCTGTTGCCTTGGTGACGTCCAACACCGCCACTATGGTTGCTCTGATTCAGATCTTTCAGCGATGCTATCAGCTCCTAGAAAACTTGCTCTCGTAACAGCTTGAATCCGCTGAGAGCCAGAAACCAAAAACCAAATCTAAAAACTGACTGAAAGAAATCGTATCCGTGTAGCATCGCTACATTGATTTCTCCTCCTACGAGCGGCTCAGCTGAAGCCTGGAGTTGTTGATACACAGCCAACGTGTTTAAAGCTTCCTGAGCCTGAAAGCATGAGAAGGAGAATCATCTGGTGGACAGTTAAAGTGGGGCGTTAATAAGCAAGTCGCCCCCTTTGAATGGGAGCAATCAGCAACAAGATGCATCCCCTTCCTCAGCTCAGCTCCCATCAGGCCAAGCAGTATTAGTTTTAACCACAACTATTGGATGGACTGCCATGAAATTTGGGCACTCATGTTCCCCAGAGGATGAACCCTGCAGACTTTCCTGACCTGTCCTCTAGTGCCACCATCAGGTTAACATTTGAATTTGGGTTGAAATGTCTCAACTATTGTTTGGATTGACATTAAATTTGGTCCGGACATTCATGTTCCTCACAGGATGAATCATAATAACCTCTGTTATCTTCTCATCTAAATCATCACTTTACAGTATAGCATAAAATAAATAGTCATCTAATCAATAATTGAACAAATGCATCAATTCTCCAAAAGGTGAAAGGTCATAAAACACAGGAGGGATAATCAAAGAGCACTAATATTGTTCAGATTCAGGCCATTGTCTCCTGACTCTCCTGCTTTGTCTCCTGTGTGATGCTCAGCCTCACCACAGGCATCACATTGACCTTTTAACCGTCTTCCTGACACGCTGCTCGAGACCATTATGCGTCTCTCGTGTCGCGCTCTGACACTGACGATCAGGCTTTGAGCTCTGATCCCAGAAGTTGACCTCACTACGACCCAAGCCTTGGGAAATCACTGCAGTCCGCTGAGAGCTTTTTGAGTCCGGGTCTGTCTAATATGTGGCTCCTGGTTGTCAGCATAATCGAACGTTCATTAAGTCCCATCACCTGACATGATTTCCATTCAAACACAGCACATACGCATTTTACTTTGACTCAAAATTTGCAGACATTTTTGAAGCAATGGGTCATTCATTTTAGAGAGAGGTATTCAAAATCAGTCTTCTTACTTCGAGCCAACTTTTTATGGCTGAAATGGCAAATGTGACGTTATCTAACACAAGTCTGGCTGCAGCAAAAACCAAATAAAGAGCAGGACACGGATGCTAGTTCTCTAAACTCTGGTACACCAGCATCTTGACTTCCACAGTGCACTGACATATCATGTGTATATCTAGGTTTTCCATCCAAATGCAACACAAATTTTCACCGAATTCTGATCTTGGCAAATTCATCCACTGCTGTTATGCAATTATAAAGAATTGGTTTTGCCAAGATAAACAGCTGGTGGTGCTAATTCTCCAGTTGGGAACCATTAAAGCATTGCAGAAGAAGAGAGTGCAACAAGATGATGTAATTACATGAGCGCCGCCAGTCAAACTTCAAACAGTGAAAAATGCACATATGTAGAAGACACAATGGAAATGTGGTGTTGCAGCTTCCTACATCTCTCGTATTTTTGACATTTCCACTCAGGTGCCAATTGAAAATGTGCATAAAAACAGCTGCAGCTCCTCCAGCATAAAAATATCTGTTCAGGTCCACAAAGGTTCTTTCAGCTGTGCCAGCTAAAGCTCGAAAAACACGCAGCCTTGAAATACAAAAGCAGATACTTTCATAATGTGCCTGACTGGAGTCATGAAGAGAGTCGAACTTTCTCTTGCATGCAAGTTTCCCATCTGACTTTGTTTTCAGCCTGCATGTTTTTATCTATTGATTTATCAGCGTTTTATCAGTGACACTGCAAACAGGCCATCATTCGATCAAACATGAGCGCGCGAAGATGCCGGTGCACTCACACACACTCACACACACACAGACACAGGAACAGGCAGAGTGTCTCAGCGACGGCTTTATAAGCCTCCTGCTGTTGCTTTAGTCTAATCCTTGCCATTTTAATGGGCTTCTGGCTTCCTCTAAAAGGGAAAGCTTTGGCAGAGAGCAAGACTGAAGCTCTGCACCTTGCACTGTCTTGTCTCTCACCTGGGAAGCTCCTCTCATTTCTCTGCAGAGACGGCGTCTTTGTACAAGTGTGTTCATGCTTTTGTGCGTCTCTACGTGTTCTTTGTTGTATAGTATGTGTGTGTGTGTGTCGAGATCCGGGCCCTTAATCTGTGGTGGTGATGATGACCCAGTTCCCCCCCTCTTCTCCCGCTCCCCCCCAAGCTCCAGCCCCGCCCTCAGCCGTCGGTCGCCAAGGAGACGCTTCCCTCTCATCCCTGAACCGAACCGTCGGATGCTCACACACACACACACACACACACACACACACACACACACACACACACACTCAACCTAAAGATATCAGTACAAACCGTTTCAGTGACAACGTTTTAATTCAGCTCAGTTTTATCGTGATTTGAAGTTTTAAAGGAAGCAGAATGTGGTTTGTCTATTAGCAGATTATCTCACACAGTCGATCTTATGTCTTCCTGCTGAAACAGAGAGCAGCACACAGGCAACTTTAATGCAAATTCATGCAAACTAATCCCATCATGCTTCGTCATCGTCTGCCCTGCCTGACACACCTGCTTCTCTGTGCGCTGAATTTGCAAGTTTCGCTTTAATGTGTAATGGTTTTAGTGAACGTCGAAGCACAGCAAGGCGGGGAAGTTTCTGTTTTAGCCTCTGTTTTCTCTCTCTCTCTCTCACACACACACACAAAATCCAACACCTGACTGAACGCCCACCCTCTGCTGGAAGCGTACAGGAATAAAATCAAAGTGAGAGAGCGTCTCTGATGTATCTCGCCTTATTTACAAGATCAGACTTCTGTCAGTACGGATGGCTTAACCTACACACACCTCCACACACACACACACACGCCTACGCACCCATCCCCCCACCGCCCCCTCCATCCAGCAATTTATCCGACGAGCTGCTAATCCCGCTGGCCCAGATTTGGTCCACAGTCTGCTCCACATGATGTTATGTTGTCATCGCCATCCCAACAACTGCACACACAGCCCACCCCGATCCCAAACACACACACACACACACACACATATACACCCCCACCCCACCCCCGTCCACGCCTGCCTGCCTGCCTGCATCATGTGACCTCTTCGAGAGTCATGTGACTCAGGAGCTGCTGCACCTGTGACCTACTGTACTGAACTGCAGCGCCCGCCAGCAGCGATGTGGGATAAGAGCTGCTTCCATCGCCGGCATTCGAGCACACCATGAGTCACCGTGTGGAGGAAATGCAAAGCAGGGTGGGCTCATCATCTTCATCATCATCATCATCACTCCAGGGGCGGCAGGACAGCGATTCCCCTGCTCTCTGTGGGCCATGTGTGTACATACAGTATATTTATGCTCGGCCTATTTTTTGCCTGCGTGGGCTCGCGCGGTCAGATGTGTGACTGTTCGTATTTGAGATGACGCCCGCCTCCGAGCTTTTGTGCATCGCCGCGTCGCCATGGCAACAGGTCCTCTCGACGACGACCGACTCTGACACATCAGAGTAGCCGCGAGGGCTGAGCTTAAAATGCTCACATGCAGGACGAGGGAAAAGACGAGCAGACCGTAGCCTAAATGTGAAAGCAAACACGAGGGAGGGGAGGTGGGCACGCTGAAGTAAAACAGTGATGTTAGACCTCAGGTTGCAGGTTTCTGTGATGGAGTTTGGTACTGAATCCATTGCACCCTACAAGAGATCAATTAAAACTATAAAATAAATTCTCATACTAACAAGAAGTTGAATAACGGATGATGCATTCTGCAGTGAAACTACGAAAAACCAAGGATGACATTCAATAAAATGGGTGATTAATGTTGGAAATATTCTTTGACTGTCAGAGCCAAGGCTGAACAACACTCTCAACCTGGCCAGCAGGAACAGACTGATGAATCAGTCGACTGCTTTTATCTGTCGAGGGAACAGTTGAGAATCTTCTGCCTCTTTTCTTTCCTAACTTTCATGTCGCTCCGGAGTTTCCTCCCTGACCGGCGGCTGTGCTCACCTCTCACCCTCCACACCTGCTCCCAGTCCCCTCACGTGCTCTCTTATTTTGAAAGTTCCAACCTCGTTACCTGACTTCTTAAAGCCTGTACTAAATCTAATCTAATCTGAGGTTGCCATATAGACACAACCCTCATCAAAGCCGTCTTGGCATCCCTGATGTTTGGTGCAGCTTTGAGTCCAAAATGGAGGAAGCAATTGTACCCAGTCAATCATAAAAGGATGATGACTCAAATAACTTTATGAGTCACAAACTGTTGCAACAACAAGCAGAAACACAACTTTTTATTGTCCTCTGGAAACACTTCTGTCTGTTTCTGTGTTTGTGTGCAGCGCGTTTCCTAAATGCTGCACACGTGCTATCGATTTGATGAAGATGTTTTCTGGACTTGCTCGCATTTTGTCTGTTTGCATGTGTTTTCTCATGCTGCAGCCGTGTCGAGCTCTCTGTGAACATGAGCTGCACGAGGGAGCAGCAAACTCTCATTTCAACACTTGTCAGCTAATTAAAACTGAAAAAGCTTTTGGGCGATCTTGTGTGCTATTTTCACGCATTTAGAAAAGATATGCAGCATTGCACAACAACACACACTCTGAATGTGTTTGGTGCATTTGTGCATTAGAAGTAGGCCACCATATAAGATTAATGAAGTACTATTCGGGTATCGGCAACTCCAGTCAAAAATATCAGCAACTTGCAAACTCAACAGATTGAAAAAAAGGAACTGTAATTATAGTTTTTATTCTGCCATCCCAAGACTATTATTATGACACTATTGCTGCAGTTTAAGTGTTGGTGTTCCTCTTCTAATCAGGTCAGTGGATCGTTCCACTTTCTGCCTTTTTTTTCCAGCTGAGTGATCATTTATTCCTTCAGAATAAAACAATCCTTTAAAATCTGCAGCCTTTGAAGTCGGGCCGGCTCGACGGCTGCTACGTTCAGTATCCATCCTGCAGATCAGCGCATAGCAAATCCACAGGAGAGGATGCAAGAGGATATGAGTTTCCACATTCAGCCGAGCAGAGACGAAGTGCAGCAGAGAGAGAGAGAGACGGAGCACAAAGGGAGAATTCACGAAGGAGGACGACCGAGGAGGGGGAGGAGGAGAGGAGGAGGAGGGGAGGGTGAAATGGAAAGAATAATGATGAAGACAATGAGATGATGAGAGAAGCAGATGAAAGAAGGGATGATGATGCTGACAATGATGAGACTAAAGTAGCAGTTTTGGGGGGAGAACGAAGGGAGCTGAAAGAAGAGAAGTTTACGGCTTCCTGCAGAAAAACTGCTCCGGCTCCCCATCGCACTAAATCATGTCACTTGGCTACATCCTGTCTGTTCTCAACTTCTCACCGGCCCGAAGGCGATAAACAGCCCCGCCGCTTTATTGGAAACAGATGTTATGAATGGGAGAGAGAGAGACAAAGAAAGAGAGAGAGTGATGTAGAGGAGGAGAGAGAAGTAGTGGATAAAAGCTTGGAAAAGAAAAAAGCGAGATCAGTCTGAATGCTACTGGTTTCAGGTCGGCCTCCAGTGAAACAGAGGCTGAAGTTCTGCCAGTGCATTCTGGTCTGATTGCTTCTTCCCAAACAAATTGCAAACCACTGGCGAGCACATCTTCAGTCTGTTTCCTATGATCTCAGCCATGGAAGAAAAGTATATTTGGTGCAACAACAAAAAAAACTACATCTTTTCAGTTTTGCCCTGATTCACCTTCTCTCCTGTTTGTCCTCAACTCGTGTTGTTCATGCATGAGGAGCTGGTGTTATCAGTGTCAACATCAATCTGTGCACACATGTATTGATTACACATAAATGTCTGAGTCTAACCTTGATTTTCATGTCCTTTGGTTGCATGATGTTTTTACTTAAACAAAATCTTTGGAAGTGAACCAAAGCCTGTGCTGTGATTCTAGATGTTGTCCAGTGGCACCAAGGTCACCAACCATTTCTGGGTTCAAATCATTTGTATAAACACACAAATTTAAGAGGCAACATTATCAGCACTCTGCTTCTAGATGTATTTGAGTCAACCTCACACATATAACACAGCTTTACAATCCCAGTGAGATGTATCTGATTGAACACAGCTCATATAAACTGTTTTAAAACATGTGCACAAACCCTGCACTTCCTGCAACACACATCCACATAACAAGCACAACAGCGATTGTCTTCTGTGCTTCACCCTTGTCCATCCTGTTTAATCCACAGTGAGGGAGCGGATCACTCGCTCTTAATCCAATCAACACCAACTCTCACATGAGGAGTTGAGTGGGGAGGATGAGCTGCATTCAGACAAGCTCACATTTTACCTTGTGTCAGGAGACGTTTGTGTCAAAAAATCTAAGTGACTCGAGTGTCACTATTATACAATTAATTGTTGTTCCTAATTAGGTAAAACTCACATTTAAAAAAGGGATAAAACTTTATGAAAAGTCTGTAAAACCAATGCAGTTATGGCATATTTTGATTTCAATTTTCCTGCTGTGGCTGTTGAAGGTTGAGCTCATTTACACTACGTTATATACTGTTGGCTGGTTTCATCTACACCAATGCATCATATTCAATAAGATCATCATGTGTTTGTAGTGTTGCTGTTCTGTGAGAACCTAAAGTTTAATGAGCTCAGAACAACAGTCGGTTTTCAGGTTTGTGACGATGCAGTTTAAAGCTGAACTTAGAGGCTTTTTAAAGAGTTTTAACTGGAAAGAAAAGGTGTAAAAAAATTATAATCTGAAAAGTAACTTGTAACTAAAGCTGTCAGACAAATGTAGAAGAGTTGAAAGTACAATATTATAGTTTTGAAGTAGTATAAAATGGAAATACTCAAGTAAAGTACAAGTACCAAAAAGTTGCACTTAAGTATAGTATTTAGTTGAATTTTTACACTGATGAGAGTAAATTAAAGGATTATAACATTTTCAAAGCTTGGCAAGACCTTGCTCTTGTCTAAATCTCTAAGACATGCAACACACACACACACACACACACACACACTGCACAGGGCTGCACGCGTTCCCTTTTGCAGACACACAAACAAAGGGATTTTTCTGCTGCTGGCACACCGTTTGGACACACACACACACACACACACACACACACACACAGTTGCACATGGATAATCGTGCACACGCGCAAAGTGAATGGCGCAAATGTAAAACTGAGCCACGACGTTGCTCTTCAGCGACAAAAGGCTGCGAGAAATTCAGAATGAACACCGGGGTGAAACTTTCTGCTTGAGCCTTTAAACTGATTATCAGTCATGCAAATTACAGTGAGCAACACAAGCAGCGCGCAGAACAGATGTAGGTCCTGCAGCAGCTGGAGGACAACATCCAAAACAACAACAACAAACTGCAAGCATCAGGAAGTCAGCACAGTAACAATGCATAAAACAGTCCACCTACCCATTTTCAGCCTGAGACTAAACAAAGTGAGGACAGTCCCAGATGATGGTGTCCACAGGTTGTTTGGAGGGGGGCAGTGTAGAAACAACTGGACGTCCCGTTTGGGAATCAGAGGGGCGGAGTCACGGCGTTAATCCAAACACACCCCACAAGTGTCCTTATTGGTTCTCCAAGACTTATTAGATAAGAAGGAACAACATGCACAAAACACTTTTTATTAGTCAAATGTCACTGTTATATCACAATTATTATTATTATTATTATTTGTAATAATAATACTACTACACGGATGCATTTGATGTCACAAATCAAATATGTGTGAGTATTAAGTCTTGGTATTTTCTATTGTAGTTTTCTGGTGTCAGTATAGCAATCGTGTAAGTCAGAAGTACCAATACAGCAAAGTAAAAATACTCCATTAAAACAATGATTACTGAAAATGCTAATTGAATAGTTTCTGCACAGCCTTTATGTGGGATCAGATGTCTCTCAAATAGAAACTTTCAAATCTATTAATAAAGTGTGAAAATGTTTAATGAAATGATAATATGTTGGATGTGCTGGCCATAAGCTTCATAAATAGCATTTATGTCATCAAGAGCCAGAGTCTCGTAACACACAGAGGTAATTAAGACACCACGAGTGACAAAGCAGGTTTTATCCAGACATAAAACACTTTATTATAAACAGAATTTATATTAAAACATACATCCCTCAGTCTAAAAAAAAACGGTGCAGGGTGGTGCACCGGATAAAAGAGAATAGTCAACGCCTCTCCTGAGAAACCACATGAACGGCTTTGAACCCAATGAAATGTCAGAATCAGAGAGGCACAGTTTAGAAGCAACAACAACAAATCACTCTTCGTGTACGTTGAAAAGTGGAATATCAGAAGCAGCCATGCGGGAACGCTTCTAAATTTGAACAGATAAGAGGGGGGGTGACAATGTTTTTGTGCTTAAACTAAGTTGACAGGCATAAGAGAAGCTACTGCAGCATGTAACATCACCGAGCTGGAGGGTAAACACAAACAGATTAGGTGGAAACAAGCAGGCACATGTTGTTTGAATATATTTACATCAGCTCCAGGAGCAGTTTTACTGTACCTCTGACTCTCAGCTCACTCTCTTTTTTATTCATTGCGCTGAAATCAAGAGACTAAATAAAGGTGGAAGGACTGTGTAGAGCCATGTACTGCTGTACCTCGAGTTGACAAAAATTTATGCAAGAGTGTGAAGTTAAAACAAATATGTGCAGCATCAAAATCAGAATTTTCACTAGGAGCAGCAGCTGACAGGTCAGTGACATTCACGTGTGGCTAAGCAGAAGCTCGGCTAATTTATGCAACTTTTTTTGTGCTTAAAATAACTTGTAACCCTCAGCTAACCCGAACCATTAGTTCTACATCAGCAGCGTCGACATCCGTTCCATGACAAAGCCGCCGTCTCACCCAGAGATCAGAGCAGGGATTTCCTCCAAATCACCAGCTCTCAGTTACAGTTTCAGGGGGATGACCGGCCAGTACTTGGGCTGCTTGCGGTCACAGTTCCTGTCAAAACTGAGCTGCATCGCCGCCTCCATGGCCAGGATCTTGGCCGCGTCCTTGCCGTACAGCTTCTTCATCTCGGCCCCACGTCTCTCGCCGGGCCGCTCGGAGGGAGGAGCCGCGCTGCTTCGCCAGGAGACCCCGTGCAGATCCTGGTCTGCAGGCACGTAGCTGTCCTGCTGCTCAGCCTCCATCTGCTGCTGCTTCTCTGCAAGGACAGGAAAACAGATTATTTTTAGACACATAGCAGGACGTCCCTTCACCTCAACTAAACCATTACGAGACTTCAGTCCTCTGATGATTGCAGGACATCTACATCACAAACGTTCTCTTACTCAGCTCCTCTCTGTGTTTCTCTGTCTGGGCAAAGTACTCCCGAAGCTCCTCGCTGATCTCCATGTTGCTGACATCACACTCAATCTCGCTGTCCGAGCTGCTCTCCTCGTCCTCCTCCTCATCTTCGTCCTCTCTGGCTTGCCAGTCTGCGTAGCGCCGGTGGCTGCTGGGTTGCTGCTCAGGGCGGTAGCCGGGGCCGTAGGCAGCCTCCAAGGCCTTTCGGTAGGCTCGCCTGTGTCTCTGGTGCCAGGCCATCGCCTGCTGGTAGTGCTGCCAGTAGCGGCTGTACACGGGGCTGGAAAACCAGGACATCACGGTGCTGATGTCCTCCTGCCAAAGATAAAGATCAGTCCCTAGTTCATTACTGATGCCTGAGCTTTATGTGTGAACATAAAGTGGAGACACCAGAGTTGAATGTGGGTCCTTCCAGGTCTCAGTAAATGTGTGTCTGCTGCTCTTCTATGCTGCAGTCCCACTTTGTTATTTCAGGTTATAATAAAGGATGTGTTACTATGATATCATAGCCAGTAAATCTTTAATGTGTGATTAGAAATACTGAAGCTGCAGACAGTAAAACTTACCATGACAGCAGCTCAATGAGTCTCCTGCTAACTTTGCTAATCCACAAACCTGCTACTTCTGAAAGACACAGAATCACAATAATGAGAATAACCAAACCAAAATGTGCATCTGTGTAGGTATAAAACTCTTTAAAACGCAACACGATGCTAACTTTTATCAGGATGAATGAAAGAGACATGCTGACATTTTAAAAACAAAAATAGATGAACTCTCGGTTTATTTTAATTTATGTCAAATAATAATAATAACATAATGCATCTAATCATAAAGTATTTAACATGTAAAGTGTATTTTTTATGCTATTTGTCTCTTATTAGGGTACATTTACCTGTTTGATGTCAACTTGTTTATCAGCTCATGCCGCTTCCTCAGAGAAAAGCTTCCCAGCATCCTTTGCGTCACAGCAAAAATAAATGTTGTCTATTTGTCGCCATCTCGTGGACACAGCGCAAGCGTGCAAGCAACACATTTTTGTAAGTATTTGATCAGCAAAAAGTCACAACTATGGAATTGTTTTAATAAGCCCTAAGCTATTTTTCAGGCCTCTGCTCGAAAATTACATACCCACAATAAAAAGAGTATATCTCTGCAACCACAAGGCCTATTTGAATAATTCTTGTGTCATAATAAAGGGAACACTTGTAAGTTTTGTTCAGATGTGTAAATATCAGTATATATGTTACTGGGTAAGAGTAAATGAAGATGGCATACAGCACAAATGAAAAATTTCAGGTTCACCTGAAAAAAGAAGCACTTTTAGGACAATAATGTCTTTAAAATGATCCAGCTGAAGCTCTAAACCGCTATCAAATCATAGCACAATATGTGAACATTCTCTCTGCAAAGTTTGACTCTGATAAAGTGAAGCAGAACAAAACTAGAGAGGTTTTAGTGCAGACAGTGCAGGTCACGTCACATCTTGGCACAGTTTGTTATACTATGGTTCACCTAGTGCCATGTGTCAAATTCACTGTGCCATGTGAATTTACCTATTTCCCCTTTTTCTAGCAACAAAGTGGCTCACAATAAAGTTTCATATTATTCAAAACAAAGGCCCCGCTGTGCGTAACGGATTGGTTGATTCCCTCCCAGAGACATCAGGGTTGTTTGCAAACTGTTGGAGGAGGGAAACTCTTTCAATTCATGGAATATACGGGGTTAAATAAGATAATATAATTATTATTTATTTATCTAGTTAGTTATTTAATTTATTTTATTTTATTTTAATTAATTTTATTTTATTTTATTTTTTTGTAGTGAGAATAGATAACTCTGGTTCACACTCCAGCACAGTAGGTGGCGGTTATGCGCCTTAACGTTGGTTGCCAAGAAGAAGAAGAAGAAGAAGAAGAAGAAGAAGTAGAAGTTGAAGTTGTTTGCATTGTGGCCCAGGAAGTAGTACTAAATGTCTCCAGTGTGGATTTACCCATAAACAAAGTTTTTATGGCAAAACAGCTAAGGTAAGAGAAATTTTACGACTGCAGTTTGACGAAGCGATTTCGGTTTTTGCTGTTGTTTGAGTTGTTTGTGGCTGTTGCTTTGTGGCTTTGTTGTTTTAGAGAGCTTTGATGGATATGGGTTGAATCTGTGGACTGTCTGCTTTCGTTTGAGGGGTTGTTTGTCCGTTTTGCATAAAGTACCACAGCGCTAGAGCCAGAAATATGGCGGGTGGGTTGACTTGCTGGCGCTATATTAATTTCCATGTTTGATAATTCATTTAGCTGGCGTTTGAGCTGTGTTTGGTGCGTGTAAAATGGCTTATTCTTGTAGCCTGGTTATGCTGTTTAATTTGATGTGCAGGCCCCAATCGGGGGGCTCTCGGGCTCAAAGTTAAGGAATTAAATCTAATTTCAGCTTAAAGTAATAGTGAGATGTACTTTTCAGTTATTTTTTTGGTAAATAATTCATTGTGATGTATTTATATTACAGTTTTTTTCTCAAATTACCTATTGTTTACTTGAACTTGAAGTTTTACCAATGCAAACCTTCCTCTGAGGCTGATCTGCTCTACAGGCAGAAATAAGTCAGTGAGGTCTTTCTCATCCCTCTTCATTACATTTTCTCTGTGTAGCTTCTCATGAGAGTTGATTCACAAACTTGATCCCTACTTCTCCTGTGCCACCTCCTCATTCCACCTCCTGAGTATTAAAGGGGAACTGCGAGGTGTGCTTGGATGATTTAGGGTCAAAGGTGAAGTTCAGTCTTAAATAAGCCTACTGAATTTGTATTTAGAACATTTATTCTAAATTTATTATTCTAAAGGTCAGTGGCTTAACATTTACAAACATATTGGTCTGTCAGATATTTCTGCGTCTGATTTTTGATACAGAGTATTCAAAATGCCAACATGTGACATTATGTGAACAAGGATTGGACTGTGATATTTTCGGAGTTTGGCATAAAGCCGAATAGTTAGTGAATGTTTGAGTGCTGTGAGACATGTTTGACTCTATCTGGGTCATGCTTTGGCTCGAGGCTTCAAAGATTTCAGAGGAAATGCAAAAAGACAGATGTGCCTTTTCAAAACACATTTCCTCCTACAGTGCGTTGTTTTGAATGGATGTGTTAACACAATAGCATCAGTCTAAAAATAAAACGAGCATTTTCTCTTTTTCATAACATGGATTTTTTGCCATTTATTGCTTTCTTGAATATGACCTTAGGCTGCTGGGTAAGTTTTTATGGAACAGTGCTTACCATCCATACTTTGCTCAGAAATGCATTATGGATAATGTATGCTATATATCATAATGTATTAAATAATTTAAAGCAACAAACTAAATATGCTGCTTAAAACACTGAGACCAATGATCAGTGATGATGGCAGGAGTCTCTGCACAAAGATTTTTAATCTCATTGGAACAACCTGGTCACTGTTAACATGAAATCATACAGTAGAATAATCTGACTACTGCGCCCCCTCCTGGTGGGCCTCAGAGATGCTGTTTCACAAACCACAGTGTTCCCTATAGTGATGTGTTGCAAACATGTTTGCTCTTTTTTTCGACATATACTCATATGGAAAGTGAACATATTTAATGTTTGACCTCATCAAATTCATTGATTTTAAGATATCTGCTTATTCTGAATTTAATAGCAGCAACACCATTTCTAACAAGCCAGGACAGGAGCAACTAAAGTGCAACTCAATATCTGACGCTGTTATCACCGGCATTACAAAAGAAACAACCAAAGAGTTAAAACCACAAAACCCAAACCAGAGATTAAAAATAAGAGCTGATATTGAAGCTGTGGTTTCAGTTATGCACTCCTCTTCCTTCCTAGTCTTGCCAGAGTAGTTGACGTTTACATCAGTCAAATCACACTGAGCATCATTTGTGATGATGATCCTGTATACTGTGCACCAGGAAAGCAAAGGCTTATATTCATCAGTGGTAGCAGTGTGTTGTCAGTGATGGATTTGACTGCTTCTCACATTATTTTCATCATTTTTCTTGTGACTGTGGTGTTGCAACATTTGACCTAGTTCCATTGTTCAGTTACTTCAATGTGCTGCAGCCTTTTAACCGCAACACTGAAACTCACACCTATGACCACTCTTATCATCTCCTTCAGTAAGAGCAGAGTGTTGTTCTGCATCTTTGATAACCTCCTCTACCCAGTTCCATATCCTGTGAACATGCGGCTATTTAAATCTGTCTGCCTGCTGCTCTCTGGTGTAGTTTCGCTCTGTGTAGGCTTTTTAAAGTCTGGCCAGAGGAAGGCAAAGAAAAGCTGTCTTCTCATCCTCCACAATGTGACCCCAGACAACTGTTTTAGCAACTCTGCGTTTAAAGTTTTCAGTGTGAGAATTTATAGGTATAAGATGCAAAAAGCGAACATTTTTATTCACCCGTCTCGCTTTACCCTGATATGTAGTATTTCTCATTTTGACCCGTCTTCCTTCAAAACACAACCAATCCTTGAAAGTTGCTGAAGCTTCCATTTGACATCTGATTTTGTTTGGGCACCAGCTTCAAGTAAAAAAGACTCCAAGACCTCATCCTGGGTAAGTTTGCCTTCCAATACTTACTCTATAATTCTATTATGTCCAGTATGAATGCAGTTTTTTTCTTGGTGCTTTACCTGAAATTGATGCTTTTCAATGAAACCAGTCCCCCAGCCACACCCCACCCCTGTCTCAACTGGAAAGTAGAAGCAGTCACTTCCTTTTCAGGACATGTCTTTATCACCTCCTATTCTTCCACGGTTTTATTTGTCGAGGTTCACCCTGCTCCTCTTTTCCTGGTTTTCAGCAGCAGCAGTTCAAAGCTCTTTACCATTATGGTTGAAAGGAAACTGTTTGTCCTGCTTCTTCTTGTGCATTTGTGTTCTGACACTGAAGGTACTGTAAAAAAAATACTTTCATTACTCATAATTGATGCAGTTTAGTAGAATTACTCTTAGTCAATTAGTCACTCATTTTCTATTCTTGCAGAGGCGATTGTGAAAACCATTGGGAGAAAAGCAGATGTTACTCCGATATGCACCGCTGCTACACTGCACGTCATCACACTGATAGTGTGTAAGATCAGGACAGAGAGAAGCAGGGAAGAGTGCCGTCTGCTGTATCAACATGGACACGACTTTGTGCACGAATGTGACTCCAGGTTCACACTTATGACAGAGAATCAGACTGTATTCCTCCACCTGACCAGTTTAACAGCAGAGGATAGTGGGAACTACACCTGTGAGTGTTCACATGCTAGAGGGACAGATATTCTCCATCTCACCATCACCGTGAAAGGTAAATGTTTGATTTTCTTGTTTACAATTATGACTATTTCATGGCAGTATGATGCGTCTAATTGCAGAATAAATCAGACTTTAAAGTGACAGATAATAGCACTTGTATTTACTGTATTTATCACTAAATATTGATGAGATCTGATTGTCAAATTCTTTGTGATGATTTTTGAAGGAGATGAAGAGACCAGCCCTTCTGCTGCAAAAACACTCATCTATACCACTGTGATTTCCCGTGGTGCAGCATTTCTCATTGTAGCTGGAGTTCTTTTGGGGCTCATCCTGAGAAAAAAGTACTGCAGGTAAAACAAAAAAATCATACTTTAAACTTTTATTAAAAAGTCAAAACAGCATTGTAAATTTTGTTGTAGCGCGCAGACCAGCTCTAATAATATTTGAGTTAGTCACTATTGTGGTTGATAAAATAAGCTCTGTGTTTTCAAATTATAAGAACTAGAAGTAGAGATACAACTTTGTTCCACTGATATCGATCACTGCTTGTTTTCAGAGCTGATAAAAGGTCACGACCGTCGGGATTATCTGCATGTGAAGCCTGCTCTTCGGTGAGCGATGTGGTCTTTGGTTTTCTACCTTTTAACTTAGTAAGGAGCTCATTTATTGTGTGTAGTTCTATAGACATTTCTCTCGAAGTTGTGTTCACTTGTTTGTTTGTTGTCACACCATTGTCACCACCACGATTTGACAGAGACATGGTGAGACAGCAACAAAGTGTTAAGCAGAGGAGATGAGTTCGAGGGCTGGTGCTGTAAGTCAAAGGTGATATGCTGACTTGAAAAGCTGAGGTTTCAGTATGACTCTGCTTTCCTGAGTACAGTTAAAATGCGCCCACCTTTTATCAACCTGTGTTACCGAACATACTAAGACTTGAAGTTTCTGGTTGTCGGCCATGTTGTGAAAAACCCTTTACTTACTGTGACTATTTCTTCTTGATGATTTACTAACATTTATAAGTGCACACTTGATGGCTTATATTATAATAGAGGTACTAGTAAAGCCACTGTGACTGATTCATTAAGCCATCAGTTAGATTTTATAAACCTCTATAAAGGATGCCTTATTAGACATTTTGATATGTTTTTAAAGGACAATGATAACCCAGGAAACCCCTATGCAAGCCTTGGTCAGCAGCCACCAAGTGATCTCTACCAGACTATCTCCACAATGCACAGTCAAAACTACGACCAGACGAATTCAGCACTGATGGAGCCGCTGTCCACAATGGAAGATCGAAATTGCCAAATCTATGAAATCCTCTAAAGCAAACCAACGTGTCCAATGTTGTTCCTCTTGTCACAAAACACATGCATCAAAGACATTTGTATCCATTTTCTCTTTGCATTTGAAAAGTGGGATTCAAGAGGTCAGAAGTCATTTCACTTCTGAAACAATTTTAATATTAATGGGTGCAACTTTGACTTTTCTGAAAGTTTCGTTATAACCAACTAGAAGTACTCAGAGTTTCGGTAAAAGTATTCATACCACTGTGTAGAAAACTATTAGAATATCCTCAAAGTACAATAACTAAATGTACTTTTTATGCAGCTCAGTTCAAAATAATATTATTATATCACTGGATTTTAATTATTGATGCATTAATTTGTTCATCACTTCAACCACATAAAATACTACAAGGTAACTTTCCACCTGGGGATCAATAAAGTTTTATCTTAATCTATAATATTACATCATAATTTATGAAAGTTCTGGTTCTTCCAATATGAAAGTGGAAGTTCTTGAAATACGTCTCATGTCGGCCAAACTATGTGGTTTGAGATGATTAAATCCAAACTTCTTAGTTACAGTGTTGTCAGTTTTTTTAACCTTCTCTTGACTGACTGTCCTCATCCAACCTTGTTTCCATCTCTACCGTCCGTCATTGAACCTGAATGTGATATTAAATGTGACACAGCTCGGATTCTGCTGATTGTACTTTATAGTTGAGAGATTCTTTTTTTTTTTACCTTCTGCTCATTGCAAAGTCTTGACAGTGATATGTTGTTGTGCACATCCTTTCTCCGCTGCTCTCCGACTCTGAGCTGCAGTGCATCATGACATAACAGAAGCCTGTAAGTCTTCTCATTTTGTGGACGCTGTATGAGAATAAAGGCTTGTGATCGAGCTGTTTGCTGTCTGTTTCATCTTCGGGCAACTTGACATGAAAGCAGAAGCTCGTACAGCAGCACTTCCTTTCCAGAGGGCTTCAGACCAGTTCATACCCCTGTGAGAACTGAGAGCTTGTGGGCTGTGTGTGTTTGTCTTCTTCGCTTCACTACATTGTGCGAGACACCAGGTAGCATTTGCACATCTGCTTCCCTGACTTGACCAGTATGGGTGGATGGAAACTCGGGCTCGCTCTGCTTCTGATGCAAACTTTTTATATCATCAAAGGTATTGTACAGAAACTACTTTTATAATGTATCACTTACGCAAGACTAATCTTTCTGTATTTCTTTTTTAAGAACGTATTTTCTGCAATTTTCTCATTATTAGCCATTCATAAATATAACACGTTCTAATTGCAGCTCTTGTGAAAACCATTGGGAGCAAGCCGGATCTCACTCCAATATGCACCAATGAAACACAGAATATCATCACACTTATATCATGTAAGATCAGGACAGAGCGGAACAGAGAAGAGTGTCACCTGCTGTATCAACATGAACATGACTTTGAGAATAAATGTGACTCCAGGTTCACACTTATGATGCAGAATCAGACAGTATTTCTCCACCTGACCAGTTTAACACCAGAGGACAATGGGAACTACAGCTGTGAGTGTTCACAACCTGCTGGAACAAGTTTTCTCCATTTGAATATCACTGTGGAAGGTAAATGATTTATCTTTTTTAATTCACTTTCACATCATTATGACTAGCAGAGGTGCACTTACTAACAATATAAAATTCCACTTATACAATATTAGATTGAAAGCCGGACCCGATTTTCTAACCAGGATTTTTTTTCTTTTGCGATGTTTAAGAGGATGAAGACTCCAGCAGCTCGACAGAATTCCCTCTCCTTCATGTTGTAGTCGGTGTATTTATATTCATCTTAATAACTGGAGCTGTTTTTGGAGTCATCCTCCGAAAAACTTGCCATCGGTAAGAGACTGATATGATTGGGTATAAAATATTCTTAAGTAAACCATTAAAGCTGTAATTCAGTTTAGTTGCTACACATGAGTGAATTAATAATTTGGGTTTTTAATTTTTTTCATTTATCCAAAAGAAGACCCCTTGAACCCCTGACCAGTCTTCCAAACACGGTACTGTTCACCAAAATGTTTCACCCACTTTTTGTCTGTCCTTCATTTAATAAAAGACAAAACTTTTACTTTAAAAATATTGTGTTCTTTTTGCAGGAACAACACATTGAGCCATACAGCACCTTCATACAGAGAGAGAATGAGCTCTATATGCTGTCATAATGCACAGTCACACCAATAATTGGAAGATAAAATTGCAGGACGCCTTTGTACAGTCTGCAGCACCTGAGAACCGAGCATCTCTGCTTCCGGCATGAACTTCCTGTCCTCACCCGAATCTACCCGGAGGCTTCTTTGTCTGCTGCCTCCGTGATGCGGCTCAAGACTCTGCACCTTGTTCTCGGTCCTGCAGACTTTCAAGCTTTAAAGAGGAACTGAGCTGCAGGAGTAATTCAGCCAACCTCAGCTGACGAACCCTTGATATCCAGCATTGTTGGGGATGGTGACATTTAAATGCCTTCCATTACGAGTTAGGTTTGTATTTAGGAGACTGCTCACTCCTTAATTAACCCCTGTATGAACACAATGACCAAACCAAATTGAGGCTTCATGACAGATCATCTCGATCTATCTAAACTTGCTTTGTACAAATGAATTCCCACAAAAATCCAGATTTTTCCAGTGTGGAGGAATACTCACTGATTTGACTTATTCTTCAAATAGTCACTGACTAAATTTAATTTGGAAACACTGAGAATCAAAAATCTTGTCTCTTTCTTTATATGTGAAGGGTTTTTTTCCCATCAGGAGTGAAGTTTTAGTCTGAAATGATGCTTTCAAAGAAGCCAGTATTTGTCATATTTATTTCTTTTTATATATGTAGTCTTAACGTGAAAGCAAAAGAAGCCCTGTCTCGTACTTCCTGTTTTGGACACACCATTATCAGCACATACACATATAAGGTGTTACATGTATTTTGAGAATAACAAAAGAGGTGTGTCGCTGTTTATCTTGGTTCATCCTCTCTTCACTGTACTTCATCGTATACCGAGACGCAACACTGTGGGTCAGACTTTCTGCCATTATGCATCAATGGAAACTGGTTCTGCTTCTGCCATGGTGTTTGTGTTTTGACACTGAAGGTACTGTGAGCATTTCATTTTGTACAACATGTGCAAAATAGCCAGTTTAGAAATAGAAACAGCTTGTAATTTTTCCAACTTTGAGTTTCCCACTATTTACTGTGCGACATCCTTTTTATTCTCATGCACTCAGACATGAAAAATGTGTCAAATAAAACAAACATTCAAAAGCTATTTCTCATTATTCACAGTGACTCTTGACAAAACCATTGATAAGGAAACCGATGTCACTCCAGTTTGCACCAACGAAGCACAGAGGAGCTTCTCGGTGCTGTGTAAGGTCAGCACAGAAAGGACGAGGGGAAAAGTGTGTCGCCTGCTCTATCAACACCAGTACGGCTTTGTGAGCAAATGTGACCCCAGGTTCACGCTCGAGATTGAGAATCAGACTGTATTTCTCCACCTGACCAGTTTAACACCAGAGGATAGTGGGAACTACACCTGTGAGTGTTCACGTGTCGAGGGAACAAATACTCTGTATCTGAATATCACTGTGGAAGGTAAAGGATTGGTTCTCTTGCTGCTTTGACAAATCAACTTTGGTAACACACTTTATTGTGACAAATATTCTCTTCCAAAATCATCGTGGGGAGGTGTGCATTTTGCATTTAATGGCATTGTATGTTAACGAATTCAGGGTCACATGAAGCACAGTTCTTCATCACTTTTCCCGGCATGTGGTCCACCATTGTCATCATCGCGACAGGTGGTGTTGTCCTCGGTGGTGTTGTCCTCGGATGCATCCTGAGAAAAAAACATAGGTGAAAAACTCTCTCTGACTGGACCTTAAACCTACAATAACACAGTTTCTATATGAAGTGAAGAGTTGTACATCTCTTGTTTCCAGAGACAGCACAAGGTCTGAAGCCTCTGAGTTACCAGCCTGTGAAACCCTCTGCTCTCTGGTGAGCCTCGTTTCCTTTTGCTCTCTACCTTGAAATGTTTGTGTAAAGTAGCTATTTCAATGGACATTCAGCTGAGGCCTTATGTGAAAATAGGTCACACACAGACAGGAAATGATGAGGGGGTAGAATGGGGGTGTGTGTGACATGAAACAAATGTCTGGTGCAGTATGGTGTGAGTCTGAACCACAACACTTCACAGGTGGACTTTGCAACAGCAGAGGAAGCCTTTTGTAAACTCCAGACCTGTGACATCAATTCACATAACATACAGATGGTAAGAAAATACAAGTGTGGCAAAAAGGGAATTTGTACTAACTTGATTTGTCTTTATGACTAGTATGAACCAGAAGGAATGATTACAGCAAGCAAAACCTGTTTCAATGTTCAACCCTGATTGCAAAAAAGTTGGGACGTTGTCTTTTCATTTCAGTGCATTCCAACTTTTTTGGAATTGAGGTTGTATATGTGGGCACCTGATCGTTGTTTTAAGACCAACTTGAAAAATTGTGAACTTGTCCTTTAATGCCAAGTCCAAGCACTTTTACAACATGATGCAGTCAGATTCTGATGTTTCCGTAGGACCAAGATAACCAAGACGACCTGTACAAAAGCCTTCAATCTCCAACAAGCCACATTTACCAGGACATGTCCTCAATGCATCATCCAGATGATGGCAAGAGAAATTCAGCCGGCAGCGAACAGGAAACAGACGAAGAGACTGATCATAATAGTGCAATATATGAAAACATTTGAACATCAAGATAGCATGACTGTATATTATGCTTTGGTTTATTGAGAGTTAAGCATTAAAAATGATTTCCATAAACACTGCACGTTCCATGTACATTGACTGATTGCTTCTTAATTAAACTCTGTAATTGCTATAAAGGCTCATTATGCTTAGATTGTTGGGAAAAGATGCTGTGCTGTAAATGCATTGTCATTCAGTAAGATGCATTGAAATGCACGCATGCACAGTATTCCTAGATTTGAGTTAAGTATGACTGTGTGAGTGGATCACATTCAGGTCTTAGCTCAAACTGTTGCAGAGTCTGAAGAGATGCACGCTTTGTTTTTTAAATTTGTCTATTCCACAATACATTTGCCAAATTAATTTTTTCTATTTTAAAATAAGTCATTTAAGGAAACCTAAGCTTGGTAAAAATAAAATAAAAAGGTCGGTATTATATGGGCAGTATAGACAGGAAGATCATTATACCTGAGCCTCAAAAACTCTGCAACATAGTGTCCTAACTTTGAAGTAGAAGTAGTCACACCTTGGGCTTCCTTTCGTGGGGCTTCACCATCAGCTCATGCGCACTCAAAGTGTTGTAGGTAGTTTGAGGTTAATGCTTGCCTCCCCCACCCTCAAAGTATAGTTACTGATGGAAACACTGTCACCCAGACCTCTCTTCTGTTATGGATCCATTGACGATCTGTTATGTTCTGCTTCTGCCCATGTGTTTGTGTTTTTATGAAGGTAATGTACAGGTTTCATTACATCCAATTTATGTGAATCAGAGTTTATGTTTCTTAACGCTTTCATTTCTGACTTGAACAGTAGGCTTGATTCATTCATTCATTCATTGCAGAGGCTTTTGCGAAAACCATCGGGAGCGGACCAGGTGTCACTCCAATATGCACCAATCAAACACAGAATATCATCACACTCATCGTCTGTAAGATCAGGACAGTGCGGAGCAGAGAAGAGTGTAATCTGCTGTATCAACATGGACATGACTTTGTGCACAAGTGTGACTTCAGATTCACGCTTATGACGTGAAAGCAGAAGCTCGTACAGCAGCACTTCCTTTCCAGAGGGCTTCAGACCAGTTCATACCCCTGTGAGAACTGAGAGCTTGTGGGCTGTGTGTGTTTGTCTTCTTCGCTTCACTACATTGTGCGAGACACCAGGTAGCATTTGCACATCTGCTTCCCTGACTTGACCAGTATGGGTGGACGGAAACTCGGGCTCGCTCTGCTTCTGATGCAAACTTTTTATATCATCAAAGGTATTGTACAGAAACTACTTTTAGAATGTATCACTTACGCAAGAATAATCTTTCTCTATTTCTTTTTTAAGAACGTATTTTCTGCAGTTTTCTCATTCTTGTGCCAAACATTATTAGTCATTCATAAATATAACACGTTCTAATTGCAGCTCTTGTGAAAACCATTGGGAGCAAGCCGGATCTCACTCCAATATGTACCAATGAAACACAGAATATCATCACACTTATATCATGTAAGATCAGGACAGAGCGGAGCAGAGAAGAGTGTCACCTGCTGTATCAACATGGACATGACTTTGAGCATAAATGTGACTCCAGGATCACACTTATGACAGCGAATCAGACTGTGTTTCTCCACCTGACCAGGTTAACACCAGAGGACAGTGGGAACTACACCTGTGAGTGTTCACAACCTGCTGAAACAAGTTTTCTCCAAGTCAGAATCACTGTGAACAGCAAAGGTTTGATTCATTTTCTTTCTTTTTTAATCCACCCTTTCTGTCATACTTTGACTCAGTTTCACTTTCCACTAATATTATGAGGTGTTTAGGTAAATAAGTTGCTTTCTTAATAACCATGACTGTGTTCACCCCTTAATGTCTGCAGTTGTCGAACGCAGTTGAATAAATTATGATGCATTGGGTTTGTTTTTAACTTTTAGAGGATGAAGACACCAGCAGTCCAACACAAACTTCCTTTCGCAGTGCTGTGATTGGTGTAACTATAGTCGTAACTGGAGTTATTGTGGGATTCATCTACAGGAGTAAAGGTCATGGGTGAGAGATTACAGAGATCACAGTCTATTCACAGCTGAATACTAGCAAAATCATTTTTTTGAATGTGTGTGATGTTCCTGATGTTCCTTCTCATTTACAGAGGCTGTTCCAGGTCAGCCACATCTGGATTATCTACCTGTGACACTCCCAGATCTTTAGTGAGTGCAGTGTAGTGACTCAGGAGCGACCGTGTCTCAGCCATTGTGCAACATCATTTAATCGAACTTGATGCGTTGACAGGATGAAGACGACCCAGACGAGCCCTACGCAGGCCTGCAACATCCAGCAAGTGACCTCTACCAAACTATCTCCAATTCAGCCAGCGACAGAGCGACTGACCACGTGGATAAATAACCAGAAGAGACTGACACACGTTGAGCAATTAGTTAAAACAGGTGAATGTATCTTATGACTTTGATAAATGCTCTGTAAAAAAAAACTATTGCAGCTGTCGACAAGTCAAGAAATGCAATAAAGCTGACTGTGTGTAAAATATGGTGTCTCTTGTGGGAATATTCTTCCATTGCTGTTGCCCATCACATTCTGACAGTCACATGAACAAGAGCACAGTTTGTAAATTCATCTGCGTCGAGTGTGATGTGTTTTTGTCACTTTCAGATGTGTCAGGTTATAACAGGGTGTGAATGCAACACTGGTTTCCTTAAGCAAGAAGCGAGTCTCTAGTCACAGCTCAGGCCTCTAAACATCTGCTGACCACAACAGCAGAGGTGCCACTTTTAGCTCAGTACATGATGTTCGACTCACACTGATCATACAGGTTGTGAGCAATGCAGTTAATAGTTGATACTGGCTGGACTCTTGAAAGCCTGCGAACACGACTGCAGCCCTGATGACCTGATCTTATTGTTTACACAGGCATGAGAAATCCTTCTTATGTCGAACATCACAGTCACCATACTCGACATTTAAAGTTGCTAAAGTCATTGAAGTGACAGAAATATTGTTTTCCTGTTGTCTCTCTGTATTTTGGAGAGTCTTGATATGAAAGCAGAAGCTCCTGTCGCAGCACTTCCTGTACAGAAAACTGGCTCCGACCTCTGCGAGAGCTTGAGGTTTGTGTTGTCAGAGAACACAGGGGTGCGTCCATCTTCTCTTCAGTGCAGGATATCACACTGTGAGCGGCAGTGGCTTCTTCATCAGTATGGCCGAATGGAAACTGTGCTTTCTTCTGCTTCTGCCACTGACTTTGAGTTGGGTCAAAAAAGGTAATTTACAGAAAATGTAAATGCATTGTTTAGTTCTTATCCTTTCATCTTTAGCTTAGAGAAGACAACTTGAGATTTGACTGTTTTTTTTAGCATCATTCTAGTGAAATTGAAAATGTCATACATGTATAACTCCATTTCTATTTCATATTGATTTTGTAATTGATTGATTGCAGAAACTCTAATGAAAACCATTGGGAGTGGACCAGATATCACTCCAATATGCACCAATGAAACACAGAATATCATCACACTTGTCATTTGTAAGATCAGGACAGAGGGAAATAAGGAAGAGTGCAGTCTGCTGTATGATCATGGACATGGTTTTGAGCATGGATGTGACTCCAGATTCACGCTTATGATGGAGAATCATGATGTGTTTCTCCACCTGACCAATTTAACACCAGACGACAGTGGGAACTACACCTGTGAGTGTGTACGTCCTGATGGAACAGTTTATCTCCATCTGAATATCACTGTGGAAGCTGAAGGTTTGATTCATTTCCCTCCTCTTGTAATCCACACTTTCTCTCATACTTTGATTTAGCTTCACATTCCACTGCATCAGTAATATTATGAGGCGTTTAAGTAAATCAGTTTGATTTCTTTCTTTATATCCATGACTGTGTTCACCCCTTAACATCTGTAGATGTCAAATGCAGTTGAATAAATTAAGATGCATTCGGGTTTGTTTTTCAAGTTTTAGTGGATGAAGACACCAGCAGTCCAACACAAACTGCCTTTAGCAGTGCTGTGATTGGTGTAACTATAGTCGTAGTTGGAGTTATTGTGGGATTCATCTACAGGAGAAAAAGCCGTGGGTGAGAGATTATGATCATTGTAATAGCTTCTGCAGTCTCAGTGTATTCACAGCTGAATACTAGCAAAAGCATTTTTATGAATATGTGTGATGTTCCTGATGTTCCTTCTCATTTACAGAGGCTGTTCCAGGTCAGCCACATCTGGATTATCTACCTGTGAAACTGCCAGATCTTTAGTGAGTGCAGTGTAGTGACTCAGGAGCGACCGTGTCTCAGCCATTGTGCAACATCATTTAATCGAACTTGATGCGTTTACAGGATGAAGACGACTCAGATGAGCCCTACGCAGGCCTGCAACATCCAGCAAGTGACCTCTACCAAACTATCTCCAATTCAGCCAGCGACAGAGCGACTGACCACATGGATAAATGACCAGAAGAGACTGACACACGTTGAGCAATTAGTTAAACAGGTGACTGTATCTTATGACTTTGATAAGTGCTCTGTAAAAAAAAACTATTGCAGCTGTCGACAAGTCAAGAAATGCAATAAAGCTGACTGTGTGTAAAATATGGTGTCTCTTGTGGGAATATTCTTCCATTGCTGTTGCCCATCACATTCTGACAGTCACATGAACAAGAGCACAGTTTGTAAATTCACCTGCATCGAGTGTGATGTGTTTTTGTCACTTTCAGATGTGTCAGGTTATAACAGGGTGTGTGAATGCAACACTGGTTTCCTTAAGCAAGAAGTGAGTCTCTAGTCACAGCTCAGGCCTCTAAACATGTTCTGACCACAACAGCAAAGGTGCCACTTTTAGCTCAGTACATGATGTTCGACTCACACTTCATTCAGGTTGTGAGCAGTGTCGGCAATAGTTGATACTGGCTGGACTCTTGAAAGCCTGAGAACACGACTGCAGCCCTGATGACCTGATCTTATTGTTGACACAGGCATGAGAAATCCTTCTTATGTCGAACATCACAGTCACCACACAAGACATTTAAAGTTGCTCTAAAGTCATTGAAGTGACACAGATATTGTTTTCCTGTTGTCTCTCTGTATTTTGGGTAGTCTTGATATGAAAGCAGAAGCTCCTGCCGCAGCACTTCCTGTACAGAAAACTGGCTCCGACCTCTGTGAGAGCTTGAGGTTTGTGTCAGAGAACACAGGGGTGCGTCCATCTTCTCTTCAGTGCAGGATATCACACTGTGAGCGGCAGTGGCTTCTTCATCAGTATGGCCGAATGGAAACTGTGCTTTCTTCTGCTTCTGCCACCGACTTTGAGTTGGAACACAAAAGGTAATGTAAAAAAAAAGAAAATGTAAATGCATTGTTTTTTTTCTTATCTTCCTGTCTTTAGTTTAGAGAAGACAACTTGAGATTTGACATCATTGTAGTGAAATTAAAAATGTGATATGTGCATAACTCTTGATTGCAGAAACTTTTGTGAAAACCATCGTGAGCAAACCAGGTGTCACTCCAATATGCACCAATGAAACACAAAATATTCTCACACTTATCGTCTGTAAGATCAGGACAGAGAGGAATAAGGGAGAGTGCCGTCTCCTGTATGATCATGGACGTGGTTTTGAGCACGAATGTGACTCCAGATTCACACTTAGGATGGAGAATCAGGCTGTGTTTCTCCACCTGACCAATTTAACAGCAGAGGACAGTGGGAACTACACCTGTGAGTGTTCACATCCTGGTGGAACAGTGTATCTCCATCGAAATATCACTGTGGAACCCGAAGGTGACATTTTCTTTTTCCCTCATACTTCAGCTAATGTAGGAAGGTTGTTTTCCACTGTGTTAGCATTGTGTGGTATAATGGCATGGTGGCATGATGCCTTTAAATATAATGCAGTTACAAGGTCAATAGAAGTCGGTTTGGTTCGTAACTTTACTGATTTTTTCACTTTGATTTGCACATGTTCAGTTTTACATGTAGCCTCTTAAGGTTTCTTCAAACAGAGCAAATGCCAGCATCGTTTTTCTGATCATTTTTTCAGGATTTTATGTTAAAGATGGTTTAGAGGATGAAGTCACCAGCAGTTCAACGCAAAAATTAATTTTTGCTCTGAGTGGTGCGTTTATAGTCATCATTATACTTGGACTTCTCCTTGGGTTAATCCAAAGACGACGACATCACAGGTGAGAGACTGCTGTAATATTTATAACATGTTCACTGCATTATTTTTAGGGATGCTTCTGAACTTGAACTGTTTTCCTTTGTGGTCCAAATTTTGTCATTTAGTTCAGCCCAGTCTCCTCAGTCTGTGCACAAATGACATGGCTTTAAACTTTTGCGTGCAGTGAGTTTGCCAAAGAAAGAGCAAGTGCATCTGAACACTGCAGATAAACGGGTGATGTTGTCTGATGCTCTTCACCCGTAACTGAAACCACAGTCTGTCTGGTCACCTGAAAGTTCATAAGAAGGATTGGTGTATCACCTCCTCGCAGACTCTGACCTGCAATTTGAAAGTGTAATGTGGTTGTTTGTGTGCAGATTGATCAGATTGTGTTAGTTTCATATGAAGCAATGACTGAAGCAAAGACTTGGTTTTTCATTTCCTGTCTAGTCTAAAAACATAAACACGAGACTTATTATTAATGCATGATTGTTTGACCCAACAGAAGACAACCAGAACCACTGAGCAGTCTTCCAACCTCGGTAATGCAGAAAAATCGTCTTCTTCTCTGTGTCTCTTTTTCAGTCTGATAATTTTTTAAAGTGTACATGTGTCTCTCTGCAGGAGCCACCAGACATCGAGCCGTACAGCACCTTCATACAGCGAGAGGTCGGCCTGTATTCGACTGTCAGAGTCAATGTGTCTAACACTAATACTAACAATGCAAACATGTTTACCAGGCAGCACACACCCACAGGGAGTTTGTTCTAGAGCTCCATTTATAGTGTGTGCTTCCACATGATGCAGGTTTCATTTTTGAATAAGTGAATCATGGCCTGTTGTCCACAAGATGGCACTGTTTTGCCTTGTGACATCTTTATTCGCATCTTGTATCATCATGTAATGTCTAAAAATGTAATAAAATAAAAGCATTAAACTGTAATGATGAAACAAAATAGTTGCTTTGTGTTTTATTTTGAAGGTTTTGGGTTTCTCTCAATCACATTCATATATGTAAAATAAACACAAAGTCCATTGAGAATAACCAACAAAGTGCACTTGTCATATTCAGCCTAATTATAATGCAGGTTGTTATCAGAATCACAATGGTGAAGGTGAATAACAGGTTTGCAAAAAAAAAAAAAAAAGTGTTTGCAAGTCGTAAACAATGCAAATCGTGTAAAGTTCAGTTGTTGCCAATTATGCTTTTATTTGAAACTTTTAACAACAGCATTATAAGTATTAGTAATGAAACTTTGAACTTTGCTTTAAATATCTCAATATAGCTGATTTATATGATTGCGATGTATGAATCTGGTTTCGACCTGAATGCTGATCTTGGTTAATGGCATGTATGGCTGAAACTATACAAACAGTTCACACAGTTAAGGGAACAAACATTACTCCTTTCACTTACAGGAAATTGTGTCTATAAAAGTGTGATAAATCAAGGATGAACGTCATCTGTATATCCCATCATGTTTTAGATGAAAGTCCACAGTGTGACCTTGATTCCTTTAGGTACAAAGAACATGGACGAGCTTTCAGTTTCCACAAACATGTAGACAGATTTTAATCATTTATTGTTTGAGTGTCTGGCCTTCCCCTGTTAACACTCTTTAGATTCACAGAGGAACTATGGCCAGATGACGCATCCCATTTCTCTCTGGTGAGCAATGAATTGCTCTCTTTTACACTCTTAAGCAAGCATGTAATTATGTAGATTGAGATTTACTGCAATTCTTCTTTTGATTACACATCAGCATTTTGGGGCAGACCCTCTGCTGTAGATATTACTGAGGGTCAAGCACCATTTGGGGAGATTTCGGTGGAAATGAGTCAGCCATCCTGATTGGAAGAGCAACTTCAGCATCTGAGTGGGACAAGGTCTGCGTTTGTCTGCGTTCGGTTCAATTAAATCGATTGGATGTACACAAGCCCCACTGACACTGAGGCAAACCAGTTTAAAATGGGATCATAAGATTAGTTTGAAAATCAGAGAAGTGGCACTTGTGACCAAAATAGTAGATCCGCTCCAGTCTAATCTAGATCATAGTGTGGGTCATATTACAAGCTGCTGGCTATAATTTTAGCGTCGCATTGTGGTTTAAAATTCCAGGCGTCAGTTGCCAGGTAAGCACAGGTACTTTCCACACGTAATGAATATTTTGGAATGGAATTTTTAAATTTCCAAAATATGATTGCCAGCTGTACCTCTGTATCCAGGACACATGAGGGCTTATTTAACTTTATATGTCATCACACCATATATGACCTTTAGTCTGCCAGTAACACACCTGTTTGCATAATGTGAAATCCAGCTCAGGACCTTCCCACTTTGGAGTTGTGTAATCTTGTGAATTTGTAATGTTGAAAATGAAAATGATTGTTAATTGACATTGAGCAATTACTCAAAAAAAGCTTTTTCTAAATTTGTAGAGTATTATCAATCAATTCAAGTCCCTCTTTTCTTCTCTTTTTTCCAGGTTGTGATCTTTAAGAGTCACACGCACCTATCCACAAAAACAGCTGGGTTCTTTTGGGACTCTTCGGAGGAATTATCGCCAACTTCCCCTTCATGATGTTTGTAAACAAGATTCCACAAGAGGCTAAATCATATGAGGATCATTTGACAACAAACCTACAGGAGGCACGATGGCGGTACCATGAGATCTTAGGCTGAACTCTGACAGCATGTGATCCCACTCCCATTTATTTCCTGTTGCTCATTCCTGTGATGCGTCCAATGAAAAATGCAGGACGGAGACAAAAATGCACTGCAAAGAATGGCAGTTTGAACAGTGAAAGCATTTTCTGACTGCTGAATCACAGTTTCACGATTACAAACTGCATTCCAGTAAACACAGTCAGTCACGTTCTTATGCCTTTTGAAGAAAATTGAAGTGAAACAGGGTTTGCCAAGAACTGATCTCAGTGTCCTGCCACTCAGTCCCCAGATGAGTGACAGCGGTTTTGTCCAGTGTTGCGTGAATATAAAATGTATATTCATATCCTTATTCAACCAGGGAGGCAAAAAAAAATGCAGATATTCAATTTACAGCTTTATTAAAATCACAATTTGGACTTTTGCAGCAAAAAAAATGGAATAGAGGGACATGACTCACCAAGTTCACTTTTTCCATGGATATTAATCAAGCTGATTTTCCCTGTGTCCCTGAACTGTAAAGAGTTGGTCCGTACTGATGGGATTTTGGGATGGCCGCCATCAGTGAAGAGCGAGACTGGTCCGTCCATCAGCTACTTGGCCTGAGATCCAAAGGAGCTGTCCTGTTTCCCATGACCCCACAAAAGTTACAAACCTGGAACTCCCCGTCTGTTCCCGTAGATTCATCCTTCCTTGGACTACCACGACCTCGATGACTGAGAATCTTCACAGATGATTCAGAGCTTTGTTGCTGTTGAAAAAGCACATTTTTCTTAGCAGTTTTTCCTCCAACATCCTCTTCAGTGCCACAGGACAGTTCTCTCCAAATGACCTGAAGCATGAAGAGCCGGCCAGCTCGGCAGGAGACGATCGAAAGCCATCATGTGCAAATATGACACCGAATTTCACCTCACTCAATGTCAACAATGGTAAAACATTAAAACATGCAGTTCCTCTCTTTGAGAAGCCGATACAGAGAAGTTGGAGGTAGATCAGACAAAACATCCTGCACAGTCTCTGGTCCACTTTGGATTTCATCCAGTAAACAAACTATCAAATCGTACACAGCCCGTCCATATTCTCACATCAAACAGACCGAACAACAGCAGACATGACTGAAATTACTGTCTAATGTGGGACAGCTGTCAACCCCATGTATCCATCATACTCAAGACACAAACATGGCCATGTATGAAACCTCCTTGGACAGAACCATAAGGACTAATATGAAGCAGCAATCACTTCCTGTTATGGTGCAAATCTCAGACTGAAATCTGCTTTTAACATGTGGCACATTTGCAATTATTGGCTGAGAAAACAAGTTATAGAACAAGTTACTCTTCAGTGTTGAGGAGCTTGTTTATTCTCATTTACACAGTGAGGTGTATACGGTTCATTGTCCGCTCTACAGGTGGACTTCCCCAGCGCACTTCAAGTCGACTGAAACAACAAATGTCAAATATCACATGTCTGTTATCGCACTTACCACTGTAAGAGTATGAGTACGCAGTTTGTGGGGAAATGATGTCAAAACCTCTAACACAAACCAGCAGAGTTGGGAAGTTGTGCTGACGGGATTTTTTTTTTTTTTTAATACTGGAAACACAGTTGTACAGTAAGTGGACTGTTTACTGTACTTTAGTATTAGGGATATTAGTGGTATAACAATCAAAGCAATGTGAGTCAGTGAGGATGCAATAAGCTGCTTCTCACTTCTCACAACTGTTAGAGCATAGTAACCTGTTACACTGTTTGTGTCACTAATTGATTCCAATAACACAATATTGGTTATCAATACGACTTGTCCAGAGTGTCCCCTGACTTCGCCCGAAGTCGGCTGGGATAGGCTTCAGCCGCCAGCACCCACCCCCACCCCCCCGGTAGATAATGGATAGATGGATGGTTATCAATATTTAATATGAAATTATCTTACTTTGACAATTCAGCATCATGAGTGCTTCCAATCATCTAAATACATGATAAGACTGATTCCTGAAACTACATCACTTCCTGAAAACATTAGTTAAAGCTGAATTCCCAGAGTAGTTGGTGCCAGCATGTGAAAAGCACCTCCTCCACCCTCCTCCCTCTGTCTCCCTCTAGCTATCAGTTTCATTTATGCCTTTAAAAGCCTCCGCACAGGCAAAACTGAAATGTTGCTCGCACTGCAGTTGGAGAAGATGCTGCTCATCCTGACATTAACGGTTTTGCTGTTTGAAGGTAAGTGACACTGACAGAGGAGGACGACCCCTCTATATTCACTGTAGTTGTTTCTGTAGTTGTTTTTCTGTTATTCTTCCAGAAAGCCATAGTAGTTAAATAAGAGTCTCGCCTTGTAATTTTGATTTGCTTTCTTTTATTTAGTTTCTCTTTTTACTTCTATTCTTGCTTTTGTTTGATATACCTCTAATTATTTCATCATTACATTCTTTATCTATATTTGCTCCTGTATTCTATTTCTGTCATTGTGCAGCTGTAAGAACTGAATTTGCCCTCTGGGGATATCTTATCTTACCTGTATTTAAATATATATGCAAATTATAAGCTACTGTATTAAATAGCATTACATATAGCATCACTTACAGTAAGAAGCAAGTACAGGAAAACAAATGACCAGTGTATTATTCCGTCGATGTCATGCATCATTGAACAGTTCACCCTACGTTGCTTACTTTAAATGAACTCCCTTGAGACTCATCTGTCTGCATTTCCAGCCTCCGCGTCACAGATCACAGGATATGGCGATTCAGAAGCTGAATATGGACGAGATGTCAATTACAGGTGCACAGTCGCCAACCCAGCAGGTGTTTGTCTAACCTTTGTCTATTTATGTTTGTTCTGTGGTGCTGATGACAGCTGTGGTGCAGGCTTTGACTATATGATTAAGTATTAATTGAGTAGCTGGGAGCATGAAATACAATTATCAGAATAGCTGCCAATCAGTTTTCTATCTATTGATGAAATGATTAATTGAGTAATTGTATGTTTCTTGTGCAGAAATTTGAATTCGTAAAGTAACAAAAAAAGGTGTCAGATAAACGCAGTGAAGTAAAAATATTTCCTTCCCACTCACACATGATACACATATCTCACATTTGTACTTAAGCACAGTACTTAAGTAAGTAGTAAATATACTCAAGTACATTCTATCACTGTTGGCTGACGCTTCCACTGTAGATATTGATTTGGTCACCTTTCCCCGACAGGAGTCCTCCAGGTCACATGGCAGAGGCTTTTCAAGAACCAGTCTCTTGACACTCTGGCGACCTACAGCAAGCGCTTCGGACAGCAAATAAACGAGCCTTACCAGGGTAAAGTGATCTTTACCGAAGCCTCTCTCAACTCAACATCCATCACTCTGACGAACCTAACGTGGGAAGATGACAGCTGTTACATTTGTTTTTTCAATGTGTATCCCGATGGCTCCAAAATGAGGCAGACTTGCCTTGAAGTGCGAGGTAAATAGACTCATTTTTTGGAGCCTAAAATTGTGTTGCGGTCATGACCCTCCAAAGTGACACGTTTGTATTCTCCATCAAGGAATATCTGAGGTGAAGACAGGTGTGCAAGCTCCCAGCAGTGCACATGAAGAAGCAGAGGTTGTGTTCAGCTGCTCTGCGACAGGTAAACCAGCTCCGACCATTCAGTGGGCCCTCCCATCAGGCGTCTCCCCCTCCAACCAACCAGAGACTACCACAGAAACAAACAGCGACCACACGTTTACCAGCAGCCGCAACATCACGCTGCGAGTACCTCAGGGCTGGAGCGGAGAAGTGGATTGTCTTCTGAACACAGGGATGATGGGAGAGAGGCAGGAGAAGATCTCTTTTAGGCCTAGGACGCCGAATACAACTGGAGGTATGTCAGTCAATCTGAGTGAGTGTGTGTAGTAACATTGCTGTTGAGTTACGCAAGATGTGTCTCAAACTAGTTCATTAGAAGTGAACCAGCCTGGATTATTCTAGTGTACTGGATGACTTGTTTCCAAGAAAATTCCCAGTAATAAACATATTGACAATTGCTAACAGGAAGTGATTGTTGCAGTGGAACGAGGGGGGAAAAGTCAACAACAATACTGATGTACAACCAGGATGCAGGAAGTGACCTGACTAGGAAATCCCATCCTAATCAAAGTGAATTCCAAGCAGTTACTCACAGACTGAAGCACATCCACTGTGCCCGTTCCACGCTGTGATATTGGGATCAAAACAAGTCTATAATAGAGCACTTACTGTTTATTATCCTCAGTAAATCCTCCAAACTCCAAAGACACCTGTGGCCCATTGAGAGTTAACAGAGCTCAAGAAAGTCCCGGAAATCCAGTCAGTGAGGCAGTGCACCTGAATGCACCTTGTCATTAGAGACATGAATGTGTGTGTCATTGTGCATGTGAGCCAGCTGGGTGACTCATTAGTTATAGTTTCACTTTCATTTCAGTAGGTTTCATGCTCAGGGAGCGTCACAGCACAAACAGATAAACCGATAAGCCTTCTGGGGTGGTCATGTGTCAGACTGGGGAATTTTAAAAGTAAGAGTGTTACAGAGAAAAAGTCCTGTCTTCCTCTTTCTAGGGAAATGTAATGTACCTTATTACTGACAGACTGTCCTTGTGTTGTTTTCTCCAGGGAAAGGATCGTCTTCAGTACAGGTTGCACTTGTTATTAGTGCTCTAATCATAATCTCCTGTATCGCTGTTGCTGCTGTCATGAAGCGACAAAGGTGAGATATTTCACAATATGTATGACAATTTCTTAAGAGTATATGTACCAGAGTATAATTCTCCATATTTGGAAACATCAGCGCAGTGACACAAGATCTTATCTGTTTGTAATATAATATTAAACTCTGCTCTCTCTCCAGGTTAAAGGTCAACAGAAGAAATGAAAATGTTTAACGAGCCTGTCACATTGTCGTTTTACGTGTAGTCACTATGAAGATTCAAGCAAGCATTAGACAAACTGCATCTTTTATTGCATCTACATGAACTTCAGCAACAGTGAATTAAGCTAAATGCTGCTGTCCAAGATCCATTTTCCACTGACGCAAAACAGTGCGTTCGGGAAATTATCTGTCTACCTGGCATTTCTTGTGCAATGCAAAACCTCAGCACTTTCACCTCATGGAGCTTCAAGCTTAATGCTTGTTCAGGCTTTGTTGAATGTAAAAAGACAGGACCATATTTTTATAGGAGTATTAAGAGTTGCTTCCAAGCAGCTGCGAGATAAAG